>CM032466.1:15553754-16153754 GCA_019059595.1 Marasmia exigua
CTGTGATACTATCCAGAACTGACGTTATACCATAGATTTATGCATGGTTAAAGATTATTCGAATTGTGCGTAAGCTGAAAAGATTGTCTCCATTTACTAGATAAGTGTTAAATACGATGAAAACAATATATTGGGTAATTTACTGTAAGATAACAAACAATGTATGAATGTATTGTACAAATTGTTGGCTATCACAATTTAAAAAATAGAGTGCCTATCTGGTAATATAGCGCTTGTATATCGCTGCTTGAGGGAGGGTATCGGACGCCCAATCCGGGAAAAGAAGGATTAAAGATTGGAAGCACACTTGTAACTCCACTGGTGTTGCGGGTGTCCTTGGGCGGCGGCAATCGCTTACCATCAAGTGATCCGCCTGCTCGTCTGCCACCAATTAACATTTAAAAAAATACAATTATCAACTTAATTCACAAATATAAGGGTGGATAACGTATGTGGTAGTGACCATATTTTGGGCGCCAAGGGCTTCAGCCAAGGGTTACGGGATAAATTCCCGCCTAAAGCTATCTAAGATAACTTTTATTACTTTAAAAACGTTGTCGTTTCTGGTATATCACGTGTGTGGTTCGTATTTTTTTTCAAATTTACAAGTAAGTAATCTTGACAAATAGAAATAATAGCCTAAATTACGAGTGCCTAAAACTGTTCAATCTCTACATTACTGGACATTCAAATCATTTCAAATTACTCCCACGGGGTTATTTGCGAAACATTAATCAGCTAACCGACTGTCTAAACACAAGTTGCGTCTATCAGTTCACTTATAAAACCATTTCATTTTCGTTTATAAGCCCTGCAATCGATAAAGGTGGGTATTATTAACAATTCTCCTCAATTAGAACTAAAGCGCTTTATCCATGAATGGGCGACCCAGTTTTTTACGATCTGAGTCAATTTGTTACTCACAACGAGAGCAATTTACATGGGAAATTAAACGTTTGCCGACAAAACCTCATGATTAATAAATACTAGACGGTGTAATCGTCAGCCAATTAAAATAAATCTAAGAATGCACGAACCAATAACATACTCCAATATCCAAGCGATAAAAAAAGTTTAGGTGTGCTCTGTTCCGATAACACCCTTTTTTGCCGCTGGGGAATGCCATGCATCGGCTCGAAGTGCAATGGGCCGACGTCACCGCATTTTGAGGGCGCCTTATGCATGGCCTCTTGCTGGGGAGCAGGAGAGTTAAGTTTAATTAACACGGTAGTCTGCTTACCAATTACATTAGTTAAACAATATAAAATAAAAACATTCACAAAAAAAAAACAAAACCTAAGTATAAAATAGGAATCATACATTTAGCTCACAAAACCTCAGGCATTCAGGAGTTATGTTGGGCTCTCCTTTGGCGGGGCTTCTAACGATAAGCCAGCCAGAGGCATACCGAGCGGTTTTCACTCATCCTCCCTCCTGATTAAGTATGGAGGAGTCGTGGGTTTCAAAGGTCCCAATAACACCCTGCCACGTGTTCTAGGGTCACGGGTTCAATTTAAAAACATTCGTTTAGTGACAGGTGACAGTTCCCTAACATTATTAATATTAACATAAGACCATGGTGTCATGGTGTTTTATATGGTTTTATATTATGGCTAGGTTATTACCACTGTATTATTCTGTGGTGCTACTAACCGTCTAATTTCCATTTTGTTTATTAGATTACGAGCAGACGGATCACCGGATGGTAAGAGATTACCACCGCCTATGAACATCAGCTACACCAGAGGCATCAAAGGTGTCTTGACGGCCAAATTTACAATTTAAAAAGGAATATACTCTTTTTGAAGGTCGCATTGGACCAGAAAAACCGCACGTGGAGTTCGTTTGATAGTTTTACTTTAGTTCTAGAAGAGCTGGAATATAAAAACTGTGACATATAATAACGTTATCGACCTATAAAAATGTAAACAATGTTCAAGTATTTACATTTTATTTTATTTTTTAATATGATAGGGGGCACGAGCAGACGGATCACCTCATGGTAAATGAGATATCAGAATTAGATCTGGGCTGCATAATAGAGATAAGATACTTGTACAAGCGATAATAGTGCTTATATTGACTTTGGTACTCAAATGACTGTAAAACCAGAATTTGTAACTCTTAATAGTGCAATAAAAGTATATGGTGCGAATTATGACAAGTTATCATACTCTCATGATAACTTGTCATAATTCGCACGTATTTATGTGTGTGCTAGTCGATAGATTATGTAGAGGTAAAATATTGTAGAGCAATCAAATCCCATATTTTATCATGACTGATTTTACACCGTGACCATGGAGATGGCAACAACACCGCAACATCGCATATTAAAAAATACGGTAAGTACCAGGTAGAAAAGCCGTATACAGGGTGCATCAGTGAATATTTAAATCCCATTATCAACGTGTTCTAACAATCATTCTGAACAAAATTTGTTCTACGACTTTGCGAAATTCGCCAAATTTTTTTTCGTATTCCTATATAAATTACCTACCTGACAAGTTGCGTGACCAACTTTGTATGAAAAGTTGAATTTTTTATGAGAATTTCCAAAAGTCATAAACCATTATTCAAACCAATGGTTCTAACTAGGTATTCTAAAATTAGTGACCATGAGAGTTTAAAAGGGGTATGTATCTATGAAATAAAATAAGAAACACTTAAAAAAATTAAAACTATAACTGAGACCTATTAAATTTTATGGTTTAAAATTTATTTATTTATCTTATTTATTTATTTTGACTGACCGGATGGCGCGATTGGTAGTGACCCTGCCTCTGACGCCAAAGGTCGTGGGTTCGATCCCCACCCTGGACAAACATTCGTGCGATGAACACTTGTGTTTGTTCAGTGTCTGGGTGTAATATATGTATTTAAGTATATATTTGTGTTCCTCTGTTGTCTGATATCTGTAACACAAGTGCTTAAGCTACTTAGTACTGAATCAGCTCAACGTATGAGATGTTGTGAGAATTATTATTATTATTATTTTATTAATTCAAAGAAGCATACAGCTTTTATATTCCTTAATATAGTTTTGAACTTAAATATTTCATTAGCCAAAACAGTTTCCAACGTTAATTATTAACATGCATTGCGAAGACCATCATCATCATCAGCCCATTTAAGTCCCCACTGCTGGGGCACGGGCCTCCCTCAACCACATCAGGGGTAATTGCCATACTTGCCACGGTTGGCAGACGGGTTGGCGAGGGTTTTGATATAAATGTAGTTTTCCTTCTCTGGGTGCTGATGATCATACCAGCAGCTTTACCTTAGTCGCCTTTTACGACACCTCTGTAAGAGTTATGGTGGCCTATTCTACTCTGCCGGGGACCACACGGCCAGACCATACTATGCGAAGACCATACCTAGGTATAAAACAAAAAAAAAACATTGCAGTATCTCACGATGTAGAAAAAAAATCTGGTAGTATTATGGAAAAAATGCATTTGAAAGGACAATATCTACGATCAGCTTTGTTTAATGAAGCCAAATTATGTTACTGAGCAGACGAATGGTTTTTTTTTTATTTGATAGAAATGGGGTGAGCCCTGCGTCTCATAGCCACTGCGACCAGTAGATGATCTATTGTGGCAGCCCCGTAACCTATTACAGCACCTCATGTAGCTCCAGTTCCAGGATAAACCCGAGAATGGAGCTGATGGGGGAGCTCTTGATCTCGTCAGCTGAGATCATGTGTGCTCCCAGGTGCCGGCTTCTGCAGCGGTGCAGCGCTATGCACTCGCCGAGGACGTGGATAATCGTTTCCTCGTCCTCGCGACAGAACCTGCCGATTTTGGTATCTGTAAGGCCCATGTTGTGCAGGTGCTTATTTAATTTGCAGTGCCCTGTGAGGGTCCGAGTGAGTGCCCTAACATGTCCTCTACTCAGTTTTGTTATTTCTACAGCTCGTTTCTGATCGAACGCCTGTATCAACGCCTTAGACTGTTCTAGTCGAGGTAGTCTTTTCCAGAATTCAGTGCTTTGTTTTTTCTCCCACTCTTTTAACTCGAACCTGACCATGCATGCTGGAACGCCACTTATTGGTTCCGGTCCGAGTAGTGGGCTCTCTGCCCCGGCCTTTGCTAGCACGTCAGCGACTTCGTTGCCTCTGATATTGCAGTGTCCCGGTACCCAAATCAGATTTACAATGTTGGCATTGCCAAGCTGGTTTAGGAGCAGGACACACTCGCTAGTGAGTTTGGAGTCAAGTTCACAGGATGTTAACGCCTTGAGGGCAGCTTGACTATCTGAGAAGATGAATATCTTCTTATTCTGGAGATTCATTTGTAGACTCTCTTGGACACAGCCAATTATTGCGAAGACTTCCGCTTGGTACACTGTGGTATAGCGACCCAGGTTGGCGAATTTGCGTATTCCGCAGCGATCATTACAAAATCCCGCCCCAGATATGCCCTGCTTCCTGGAGCCATCTGTATACCAAACGATGTCATTCTGCTTAACATTTCCGGGAGTTCCAGCCTCCCAGTCTTGTCTACTTGGTAACAAGACTGTAAACCGCTTATCGAAGCGGTGTTCACGGACCATGGAGTCAGAGGGCATATCCATGACCGGAATTTTCATTAGTTCATTGTAGAGGCCTCTCATGACCCTAGAATGCCATCTCGTCCTCCCTCTGATTTTCGCTCTCGTGATAGCCATCCTCGCTTCCATCTGCACGTGAATGTGCAGAGGTGGAATGTTCAGGAGGGCATCCAGTGCTGCAGAGGGAGAGACGAATGGTACCGAAGTAACCGAAATGCCAGAGCCGACGAGATCGTCCCCCCACCTAGCCAGAAGGCGCCCTACATTTCGTTTGCCAAGACGCGGTCTCCACTCTAGAACTCGTTTACCCTATCGGTTGTCGGTTCTGCGGCTAATATGGCCAGCCCACTGCCACTTAAGCTTGCTAATCCGGTGAGCAATGTCGATGACTTTGGTTCTCTGCCGGATCACCTCATTTCGGATTCAATCTCGGAGAGAGACGCCGAGCATTGCTCGTTCCATAGCCCACTGAGCGACCTTTAACTTGTGGACCAGCCGTACCGTAAGTGTCCACGTTTCGGCTCCGTATGTCATGACGGGTAGGACGCACTGATTGAAGACTTTTGTCTTTAGGCACTGTGGTGATCGACGATACGAAGACAGGACGTAGTTTTCCAAATGCTGCCCAACCTATCTGGATTCTCCTATTCACCTCATCCTCGAAGTTGTTTTTACCCAATTGCAAAGTCTGCCCGAGGTATACGTATTTTTGAACAGCTTCGAGGACGGCACCGTGAATTGAACATGTTCATTGAACATGACCTTGGTTTTGTCCAAGTTCATCCGTAGGCCGATGCATTTAGAAGAGTCAGCCAGGTCATTCAGCATCTGTTGTAGGTCCTGCAGCGTTTCTGGCATTATGACTATGTCGTCTGCAAATCGCAGGTGAGAGATGTATTCGCCATTGATGCTGATGCCACGTATCTTCCAGTTCAGCGTCTTGAACATATCCTCCATTGCATTTGTGAACACTTTCGGGGAGATGACGTCCCCTTGTCTCACTCCTCGATGCAGTAGTATAGGACTTGTTTGCTGATTCTGTACTTGGACGGACATAGTAGCGGCATCATACAGACATCTCATCACCTGGATATATCGCCAATCGACTTGGCATCGCTGCAGGGACTCCAGAACAGACAAGATTTCAACCGAGTCAAAGGCTTTCTCATAATCCACAAATGTTTAGCAGTAGCTAAACTTAGTTTTTCTAAGCGTTGCCGCTTGTGGACATCGCTTTCATTAGCAATCTTCTCCTGTCTCTTCAATTTCGCCTTCTCTAAACGTCGATTTCTTTGTGTAGTTGTTTCTGTTTTCTTCATGTTATTCCCACGAGTATAAGACAAATAACGGTCCATCCCCCAAAGGTACGTTGTAGAGGGATAACGGCTACAATGCAACAGGGTTCGCCCTGAGGCGCAACGTTAGCGGCAAGACATGTTTATACACCCTCATACAATTCAGCCCTCGGCACGTGCTCACTTTGGCATTGGGTCGTCCCTCCAATCAATCATATATAATTAATATGAGACGAAAGCAAGAGACTCGTCAAGACGAATCGAACGAGACCAAACTCGATGGGGTTGCGTCGTTTAATTACGGAGTTCTTATGGCCACCTTCCGGCTCCAACATCAGACCCTGGTTACCATATAGTATCAAAGTACTCGTCAAGACTAATCCAATGAGCACAAACCCGATGGGGTTGCGTCGTTTAATTACGGAGTTCCTATGGCCACCTTCCAACTCCAACATCAGACCCTGGTTACCATATAGTATCAAAGTACTCGTCAAGACGAATCAAACGAGACCAAACTCGATGGGGTTGCGTCGTTTAATTACGGAGTTCTTATGGCCACCTTCCGGCTCCAACATCAGACCCTGGTTACCATATAGTATCAAAGTACTCGTCAAGACTAATTCAATGAGCCCAAACTCGATGGGGTTGCGTCGTTTAATTACGGAGTTCCTATGGCCACCTTCCAACTCCAACATCAGACCCTGGTTACCATATTGTATCAAAGTACTCGTCAAGACTCATCCAATGAGCTCAAACTCGATAGTGTTGCATCGTTAAATTACGGAGTTCCTATGGCCACCTTCCGGTTCCATCATCAGACCCTGGTTACCATATAGTATCAAAGTACTTGTCAAGACGAATCTAATGAGCTCAAACTCGATAGGGTTGCATCATTTAATTACGGAGTTCCTATGGCCACCTTCCAGCTCCATCATCAGATCGGCTCTCTGTCACAATAACATTGCATTGTCATCCGATTTATACATGCATTCTAAATTTCAGCTCAATCGGAAACCGGGAAGTGGATCAAATTTAAGTTGCAAGATTTGATTACAGAACGACAGACAACGGGACAGGTGAAACTAAATAAAAGCTTGTAAAAGGGGGTGAAGCAGTGCATGCACTGTGTTTCGCTGCGTGAATAAGGGTGCCGGAGGCCCAGTCCAAGGGAAGGGGGGTTAAAAGGTAAACAGCGCACTTGTGACACCACTGGTAATCGCTTACCACCAGGTGATCCGTCGGCTCATCTGCCACCTATATCATAAAAAAAATCTTTAACCATGGATAAAGTCAGTTTTGCATCGTATCACAGCGCTCATAGATATAGGATCGGAATAAGATTCGTCTAATCGGGCCTTAGACAAACATAATGCAACTAGGTTAATTATTAGGATTGTGGGATGCTACTTATAATTTTTATTTTTGGTATGGTTCAAACAACAACCCTAATACCTATTCACAATCTAAGCACAATTATAGATGCTTGGGAGGCTTTTGAATATCCTACCAAGGATAAATAAATATCAACACCATGATACAGCAATACCAACTTGTGATACGGCCCGATTACACCAAACCTTATTCCGATCCTATATCTATGGTATAGTAGCGCTGTGATACTATCCAAAACTGACGTTATACCATAGATTTATGCATGGCTAAGATTGGTCGAATTGTGCCTACGCTGAAAAGATTTTCTCCATTTACTAGATAAGTGTTAAATACGACGTAAACACTATATTTTTTGGGTAATTTACTGTACAAACAATGTAAGAATGAATTGTACAAATTGTTTGCTATCCCAAATTTAAAGAATAGAGTGCCTAGTATTTGGTTTTGGTAGTGCTGTATTTCGGTGCGTGAGCGATCGGACACCCAATCCGGGGAAAAGATGGATTAAATGTTGGCAGCACCCTTGTAACTCCACTGGTCCATGGGCGGTGGCAATTGCTCAGCATCAAGAGATCCGCCTGCTCGTCTGTCACCAATTAAAATTTTAAAAAATACAATTATCAACTTAATTTACAAATATAAGGGACGATGACGTATATCTTGGGTGCCAAGGGCTTCAGCCAAATGTAACGGGATCAATTCCCGCCTAAATCTATTAACTAAGATAACTTTTATTACTTTAAAAACATTGTCGTTTCTAGTATATCACGTGTGTGGTACGTATCTTTTATTTAATTTACAAGTGAGTAATCTTGACAAATCGAAATAATAGGCTAAATTACGAGTGCATAAAACTGTTCAATATCTACATTACTGGACATTCAAATTATTTTAAATTACTCCCACGGGGTTATTTGCGAAACATTAATCAGCTAACCGACTGTCTAAACACAAGTTGCGTCTATCAGTTCACTTATAAAACCATTTCATTTTCGTTTATAAGCCCTGCAATCGATAAAGGTGGGTATTATTAACAATTCTCCTCAATTAGAACTAAAGCGCTTTATCCATGAATGGGCGACCCAGTTTTTTACGATCTGAGGCAATTTGTTACTCACAACGAGAGCAATTTACATGGGAAATTAAACGTTTGCCGACAAAACCTCATGATTAATAAATACTAGACGGTGTAATCGTCAGCCAATTAAAATAAATCTAAGAATGCACGAACCAATAACATACTCCAATATCCAAGCGATAAAAAAAGTTTAGGTGTGCTCTGTTCCGATAACACCCTTTTTTGCCGCTGGGGAATGCCATGCATCGGCTCGAAGTGCAATGGGCCGACGTCACCGCATTTTGAGGGCGCCTTATGCATGGCCTCTTGCTGGGGAGCAGGAGAGTTAAGTTTAATTAACACGGTAGTCTGCTTACTAATTACATTAGTTAAACAATATAAAATAAAAACATTCACAAAAAAAAAACAAAACCTAAGTATAAAATAGGAATCATACATTTAGCTCACAAAACCTCAGGCATTCAGGAGTTATGTTGGGCTCTCCTTTGGCGGGGCTTCTAACGATAAGCCAGCCAGAGGCATACCGAGCGGTTTTCACTCATCCTCCCTCCTGATTAAGTATGGAGGAGTCGTGGGTTTAAAAGGTCCCAATAACACCCTGCCACGTGTTCTAGGGTCACGGGTTCAATTTAAAAACATTCGTTTAGTGACAGGTGACAGTTCCCTAACATTATTAATATTAACATAAGACCATGGTGTCATGGTGTTTTATATGGTTTTATATTATGGCTAGGTTATTACCACTGTATTATTCTGTGGTGCTACTAACCGTCTAATTTCCATTTTGTTTATTAGATTACGAGCAGACGGATCACCGGATGGTAAGAGATTACCACCGCCTATGAACATCAGCTACACCAGAGGCATCAAAGGTGTCTTGACGGCCAAATTTACAATTTAAAAAGGAATATACTCTTTTTGAAGGTCGCATTGGACCAGAAAAGAAAAACCGCACGTGGAGTTCGTTTGATAGTTTTACTTTAGTTCTAGAAGAGCTGGAATATAAAAACTGTGACATATAATAACGTTATCGACCTATAAAAATGTAAACAATGTTCAAGTATTTACATTTTATTTTATTTTTTAATATGATAGGGGGCACGAGCAGACGGATCACCTCATGGTAAATGAGATATCAGAATTAGATCTGGGCTGCATAATAGAGATAAGATACTTGTACAAGCGATAATAGTGCTTATATTGACTTTGGTACTCAAATGACTGTAAAACCAGAATTTGTAACTCTTAATAGTGCAATAAAAGTATATGGTGCGAATTATGACAAGTTATCATACTCTCATGATAACTTGTCATAATTCGCACGTATGTATGTGTGTGCTAGTCGATAGATTATGTATAGGTAAAATATTGTAGAGCAATCAAATCCCCTACCCAAAGGTTGTCTAGACAACCTTTGGGTAGGGCCTTATTGTTACTACTGTCTGTTGCTGTTGTATCATGCTTGTATTTTAATTTTGTGCAATAAAGAATATCTATCTATCTATCTATCTACCCATATTTTATCATGACTGATTTTACACCGTGACCATGAAGATGGCAACAACACCGCAATATCGGATATTAAAAAATACGTTAAGTACCAGGTAGAAATGCTGTATACAGGATGTATCTGTGAATATTTAAATGCCATTATCAACGTGTTCTAACAATCTTTCTGAACAAAATTTGTCTACGACTTTGCGAAATCCGCCAAATTTTTTTTCGTTTTCCTATATAAATTACCTACCTAACAAGTTGCGTGACCAACTTTGTATGTAAAGTTGAATTTTTTTATGAGAATTTCCAAAAGTCATAAACCATTATTCAAACCAATGGTTCTAACTAGGTATTCTAAAATTAGTGACCATGAGAGTTTAAAAGGGGTATGTATCTATGAAACAAAATAAGAAACACTAAAAAAAATCAAAACTATAACTGAGACCTATTAAATTTTATGATTTAAAATTTATTTATTTATCTTATTTATTTATTTTATCAATTCAAAGAAATATACAGCTTTTATATTCCTTAATATAGTTTTGAACTTAAATATTTCATTAGCCAAAACAGTTTCCAACGTTAATTATTAACATGCATTGCGAAGACCATCATCATCATCATCATCATCAGCACATTTAAGTCTCCACTGCTGGGGCACGGGCCTCCCTCAACCACATGAGGGGTAATTGCCATACTCACCACGGTTGGCAGATGGGTTGGCGAGGATTTTGATATAAATGTAGAGTTTTCCTTCTCTGGTTGCTGATGATCATGCCAGCAGCTTTAACTTAGTCGCCTTTTACGACACCTCGGTAAGAGTGAGGGTGGCCTATTCTACTCTGCCGAGGACCAAATGGCCAGACCATACTATGCGAAGACCATACCTGGGTATAAAACAAAAAATAAACATTGCAGTATCTTCACGATGTATGTAGCATTTGAAATGACAATATCTACGATCAGCTTTGTTTAATGAAGCGAAATTATGTTACTGAGCAGACGAATGGTACCGAAGTGCCAGAGCCGACATTTCACAGGCCTCTTCCTCAGCTCGGTAGCTCCCGGCTGTCCCCGTCGCCACCAACCCAGTCCGCCTAGGGGAGGAATTGCAAGGCCCGCGCTGTAAGCGGGTCACCGCTGTATTGGGCCTCCAGTACCCTCACTCACGCAGTGAAACACAGCGTATGCACTGTTTCACGCCGGTTTCCTGTGAGGACGTGGTATTACTCCGGTTGAGCCGGCCCATTCATACCAAGGCATGGCTCTCCCACAGTTACACTGTAGCTAAGAAATAGTTGCACCTGAATTTATTATGGCCCATAATATAGTCTAATATTCTGAGGTAATATGTTTACTTTGTCTTTTAATTAATTTCAAACCAAGACATAGGTTAATAGGCCACTATAAGAAATGTGGCAAACTGCAATGTAGTTCTTACGCCAGTGGGTATTGCTATTTAAATTCGTCAAGTATCAGTAAATATGATTACTTCTAGTTTTTCTTGGAATTTCAAAACAAGTACCGAGAAAATACTTTGATCACAAATAACTAAGAACGCGTGTAAGTGTATCTATTAAACACAGTGTTGTACCTATCAAGCTCACTTTAGGTATTCTGAAGGAGGTGGTCTGGTACAGTCAAAGTACGAAAAGGTTCGTCAGTTTTCAAATTGATTCGTTTGATATGCTATGAGCACTTATTACATTTATATATAATTTACGTAAATTTGTCAGAGTAATACCTGTTGCACAGAAAATTATCCTTTACCGTTAGATCAGAAAGTTTAGATTTGTTTGTACAACATTGAGAACATTTAAAGAAGGTTGGCAGATCTTTTTAAAACGGTATGTTGGTATTACTGATTCTTGCCGTGCAAGCGAAAATTTACCTTAAGGTGACGAATCTTTTTTCTCTGTACCGTACATTATACAATGACATTATTCACATTTTCGTAGATTTTAATGGGAATGCTGGGGACAATAGACATTGCTACACAACTTGCGATACGAGTGTAAATTTTACGCGGAAGAAACTTAGCTGATATTCGAAATAGGACTACATCATAATAATGGTGCATTGACTTTTCTTTGCACGGCATTAATTACCATTTATAAAACCTTAAATATGTTAATGAGGTTACGGAGTATGTAATTAAGTTAGTAAACTCTTATTAACCATATACATAATACAAGTTATACTATAGTAACATGGTAAATAGGACAGACAAAATACATTTACAGACGGAAGAAGTAGTGAAAAATTAATAAAATTAAATATGTGTATCTAAATTTAACCAGTCTTTAGAAAAAAAAACACAAGTGAAGTAGTCAACAAGGTCCTAGCTAATAGCTCAGCAAATGTTGTAACGGTTTGTAGCCTACAGCGGCTTCGAGCCGTTACAGCATTAATGACCTTACAAACAAAAACAATTCCTAATTTACTATTCATGTACGTACTTATCTACTATAGAATTAAAATGTGTGCAGAATGGGACATAAACCGTCAACCAAAGGCGGCCCACCCTAGGATGACTAGACTACGGAGCCAAGGAGTGCCAGAGGGTTGGCACAAAAGACAGTGTGATAATTATGTACTCGTATACTTACGAGTACATAATTATCACGCTGTCTTTTGATTTTTTGGGTATAGCTATGTTTTGCAATTAATCGAACTATGTATTTAAAATTTTATCGACAGTATTCGGGTGGAACTTAAACCCATGATCTTTTGCTAACCGGGCAACTGCTTTACTGGCTTTGGTAAGTCGACAAATGTTGTATATAAGTTATAATGTAAGATTGGTAAAAAAAGATATCAGATAAGAAGAAATTGAGAGGGAGGATGTCTCCTGCACTAGGACTTCTAAAAAAATAATTGTAATGGACTTAAATGTTAATTGCTCGCCAATTATCTAGTCATTTGCTGGTACTTAAGGTTTTTATCAAAACAAATCAATTATTCAAACCTGTAATCCCATGTAAAGATAAAAGATAAAAATGTTTATTTGCCAGAACACAGGTTATAAAGGTCTTAATAATAAAATAGTAGGTACATGTATTCAACCTGCATGCAGGTGTGCAAAATCAAATGGTTGGCATGCAGCAATATTATTTCTTAATTGAATAATTTATTAATATTGCGCATCAGATTTCTATGATTTATCTATTCAGCCACGCTGTAAAAACAATATTTTAATAGCCATTCAGTTAATTTTATTTTGAAACTCATACTCTCTGAAGTCTTAATTTCACCTGGAAGATTATTAAACAGAGTGATACACATGTTAAATACGTTATTTTTATAAATGTATGTGCGACACTGAGGTTTGTAGAAGAGATTTGCATACTGAGCTCTCAGGTTTTTCACCTTGACCTCATCCAGTTTCTGAAAAAATGCTGGGTGTGACTTTACAAACATGCAAGCATTTTTTATGTACATGCAGGCATAGTAAATTTATTTTTCTACTACGCTAATCGAGTTGTTAGTTATAAATAAATAAGACATAGTATAAACAAGGCAGCAAGTAACAAACTTACTTCATTAAACTTCACCTGTTTTTAACTAGAATTTTCATCCTATAACTATGTATATGTATGCATATCTAGCAGTTGTTTTGTCAAGTCGATATTATTCATTGACGGGGGTTGCACAATGCTAGCAAACGTACTATGATAATAACGGTTACACTTATTGTTTTCAGGTCAATGTCTGACCAAGAACGAAAAAGAACGGCCCACGGTATTAACATTTGCACGCTGTAACAAAAACTGACCACAACTTGACAACATAGAAGTTTGAATATAAGCATGGACTTATATAATTAGTCTATGTTGTAAGTTATCTTTGAGAAGTATCACATTCTATTGATAAATGGTTTTTGATACGGTTACAGTAACTTTTAGTTTAGATGTGCAATTAGTACTTCAAGGCCTTCTTTAGTACAGAAATGATTTATGTTTTTCCTGGTAAGAACTATTATTAATTTCTTATCAGTGCTACATTGTGAGGCAAATATTATTATCAAAGTATAAAAATTATTAAGTTAAAATTTAATGCACTAGCGGTTTATTAGATACTAAAATGAGTGAATAGCTTAGTTTTTCATTAGCTGTAAATTAAATAAGATTCATATCATAAAACTAATTTTAAGTTAGCTTAGAATAGGTATATTAGAACAGAAACTTTTATTTAGTTTAGCTTAGCTTATTGGTATGGTTTGTATGTATCCGAAATCAGCTATGCGAACTAAGCCAAAGCAAGCTTATATAGCTTACGTATAGTGTGAATGAATGAATGAATGAAACTTCAACTTAGCAACCGTAAGGTTAGTTTGCATAAAGTTAAAGTAGCCTAAATAGTTGAATAAATCTTGATTAAATTAAATTATTTCCGAGTATCATCTACAGCGTATTAAATGTTTTGGCTCCTGTCTACCCTTACCTAGAGGGCGAAAGTCGTTGAAACACTTCACATATAGTTTGGAATATGCGAGTATAATTGTATATAATGATAGCGATCACTGATTTCCTATTCGGTTTAGCCGCATCCTACACGCTATTACACCCGTGAATAATTCAACTATAATTGAGGCAAACGAACGTTTCATGCGTGATTAAGTCCTGGTTTCATTTTGGGCAGGATACAATGAAGGTCCATTTGCTAGGTATCAATATAAAACCGGTAGGTATGTAATGAAATTAATCCTTTACACACGAGCTGGCTTCGAGTTAGATCCTCCGACGGCAGGCTAGGTTGTTTATTTTTAGAAAGTTATTTTTGACTGCAGCTTTATTACAAATCAAGTTAGAATTAAATCTAAACCTATTAATGACGTAGTTTAAATTTCAGTATTAAAACCAGTTGAGGGGTATTCTAACGCGATTGCAATGAGATAGGAGAGGGTTTAGTTAATAAATCAGTCCGCTTGTAATACTAGGTACTACTCGTAACTCACCTATTACGATTGCACTTACCTACATATTTTGTATTTAAATTGATAATTCAAACCCCGATTTTCCAGATATAGTATATTTTCCAGCTACTTTGTTTAGTTAGTTATAAGTAATTCCCGGGACTTTCCTTTTCAAGTTCAATAAGCCGCAGTCACGTAGACGGATGTGGCGTCGAGAACTCGAGACGAATGGCCGCGACATTGAATAACACCCGCGATCGAACGTTTTTACCGCGACGCGCCGTCAATGTCGAACGATAACCTACTTTATCGAAAATTCCGAGCACGTAACCGAGATTTTATTCTCTTCGAAAACTCAAGGTCATTTAGTTTCATACTTAGGTGCTTGTATTTTCCATAAAAAGAGAGAAGGTTGTCTTATTATATCGTATTTTAATTTACATTACCGTGCCTACTGTTTTAGGTTATACATACATGTATGTAGGTTGGCTTTCCATGTCTTATGAAGGTTTATCACTGTGCAATTAGGTGTTTGATGATTCGAGCATCCATGTAATTTTTGAAGACTTGATTTTGAAATATAGTTTCTAGGATAGCCATTTAGTCAAAGCTTTAAAAAAAGTAAGGTATTAATACCTACTCGAAATTAGGCTGGATGGTTAAGCAAGTAAATTGTACTTTAGCTTATCAGAACATTATCTTTATCTGGACGATTTTGCATTGCAAAGAAGTTACTATACAATTCGACATTTAGTGTATACCATCTGGCTTATGTCTATTTTAAGATGGTTTTTAGAATTTTTAGCTAACATCTTAGTGTCAAGTTGCGATGATGGTGCTCGGCAGTGAGAGAAAAATGGTGAGGAAACCTACACGTTTCGGATAGTTTCTGAAACATATAACCATGATATAGTTGGTCTGGATCCCTTGTTAAAGGGTTGCGAAGGTCAGACGGCAGTCGCTGTATTGTACTTACCAGACTTCCCAAATCCTGAATCATGGTCTAAGCGTACCCCTGTCTCCAGGGCGACAGATTCGGATGCCTTGGATTGGATCTTTCTCATCCTTCTTCTGGTCCTTCTCATCTTGGACCTGAAAATGCGATGATAAAAGTAGATAGTACTGTAATTTACCTTCCTATTTAACTACCATTTGCCACTTCACCTAAAATAATTTAGATACTTATGATAAGTCAAATAAGGTTAATAAATTAATGCTTAGTACTTATTTATGAATGATAACTATACAATTATATGAAAACAATAAATCTCTTATACCATGTACCTTATTTTTGAGTTTCCGATATTTCAGTACTGTTGCAAGCACCATAAAAACGTTATCTATTAATACCCTGGCTCTATTAAGTAATGATAATGAAATACTACCAAATGTTTATGGGCGTGTGTACTAATAAACGGCAAAGGGTATTTACGGTTATGGCCGTAATGCACTACAGATAAGACGCCATACTGATTTTACTAATAGATAACCTTATTTATTGTAAACCAATAAAAAATCGAAGTTTCTCAAGGTAATATTCATATTGAAATTAATGATTTACATTGAATATCAAATGGCGCAGGCGCAAGTGTCCAGCGGCGACATGAATGAGCGTAATCAAGCCAAGCCCTCAAAGCGAAACAATGCCTGCGCACGATTGCCGCTAAGGGCAATTCCATGCCATAGATATATACGATTTATCTACTGTGCCAACCCCATGCCAACTGTCCCTACTGAATCAAATTGTATTAAATAAAAGTGGAGTCGAAACCGTATAGATTTATAGATCTTTCTATCTAGTTCTTGGAATTAAATCTATACTATTTAATAATAATAAATTAATCTTTATTGAAACCAGTAACATTTATTTATTTATTTATTTATTCTTAGGGAAACAAACAATTACATAAAACTTAAAATAATTAAACAATAATAAAAACATAAATCAGTGAAGTTTCCACATAAAAAATATAACACAAACGTATTAACATGCCAAAAAAAAAGAAAATAATGAATTAATTTACAATAATATGTCAAAAATATAATTACAAATATGTCAAAAATTATAAGATTAAAATACGAGTAATGAAAAGTCATCTAGTCTAAATTAAAATAAAAATAAAATACATGAAAAAAAAGAAAAAAAAAATTGAAATAAATTATAAATTATAATAACAATAGAGAAAAAAAAAACAATAAAACTATTATTTAATGTCTCTGTGCCGAGTACAGCAGATCCCTCACTTGTTTCTTGAATTCTTTACAAACAATTGTAGCGTTAATGACCGCATTAGTCGTAGACTGTGTCGCATTTATTAAGAAGTAAATCCTACAGCGGCAATGCTTACAGGTAATCCGAAAACACGAAACGCTTGCGCGATTAAATCGACGCCTAGCGCCATCTATTGGTATGAAGTGGAACTTATGTCCCGAAACGAAGTGAGGGTAGGCCAAGTAGTTAAAAAATGCAAAAGTTACGGCAAACGTGAATCACAACAATCTGAGAGTACATACATACGTACAAATCTGCTTGACATTACATGGCGAGAGTCAAAAGAAATTTTACAGAATGTATACTGTGGAAAAAACGTTACAAATTCTATAACTATAAGTATAACGGTAAATTTTGATATTAGGTATATGTCACGGCGGATGGTCTACGGTGACCTTGAGTGCGCAGAAATATTTTTTAGTAAAAAAAAAGTAACTTATTAGCCTATAAGCTGTCCCATTGCAGGGCAAAGGCCTCCATCACAGAAATCAAGTTATTGCTACTATGTCATTTTTTAGTATAGTGAGATATTTTAAGTGCACAAACTAACAGCCAGCAGCGCTAGACTAACGTGGGGTGACCTTTAAGTATAAACTAATTGAATAATCCATAGTAAATGTATAATTATATCCACTAGAACCAAAGAACATATTTCACAAATTGTGATTAAATATTTCGGCCAACTATGTAGGTAAACCAAGTTTTTTTACTCCCATTATAGACACGCCTTCACATAGCGCGAGCTGACTTGATTGTTATCTCGCGGAGCAAGGTCACCGAATGCGACCGAATTCCGCGCGGGTCTTCTCGTGCCCACCTCTAATCACAATCACAAATAATGTTTTATGAGATAATGATTTAAAGGAGACAAACATGAACTATTTTGAACAGTGTCGCTAACTCGGTGCCAGGTTTTCGGGTTATTCGGAGTCTAAAAAAGGGCTTTGTAAAAAAAGGGCAATATTTTCAAAATAGGGCTAAGAAGTTTGTCAGATAATTTTGTTATCAAAAATTTAAGAATAAAACACACTTATTAATAAAAACTAAAACCGGACTACCAAAAAACACGCTCTTAAAAGTACGAAACAAGAAAATTGTCTTTGTTGAAATTATTATATTATCGCCGTGGTCGCCCACACGGTAATGTCATGCAATATTATTATTAGTTCCTTACTCTAAGTCCCCTAGAGATCGCTGTAGTCAATCTAACGTGACGTCATGTCGCCTATAACAGACGACAATCAAGACGCTTCTAACGCCTCATTTGTTCAAATATCATAACTAGTTTAGAAGTTATGAGGGAACAGATGAACAACCATACATACATACAGGTCAAAATCATAACCCTCCCTTTTGCTTCGTCGTAGTCGGGTGAAAAATAGGTCATATCGAAGTCCTCATCAGAGGATTCTATTATCTGACTCTATGTTTTACTCTCACCTTGTGCTGACGACGTTGATGGTTGTGATTGAGCCCTGTCTATTCTATCAGAGACAGCCTTGCTCAATACAAATGAGATAATCATTTTGGGCCCAGAAATTGGGCTAGGAGCTAAATCAAAATTTTAAGGGCTAACTAAGCATAAAATGCTGGCCGTGTGGTCCCCGGCAGAGTAGAATAGGCCACCCTCATTCTTACCGAGGTGTCGTAAAAGGCGACTAAGGTAAAGATGCTGGCGTGATCATCAGCACCCAGAGAAGGAAAACTCTGCATTTATATCAAAACCCTCGCCAACCCGTCTGCCAAGCGTGGTGAGTATGGCAATTACCCCTCATGTGATTGAGGGAGGCCCGTGCCCCAGCAGTGGGGACTTAAATGGGCTGATGATGATGATGATGAAGCATAAAACGGGCTAGATCTTCTAATCCCGAAGGCTAAGCTCGAGCTAACTTGGATACACTGAGTCTAGAAACCTACTCGTATTTACATATATGAATATGTAATGATATATACAAAGAATATGTAAGACCTCAGCATGGTCGATCATCCTACTTGACCTGGCCCAATTGCGTATTTGGTAGCGTTTGGGCGATATCGATGATGTCGATAGAATAGTGACTAAGGTTTTAAAGCGCAGAAAGTTAGCAGGAAACGTACGTAACCATGAATTAATAACTGTAGATAAATATGTATTTCAATGTCTAATATAAACATAGGTACTTCAGTCAGCACATGTCATGGTCTAGCTACAATGAATGGCACGGGTAATTAAAAAGTTTATACTACAATGGTGTTCAGGTACACCTATCTGGTCTTGAACCAAATGGAAAATAAACATTGTTTTGAGTAGCAAATAATTATTGACTCCATTTAACGGACCTATAAAGCGATTCCATGTTTTTACAGCTTAACGAGCCTGAGACCACATTGAATAGTTGAGGGTTCTATATCCACGTAAGTTTATTCTGTAAATACTCGTATAGGTACCTATATAGCTATCTTATACTGTTTGTATTTTTGTATTGTATGTGTGGTCTATGCGTTTTTTAGGCACGTTGGCCACAATATACAAATTTAAACACGAGTGACATAAATACACAAATAGAATAAATTCTGTAGCCAACAAGGCCCAACCTCCGCATTTGCTATAGTGACCGAAGCCGCTGCAGCGCTGGCTTTCAGGCGGAGCCTTGGGCGACGTACGTGCACACATACATACAATAGGAAGAAACACAAAATAAAGACAAAAATAACAAAAAAAAAAAAAACTAAAAATAAACTCAAAGAAAACGTCTATTACCAAACAGTAAATTTCGCAATTACAATAATCTTAAACCACTTGACATTGGCAGAATTTTAGTAAAATAGCAGCCATTAAAAATATAGACAGTGCGAATATCGGTATGATGTAAGTATAGAAAGTACTTACTTAAACAATTTCAAAAATATATCTTTACAATAGGACTTATATAATCAAAGGATTTAAGAAATATAGGTCGACAATAAAATCATTCATCATAGTGCAATGAAACTGTCACAGCCATGTGATCTCGTTGTGGGTACACACCCAGTATCATGTTCCACAGGGGTATGATCGATCGCCGATAGACCGACGGTTTGGTAATAGTCTAGTGTACAAATAGTCAGTAGCAAGACTTAGAAAAAGAGTGGGTCTGAAAATTAACATGGAAAAGACGAAAATCATGTCGAATTCCCATGTCGTACCCACTCTTGTAAAGGTTGGAAGCTCTACACTGGAAGTTGTAGACGAGTACATCTACCTCGGACAAAAAGTCCAGCTTGGTAAGTCCAGCTTCCAGAAAGAGGTCGATCGACGAATCCAACTCGGATGGGCAGCGTTCGGGAAGCTACGCAGCATATTTTCGGCCCACCTACCGCAGTGTCTCAAGACGAAAGTCTTCAATGAGTGTGTGTTGTCAGTGATGACATACGGAACCGAAACGTGGCCGCTTACAATGTGCCGATAAAGGAGGCTCAAAGTCACCCAGAGAGCAATGGAGAGGGCTATGCTTGGAGTCTCCCTGCGTGATCGTATCAGAAATGATGAGATCCGCAGGAGAACTATGGTTACAGACATAGCCCAAAGGATTGCATGCCTCAAGTGGCAATGGGCAGGGCACATAGCGAGGAGAAGAGACGGCCGTTGGGGCGGAAGGGTCCTCGAGTGGAGGCCACTTACAGGAAGTCGCAGCCGTGGCAGGCCCCTCACAAGGTGGACCGACGATCTGGTGAAGATCGCGGGAATCCATTGGATGCGGGCGGCACAGGACCGATCTGTGTGGGGAACATTGGGGGAGGCCTATATCCAGCAGTGGACGTCTATTGGCTGAAATGATGATGATGATGTAGACTTAGAAAGCTTTCGGTATTAGAGCGACCATTCTATGGTCCAAAGTTTTGTTCGCGTGTCCATACTCGTAGATGTGACTAAGGGAGCTGCCACACTGGCGGATTGCGAGCATTTTCAAAGTGGAGGGACAACGCAGCGAACACGCGGCTGCGCAGCGTTCACGCCACGGATGGGCAACGGATTCACAGGCGTTTTTCTGCGTGGCCGTCATTACGCGAATTTTTATATCCACTCCTTGTAGCAGAAGGGAGAAAGTGCAAACTTAAACAAATAATAATAATAATTCATTCATTTTATTTCATCATCATCATCATCAGCCTATTTAAGTCCCCACTGCTGGGGCACGGGCCTCCCTCAATCACATGAGGGGTAATTGCCATACTCACCACGCTTGGCAGACGGGTTGGCGAGGGTTTTGATATAAATGCAGAGTTTTCCATCTCTGGGTGTTGATGATCATGCAAGCAGCTTTACCTTGGTCGCCTTTTACGACACCTCGGTAAGAGTGAGGGTGGCCTATTCTACTCTGCCGGGGACCACACGGCGGCGGCGATTGTTCCTATTACAAAAATTAAAAAAATATGTTTCCCTTTTGGGGAAGATTTTATTTATCTTCATAATAAAATTAATTCACATGTTTTTCCAATATTTCTACGTGCGGCGCGTAGAGTTAGCTGGTAGCCGTCCTCGAAACTTTCGAATGGCTACTCCCTGCGGCCAGAAGTCCTCATTAAGAAAGGTCGCCAGGGAGTCTGTTGGTACTCTTATCACAAATGAGCTGAAGTTCACTTTATGGCGAGATTTGCAGCTGTTCGACCCTCAACGTCCAGTTGGACTTCTTAGGCACGTAATGTCCGGCCACTGGCTCTATGGTTAGCAAGTAGGTAGGTACCTACGAGTATCTACCCTATATGGAGGCAGTAGTTGGTAATTTATAAGATTACGATTTACACATAATGGCACCTATTTGTTTGTGGGCTTGCAATTCCACCGTCGTTATAGTGATTGCATTTAAATTGACGTTATTTATTGTACAAATTACACTAATACAAAGGGAAGTGTGAATGGAGTCAAAATGAGCTTATGGGCGCGAGGTGATAACTTCACCTTGTATTTTGGTAAAGCCTATGAATAAGTGTTTATTTATTAACTCACGAAAGGTTCTCAATAAGAAGTTGACATTTTTGCTTTTATTGATGAAGTAACATTGACGTTCACGTCCTAACTTTTTAAAGAAAGAAGCCAAACTTTCATTGTATATTAATGTATGATGTAAGCACATGTTAATATTAATTAGTATTTATTGAATCCTAGTTAATATTAACATGTGCTTGCAAAAAAACATCTAATCTTTGCAAGCAAAAGTCGAAAACACGCTTCCAAACTTTTAAGGTTTATAGATGTTTGTAAACAAAACCTTTTCTAACTAAAACGAAGTTATAAAGCAGTTTTATTCTTTTTTCGAGAATATTTTGTTTCAAGCGTCAAAACTGCTCTATAATAACGTTTGCGCTAACAAAGGTATATTAAACGTTTATAAATAAAACGCACGTTTATCTAACCCATACTCATGATTTGTTTACGTACTTACATCGAATTTCAACTACGCATTTAGTTCCAAAATCTGTGGTCACGAATTAACAGGTGAGTAGCGATGTAAACTTTGATTATTGTCAGTCTTCTAGGCCGTCGCGAAGTACTCCATAAGTAGCAATATTTGCGTAATACAAAATGCGGTAATTGCAGCCGAAATGGTTGTGGAATGCGCAGGCGCCTCGGTGCGTCGCACGCAACCACGCGTGGCTCTACGCGTGCTAGGACGGTTTACATCTCAAGAAGTCTTGATCATGCGTAATCCCATTTATACCCACGAGTACATATCAGTTCATAGTTTTGTTTTTTTTACGACACCAGCGATTTAATGTTGTACGATGATTTGAAATGCGATGAAAGTTAAGTATGTACATATATTCAATTTAGGTCCATACATAACACTTATGAATGACAACACGTTTGCCACTGGTTCGGAATGTAGTTTTCTGCTGAGAAGACAACACGAAGAATCTCAGCAGTTAAGTACTCTTTAAAATAATAGTTTTACAAAATGTCATCATTAATAAAAAAACTAAAATTTTTGTGTTACTACGTTCTACTAATAAGTCCCTTAATTATTGTCATTAAAAAATCTTCTATTTTCTAATCTAATTCATTCATTTTATAATACAATTAAATTTATGTGTGGGCTATACATTTACAAATATGTTCCTCACAGATAATATAAGTGGTGTTCGTTTTTAATTTTAAATTATTCTGATGGATCGATAGAGGTAATTAGATGTTGTTAGGTTTGAATGACTGCAACAACTGATAGTTTCTAATAAATAAAATGATGAAATTTTCATAATGTTTTCACTCTTTTGTCTTTGGTTTTCGAATAAAGAAATAGTAATGATAATCGTAATAAGATATCGTTTCGAATAAGTAATCGTTTCGTGTAAACCATCCTTAATTAATACAAGCTACTGTCTAACCTCATCATTCAAGGGTACTTTACATTTCAATGAGTTTGTTCATGCATATGAGTTTTTCTTTTGACTCAATCATCAAATTTAAAGATGTAATTTATTGTTATAATTGACTAAGTTTTAAAAAATGAAAATAAAACTCAGCAGAGGATCGAAGTTGAAGTTATTTTAGTTATTTATATCAGCTCTTTTATTTTTATATGGATGTATTTTATCAAATCATTGTTCTAACCTGGACAGAGTCAGTGAGCTAGTAGGTACGGAGCCCTGGGTACGCTTAAACATGATTCGGAATTTGGGGAGTCGAGTATTTACAATGATAGGACTGTCGTTTGAAGTTTCCCAGTCGCAACTCTTAGGTAAACACTCACCGACCCCTTTCAGAAACCATTCGAAACGTGCTGGTTCCCTCAAGAGGTTTTCTCTCGCTGCCAAGCTAATGGTAAAAATACACACATAGATTTGCAAAATCCACAGAAAAATTTGAACCACGACCCACGTGGAAGGCGCGTTATTATGCACTCGGCACTGACCATCGCTCGACACAAAGCTCGAGCGAGTAGGTTCGTCATAAGTTAATTGTCCATTACGAATCAAGCACTTGCGTAGCATTATTATCATTTTAATATGCTTTGGCTACTGAAGTGATTAAATTACGTTGGTCACATGAGAAAATACTGAACCTTCAAGGTTGATGAAGTTCAAATTGCAAAGTAGTTGTGCAACAACTTACGTACGTACTTTAGGTTTTAATATAAGATTTATTTAATTGAATTTATGATATGTGTTTTGGATAATTAACATAATCAAAACTGTAGAACTAAATATTAAACTGTTCGAGCAGATTTATATCTGCTCGAATAGATATAAATCTGCTCGAACTGCCATTTATGGCCTTAGATCGCGCGACTCCCTTAGAGATTTGTTTAAAGAAATCGACATACTTACCGTGGCTTCTCAATACATCCTTGATTGCCTTATGTACGTACATAAGAATCTCCATCTGTCCTCGAAGAAGTCCGACTGTCACAGCTTTAACACCAGAAATAAGCACAGACTGGCCGTTCCAAATATCAGGCTCCATAAGGTTGGTAGTTCATTTATAGGATTGAGCATAAAAATGTTTAATAAGTTACCTCAGATTATTATTGACTTGCCCACACATAAGTTTAAATTGTATATAAAAAACTGTTTAATGAAGAAAGGCTATTATAAAATAGACGATTTTTTGAATGACAATAATTTAGGGTCATATTAGTAACACAAAAATTGTAATAAACTATATTTTAAGTTAATGGTGATATTTTGTAAAACATTTCTTTTTTAAAAGAGTAACTGCTGAGTTTCTTGCTGGTTTCTTCTTGGCAGAAAACTACATTCCGAACCAGTGGTAAACATGTTGACATTCATAAGTGTTCTGTATGGACCTAAATTGAATAAACAATTTTCATTTCATTTCATTTTCATTTCATAAATGATGCTTTTGTAAATGTTATTTTTTTCTATATTGACACTATAATTTGGAGCTCATATACTGAAGTCGGTTTGTTGGATTCTATGTTTTTTTCACTAATTGACTACTATGTCAGATACAGCTATTTAAGAAAACCTGAAAAACTAAATACTCGTACTAACGTACTCAATATGAAGAATATCACTATTATCTAGAAATTAAATGAAAGAAAGGTATACTTTTCAGCAGCTGAGTATTTATTTACAGTTGAGTACAAATTAAATTCATGTCATCATCATCATCATAATCATATATACACATAAATATCACATTCATCAGTCACAGGCACGCGAGTAGTTTAGTAGTGATGGAGGCCAGTGGCCGTATCCGGCGTGCAGCACGGGGGCATGCACCACGGGGGCGTGCACCACGGGAGCGTGCACCACAGGGGCGGGGTGGTGGCCGGGGGTCTTGTGGACGACGGCGTTGAAACTGGAATGGGATAATGTTGTTAGTGAAATATGCGGTATATGCTACGTTTGGTGAAGTCATTGAAACGATCATCATCATCTTAGTGTTTTGTCCCGGTTGCGTCCCAAGCTGTCTATTCGGAGCCCGGGGTCCGCTTTCCTACTTCGACTCTTCCCCTTCGCACGGTCTTGTGTATCTGTCAATTTATTAGCAAGCGAAGTCATTGAAACCCTTGATAAGAATCTCATCCAGTATCTGATAGTCGTAGACGGATCGAAGTTAGATGCGGCATTCGGATGGGCTGTGCTTTACAGTCCATGTATTTTTTCTTGGGCTTAGAGAAATGAAACTTCGCCATTTGACTGTGTCTAATTCAATAGGTAAACATAAAAATACAGCCCTGGTTACCTCGCAAAGCAAAATAAGAGAAAATTTAAGAAAAAAATATTAAGTTTTATCAATAAATTGAAAAGGAATGACGGTACGGTCAGCATCAAAAGTAGCTTAACACTTGAATACCATGTCGAAGTAACATTTTGTGCGTACCCCTTATAAACTGAATATAATAGGCAGAACGGTTACTAAAGTGTTAAGCAACTTTTGATGCTGACCGTACTAATAAGAACGTAACATTAGTGTGTAATAGTACCTAACTGTTAGTTACAAATATCACCGAGATGTTCCTTACATTTTAATTTATTGATGTTATAAATATAATGAAAAATCTATTTACCCATGGTGGTCGTCAGCGGTGTATTCTACTTTGCGCACGGAGCCGTCGGGCTCGACCAGGGAGTAGCTGCCGTGCACGGCGCCACCGTCGCGGCTCTCGTGCTGGGTCTTGTGGTCGCCGGTGTGGGGGTCAGCTACGGAGTACGCGTAGTCGTATTTGGGGTGAGCGTGAGCCTAAAAACGAAACAGATATATATGTAAAACCTATAGTAAGGGTATTGCTTCGCCGACTCGTGATAGGCGTCTACAAATGACTATAATTATGTCTCTCCTAACTCCCATGGTGTTGAGACATAAGTATGTACAGGTACTTATGTATTGCATAGTTTATAATATAAATTCCACCATGTGGATTACCACATAGAGGAATTTAAGCTAAGCTGAAGGAAAACCCGCTGATCTATAAAGTACTTTGTAATCAAAGTACTCAATAGATCGGTGGGTATCTTTCAGCTTGATACGCTATGCATTAACGCAGATATATCTTGGGGATTTCACAGGTCTTACGAATCCACCTTGACAGCTGTCAGTCCACTGACTGATTATACCAGTGCTATATAAGACTTACGTAGTGTCCTTAGGCAGGAGCAAGAAGTGCAGAATAGATGAAGGGTGCTGTTAGCCGACGGGCACCATGTTCCTGAGCCAGGTTTATGTGAGTACCTTAGACGAAGGGGACTGCTTGCACCACGAGCTCATCACAGAGTAGTAGCAACATACATAGTCGAGTCTAAATTTAGCGAGGGTGCACCCCTCGTCAAACCGCTGCCAATACAAAGGACACATCGTAGAGAGGTGGTCATGTCCCTGTTTAGAGCACCATGTGGTGGTTGTCTCGACCTGGTTGTACGAGGGGCACGTCACATCGTGGTAGCAACTTACGTAGTCGTGTCCATGTCCGTGGGCGATGGCGAGGGGAGCAGCGTGGACGACGGGGGCGTGGTGGACGACGGGAGCGTAATGGGCGACGGGGGCGTAGTGCGCGGGGGCATAGTGTACGGGGGCGTCGTGGCGCACGATGCTCTGGGAGGAGACCGCGGCGTGGTGCACGGGGAGGAGCCCGGCGTTGGCGGCGGCCAGGACGGCGCTGATGGCGAATACCTGCAACGGAAACCTCTTAGTATGAGGACGTCACTATTATGGGTGCAGTACAATATACCCTTGGACAGGACTGATATGAATGGCGAGCACAACACTCCCCTCTTTGCTTTACCTTGAGTGTTAATGACAAAAACATTCAAAATTCAGAAAGTTATAAAATACCCCTGTTTGACCCCATTATTATATAAAATAATTTAGGTCAAATAAATGTAGGCTATGATTGAATAAAAGCATCACTTAATTTTTCAGGAGCTGAGATTCATTGTTAGAAAAAGGTATATAATGTGCTTGGCTTCCTGGCATGGATTGGATATAAGAGAATTAAGGGGCTCCTCTATTTTTTCCATTTTAAGGATTTTACAATCACTGGTTAAATTATGGTGATTAAATGTGAATGAATCCTGGATTGATATTTTTAAAATATGACTGAATGATATTTTTAATTTATTATATTTTCTAGAGATATTTTAGTGGTTTTATAATACTCCACTCTCCAATCCCGAACTTACTTTGGTGAACATTTTGCACTAGTTAATCAGAGCAGGTGACTGATACTATTATCGGTCCGGCGTGTGACTTTTATATGAAAAGCAAAACGGAGGCGAGTCCTGCGGTGGTGGGGCGCGCGGTCACTGCAGTTCCGTAAGTTTGACACCGCGAGGTCGCGGCGCATACCTTCGGCTATAACTCACGGCAGGTCCCTACCACTTACCCTCCAGCACCTCAAATAATTACTATCCCCAATAAGCATTGCGTGAGTAATTGCCATAATAGACGCAGTTTTTATTATGGTCCCGACCGCAGCGGCCAGTTGTTGACTCTGGTACGATTTAATTGTTTTCGAAGGTTGTGTGTGGTCGGCTGATCGTGTCTTGTTGGTTTAGAAAGAGATTAAATTGCTGAAAATTGTTGCCTTGCCCTATTCCAATCTTAAATTGAAATACTAGTAGAATTCATTATGCGGTCATGTAGAGCTTTTAAGTTTTGCATGTCACATTTACCCAAAGAACTTACTTTTTTGTGCCAATTATAAAGCTATTAAATCTTAGATTAATAACTATTTTTAGGACTAATTTAAAGTTTCAATCAAAAGGACCAATCATACTTGAGTGTTTTTTTTCATATTTGCAGTATCAAATTTAATAATCCACGTGCCTTTGTTACGAAAATCTATTAAGTGAAATCTCTTTGTTAATTTTAATTGAATGTGACAATTGACATGTGAACGCCCAAGTATACAGGGTGATCGTATTATTGGGATTGCGCCATCGGAATATCAAATGCGCCATTTCAAACCGCATGGCGGTCACTTACGCCTAAAGCCTACGGTTCGTAGTATTTAGTTTCCTAACTCGTAATGCGATCAGAACCGTTTGATATCACAAATTAATTGTTACGAAAACCTTGCACGTATGAGCGACTAACAAACGAAATTTCATTGTTTATTATCGATAATTTAGGTACCTAAATCGCTCGGGGCAATCGGACCTTCGTAATGCAATAATTTACTGTCGATAGTACCACTGCCAACTGGAACCCTTGCTTGTTACTTTTGAAATAATTTGTAGCTTAAATATGTTTATATTTTATATGCAAACTTTATATGCAAGCTTCATGAGAATCTTAATATTACCCAAATTATATTCAGGCAGAGTAAACAGCCCATTCAATTAATTTAAATAAGACAACTAAGAGCATGCCACGCCGAATTGTTGCAAGAGTATAAAGAAGTACGTAAACATGAATTTATTGTTCTAAAGTATTTTTTTTCATAAATATTGATTTACTCAAAAATAATAACCTTGAAGTTCTATTACAACGTATTGATTGATTTTGGGGCACAGTGGCTAGTGTGCTTGAAATCATAGGGCCAAAAAAATAAACCTGAGTTTTCTATTTAGAAATGTTCAATACTAGTCTAGTCTGGAAGTTGGCGGCGCATGTTACGGCATTGGTCCACCGTTGTGGGCTCTGTGGACGTGCCCACAATCTTCAAAATATTGGTGATATCAAACTTTTACGACCTTTTGAAATTTTATTTGAAATACTTAATACCCTCCGATAATCATTTCATAATTTCAGCCCCGACTCCACGGAGCTCGCGCGTGGATTATTAGGAGAGTTATCATGATTCACTGTTCGTACTCCAGCCGTATTCAAATGGCTTGGCCACAAACTTTTGGATCCGCGCCTGATCGCTCTCTGTCACATTGGTGTCCCATCTGGATTATGTGGAAATGGAAAGCACGTGCACTTATGTTTCTGCACAAAATTAAATTGAAACTCTGTAACATCATCAATATTTGAAAATAGTAATTACGGAGTTTCTTGCTGGTGTCTTCTCAGTAGAAATTGACATTCCAAACCAGCGGTTGATGATATATATGTGTACCTATTTAAGTGTTCTGTATGGACCTACATTGAATAAAGATTTTTTTATCTTTTATCTTATGTTTATACATATTATAATGTCCTTCTTACTTGGCTGCCCTGTCTGTTCAGATTTGCCTGAGCCGTAGCCGAAATATCGGCCGGTGGACCGTATACCTAAAAATATAAATAAGGAAATAAGTCAGTTTAAGAAATAAATAATTGTAGGTAAAGCTAAAGTTTTTTGTTTCTTGTTAGTTAATTATAATTATAGGTGGTAGTAAATTATTTTCTCAACAAATATGAAGAGGTGCTTAACGACGTGTTAGCTTTGCAACATACTCGTATTGCCTAAAGTGAGAAATAATGATACCGGTTTACTAAGTGTCATGTTCTGTGTTATACTCGTGTTTTACTGATAAAATCTTTATTTATACCTCACTTTAAAAACGAATTTTATAACAAAATTTAACTCTGTTGCTCCTTTGTTCTCTGAGTCAAACATTGAATGTCTTGATTTGGTATCTACTTGAAGGTTTTTTAATGTCATAGAAAATGAACGTTTGTAATAAGCTCTATTAGCAGCGGCAATCAGGTTTGTTGTAAATTCTTATTATTGCTCGTACAATAAAGTTTACTTACCTATATTTATGGGTTCTTGTTTGGTACACTTGGCATTTGATTTTTATAGTGATCTGTAAAAAATATTACGGAGTCTGGAGAATAGTTTTTTTTTTAATTCTCATTGTGGACAAACATTCATGTAATGAACACTTGTATTTCTGTGATAATAATTATGTATTGCTGTTTCTTATGTTGATGATCCAATAAATAAATAAATAAATGTCTTGGTGCACATAGGTTTGCTTGAATATTTAAAACGAACATAGATAGATCAATAGCACATTAATAGGTAATATTTCAATTTGCAAACCTCTGATTAAATTAATACCCTTTTGTTAATATGTTAAAGGTATGAAATTGAGATAGATATCTACGATCAAATCACGAATTATTTAATGAATTCACGATAAATTTGTGTCACAACTGCTTACTTTATAATAGAGAACTTTGTTAAGCACGACAAGTTTTGTAATGACGCCTCCTGGAGTCCAATACTCAAGCGCTCGCCATCAAATTTAAGAGATAACGAGATAACACAGTGTCTTTCAATGTGGCAATGTCTTAAGATCATAATGTTGCGTTTGTATAGATTTTTATTGATGATGGGGTTGCTCTTGGCTTTACACTGAACCGTAGAGTTCAGAAGAAACCTACGATGGAGCGAGCGTGTGCATCTCGTTTACATACGTATTCGACGTTTTAAAAACGCATTGACTCTAACTGCTTAAAAAAAAGCAAAAGCGGCCATTTTTAAATTTTTGTGTGTAAAAACGGACCCAATATTTGTGCATGGTTATTTAATATGTATTATAAGTGTTTGCCGAAAGGTTCTAACCCCAAAATTGTGTAAAATAGATCCGGTTTAGTAGTTTAAAATGAAAATCCATTGGCGTCACTAGTGTGCCCTACCCGTCACCTTAAGATACAGCACGCGCGTGCGATAGTTGTTGCTTAGACGGTGCGTGGATTTTTAAGTGATAAAACTCATTTGAGGCATTAAATTTATGGCATAACCCTCCACCTAATGAATGTCTTCTAAGCCATACATCACTTTGTCTTGTGATATTTCATGACCTACCTGTGTTTACACCCGTGTATTGTACGTATACAAGCACCAATTCGCCATTATTCGTGAAAATAAAATCCCATAAAAAACAAAACTTGTCAAAAAATCCAAATCTCGCACCCAGTTGTTCTACCGTGAAAAGTTGTGAGATCAATGTTACCAAGTCGGTTATTAACTTGGCAATTGGTTATTGAATATTTGACTCGGCCATTGCATGAAAACACAACCGATTGCCAAGTTAAATTAATCGACTTGGTAACAATTGAGTGCGAGACTTGGATTTTTTGACAAGTTTTGTTTTTTTATGGGATATCGTTTCCTTTTGTAGTCCTTCTACTTTTTCTTTCCGGTACCTTCACCTTCAACTGCAAACGTAACTTTGTAATGCTATACATTTATATGAGATTACAAAGTTATTCATGCAGTTGTTGCGTTTAGAAAACGACCGACATTACAAAAAAATAAGTTTTCCCATAATTGAGGACTGAATTCTATTTGTATTCTAAATTTGAAGCTTATATTTCTGCTAGGAGTGCTTTGGACTTATGATGATGACAGTGAGTGACAAAATTCCGAAATTTTAACAAGTTGTCATTCTTTAACTACTAGTTCAAATTGACTGAAATTTTAAATATACCGTTTTTATACAATGCCTGATTAGTTACTGACTAATTCAGGCTTCTTGTTTGATCCACAACGAAATTATAGGGGGGGCGAAAATAGCCTGAATTGCTTCGAGAAGAGGATGGTACGCCCGGGGGGGTTTCTTGGTCGACTTGGCAGGGGCACTGTCGTAGATGTAAAGCTCCTCTTTTTTCTCTGTATTTATAGAGAAATGAAAAGCAAAAACAGAGAAATGAAACATTTACCAAAAATGTAATAGAGAATTTTTAAGCTATGCGTTCGAAGTTCTGACTGCCTTCAAATATTTTTTCTATCAATTTGAATTCGATTTTAGGTGAGCGAGTAATAATCTTGCCCATGTTGGTGTTTCAATGCGATCGTGAGGTGGAGATGGAAGTGCTGTCGATGTTTATACACCGTAATTTTTTATAGTTTACATTTCGAAAACCTCATAACTTAAAAAAGTCAGCGTTCCATACATTATTTCCGGGTATTATTCTACTTTACTATGGAACAGCTGATTTCTCGCTTTTAGAAGTAAGAACCTATGGGGCGATTGGACTGTATACCAACGCTGGCGATGAGATGCTAATAGAAACTACTGATATCAGCAAAACAGGTGTATTTTCAGGTACATCAGACAATAGACATTTTACCTTAAGACAATTTATAAATAGTAATATATCAAAATCAGTAAAAAAGTACAAAAACATAAACAATATAAACGAGGCTGGTCTCCAGCCTCTTTTACTCCAGCCTGAACAAACAGTAGGTACCGCATATAGAACCTCTTACCATTTGTAAATGCTGCACCTACCTACATATTTTTATGTCGCTGCTCCAAAGACCGCCGCCGCCGCTATTTCGTACGACCTTACTTTCCTTGAGAAACGAATTACATTTTGTCGCCAAGCCAAAGTTATCTACTTACAAAAATAAACCTACCACGTAACAAAAGCAGTAAATATACTATACAGGGTATTGTAAATCGGTCACACTTATTTTGTATTTTTCTTAATTATCTCATTAATGTACCAGATTTCAAAGGCTGAAATTTTGCAGGTATATAATTGAAGAGTTTATCTAATTATTGGTATAAGATTTAGTGACCACATTTACAATAATACTCAGTTCAATCGGTTGGTCAATAAAAAGCTACGCTTCGTGGTAGCAATGATTTTAATTTTCATGATATTTTTGTCAATACTGTAAGTATTAACATACGGAAACGGAAATAAATAAAATCTTAGTATCATTAAAAGGCAGTCAATACATACGAAATAACGTTTAAACCAAGTCGTTTAACCTCCAATTCGAAGAACTAGGACTTATTATGGCGTATTTCTGTTTACTAAAATATCTCCAAAACTGATGCATTTTTTGTAGTTTTTTTTTGCATTTCAAACTATTTCAAATTCAGCAAGACGTCGTGTATAAAAAATTACAAAACCACATCTTACCATTTCAGAGATCCAGATATCGGCCAAACGTTACGCCATCGCGACAGCCGGATTTTGAATAACTAAAAAACTATAGGTGTTTAAAATTTTTAAATTCGAATTTCATTTATTTCAAATCCATTTATAATTAGTGGATACTTTTTTTTTCTAAAATATTCATTAATAAGCAAATCATCTGGCTGGGGAACGTTACGCCAGTCAGAACTGTTTTTACGAAATAACTTCAAAACTACAGGTATTTCAAATTTTTAAATTCGCATTTCCTTTATTTCAAATTCTTATCTATGCATATATTGCATACTCAAAATTACGAAAATCGACACTTTCTGGCTGGGGTAATGCACACCTCATTTGACTAGCCACGCTCCAGCTACTACAATATGTGAATTTTCTCCGACTGATCAAACCCGATTGAATCAAACGTTTTTGGTATTAAAATAAGAATCGATTAGAGATCTTTGACATATTTTATAGATTTATGTGGGGCTGTCGTACATGCTATTGCAGCAAACATACTGATGTATATAACTAGAAATTTTAGGAACTAGTCGTATGATGTACTAAGTAGTTGACGCCTGAATCACCTATTCCTTAGTGAATACGTCACAATTCTTAGATACTCGTATAATTAAATTTTGTATAGTTTTGTTTATAGTCCACATTGCATGCCGTGGCAACCTGTAAGGTGACACATAGCTTTAAGATTATGTTTGTCTATGTTCTTTTTTGCTTGTAACAGTGTCCATCTTGATGGTTATCCTAATAAAATAAATAAATAAACAAAGGTATTGTCGCTATGAGCGGTTGCCCGACTTTTTTTTTGAGTTTTTATACGTACTAGAGAGTGAACCGCTACGTTGAGCTATTTTCATTTTATCTTTTTGCAACTGCACGGGGTTACTATGTTCAATTTTTCGCGTAGGTCATATTGATCGCATTGGTAACTTTCCACACACTGTCAAAACAATGATATATAAAAAAACGGTTCATGGAAGTAAATAAATTAAACTATATAGCACAAATTACAAAAAAGCAACGCTTGATCTTGCTAACTATATTCTCTTAAAGTATCTTAAGTAAAATGTTTTAAAGCTTTTGTTTTGTTTCATGGACAATGTGTGTAAATGTGATGCTGCAAGCCTGTTGTACCCATACGAGTAAATATTCAAAAAATATAAAAACGTAATTAATTCTGTTTTGATAGTAATAAAAATTCAATTCATAAAAATACTTCTAAACATGATAAAAAGTTTAAAAATAACTATTTCTACTTTTATGCACCTAAAATAAAAGCAAAGTTTCCGATCAGATTAAAACGCCTACATTACTTAGGTTTGACTGATTGAAACCATATCGATTAAGTGTCGGAAGCGATACCTACCTTTCTTTATCTTTTGCTCTCTTTGTTTCGGCAAGGCTGTCCAATCTGACTGAAAGGCGCCAGGTCAGAGGTCGCTCACCCGCTGACCGTGGCTCTACGATCAATCACGATAACACGCTGACAGCTTCTTTGCTTTTGTTATTAGAAGCATGTATTACGACCACTGAAGTATGCAGATTAATTATTTGTAGCAATCTGCAATATACACCTAACAACTACTTGTATTGAAAAATAAATTAGCTTGGTATTACTGTTGATCAGATTTTAATAAGAGCTATTTAATCGTTTGCTATGTAATTATACTTCATGTCACCCATTTATTCATTTTCTTTATTTTATCAACTAAGATAAAAACCCTGAAACAATTTTGGTACTTAACATTTTATCAATATTAAAGAACCACATTTTTTATGATCTAAATTTTTCCCGAGTACCGTGTCCCATGTCATATGCTCATGACCCAAACATACCGAGTCTTCTTTGCCCATATACGTACACTCGTCGTCAAAAAAATCGCACCTATGAAATACACTACTTTAAAACTAATCGTGTTGTTTGTAATTAATGATAAAGATGAGTATAATTTAATAGCAATTAGATAGGAGTATCCAAAAATAAAACAATATATTATTCAAATCGGTCGGCTCAGATTCATTTGCCGAGCAACATGATACTGTTGCAGCATCAACAGCAGTTGCATCCATCTACTAGCTTGTTTTCAAATACACAGAGAGTTTTGAATCAAAAGTCTTTCTGTGTATCCTTTTTAACAGTTGGAGAGCGAATGACCTCCTTCAAAACTGTGTTGTACCCCTGTGTTACCCTTAAAAGATAAAGCTACTAGTGACCCGTTTCGTGAGCAAAAATTGTTTTCCGTTTTTATGTCACAATTGTGATATCAAGTATTTTTTAATTAAATGAAATTGGTTTGAATTCAAGCTTATTTATTAAGATTTTAAATGACACTAATATCAGTTTAGTACATGTAAGTTTTGTATGGGTTTATAACACTATAAAATGATTTTCCCGGAGGTACAATTTTTTTGACGCCGAGTTTAAATTCATACGGTTTTTACCATAATAAGTCCAAGTTTAAAGAAAAATCGCTTATTTAGCATCCATCTTATCTAAAGTTGGTTACGACCATATGGTTACAACACAGAGCCTAATTTTTTCTTTATTTAATTTCTTAGATATACTAATATGGTACAAGTTTCACCGCTGGCGAAAGAAACAGGTAAATTGTACTGCCAGGATCCATACTATACCAATTATACCGACATATTAAAAATATTAGTTTTATCAATTGTCGGTTTTCGTTTCCTAAAGTTAATATTCAATGGGAGGAAATGATTAATATCAGCATTATAAATAAGACCTTAATGGTAATTGTTTCCTAAAATATTTCGGCTTTTATATCTGTAAATGTAGGGCACATTGCATACTCGATATACATTTATCTTGATTTTCGCTTTATCTGTCGAATAAATTACTAATTTAAACATCTAATTACAGCAATATCAGGGTCAGGTGTTTCGTTATTGTGAGATTAGATAAAGTTGGTAAGTTAATTCAGTCGTGAGCCTAGGAATTTTATCTAAACGACCATTGGGAAATGGTAAGTTTGCGTAGAGATGGCAGTCAAGGTGAATTGAGCTATAGACCTGTCCGCTTGGGAGATATATTTTCAGCTAGATAAACGTGACAAATTAAAATGTACCTTATTTATCACATCCTATTAACTTGCTTAATAATGTCATAATTAATAGAGACATTTAATTGAATGTTGAAATAATTTTGTAGCAGTATAGGTAAAATAAAGTCCAATTTTTTTCATTTTATGCTACTTATATTATTACCTTGTTACAAATTAAGTCAACATTTATCTTTAGTTATTTATTTTACAAGTGCCATTACGAGTCAACAAAATCTAAGTGATCTTTTAAACGTATGTTGACTATCTTTTTTTATTTAGTCAATGGAAAGAGGCTTTAAATATAAGACTTGCCTTATGTTACTTAGTGAATGTGCAAACATGCTTCGATCAATGAATGCTCGTAAAATGAATGGATCATTGGGCCTGCAGGATGTCTGTAACCGTTTGTCTTTGTGTGCTCGCCTAGTCAATCATCAGCAAGTGACTGGTCCGAAGCTAAGTAGCCGACATGATTTGCATGATGCAGTTACCGTGGCCAGAACATTAGACGATACAATATGAATCGATTCGCAATCTGAAATCTTATTTGTTTTAGAACTCACTTAGGAGTTTGTTTTATGATTGATCACATATTCAGAAACCTAATGTTGTTTTTTACAATAAGGCTAATTCTCTCTGTATCTTATGTAGGTTACTGTTTATATATAGGAACGTGGGAGAGCCACGCTTCGGCATGAATGGGCCGGCTCGACCGGAGTGATACCACGGTCTCACAGAAAGCCAGCGTGAAGCAAGCACTGTGCTGTGATTCGCTGAGTGAGAGAGGGTACCGGAGGACCTATCCGGGGGAAAGGGGGGTGTAAAAGTTGGCAGCGCACTTGTCACTTCACTGGTGTCGCGGGTGTCTATGGGCGGCCCATGGAAAACCGAAACACTAGTGGAGTCACAAGTACGATGCCAAACTCTAAACTTCTTTCCTTGTAATTATTATTAATGAACCCAAAATCAGTACTCATTGTGCTGTCCTGTTGTTCTTGTATCATACTTGTATTTTGTTTTCGCGCAATAAAGAATACTTATCTATCTATCAGTTACATTTCCTTTTCATAGTTGGTGGTGCGTGGTGTTAATGTCTTAACTTATTATTGCTGCCTTATTTCATTTCTGGTAGGTACGGATTATTACTGACCAATATAAAGGAAATCAAATACCGAGCTAATAGAACTAGTCGCTTGTGAGATTATTCTAGAAAGACCTATCAATTAGACAGTCTCATTAACTGTTTTGAATTGAATAGAATAGAAAAACGATGTTTTGGCACCAAAAATACAATAGATACATTTTTACAATTTTGAGAAGCTTATATTATAATTTATCTAGTCTAAGTTAATTGTAAATCTTACTGCCACACTCAGAGTAGTTGATTAACTTAGTTGGCTACTTAAGAAAAAATATTGACACTTATTTTGATACGCATAAAGACTGCCGATACTAAAGTTAATGAACGTTAGCTTAAATGACGTCTCTGAGTGCGGCCTGTAAGAGACACCAAAAAGGTCTCCGCTCTTCTATTTGTCGGGACACAGTGTCTCTGCAAATTGCTTACGACAGTCTTGATACTGCTTACAAAAGCTGAAGTTTTTGCTGTTATTTGCAGGATGGGTCCTTTAGGTACCTAAAGATCCGTTAAAGGCTGGATATCTTTAGTATTGTCCCATCTCTTTTTCAGATGAATTCTGATAGTAGGCTGTATTAATAAAATTGAATTCATACTTCTCTATCTTATTTTGTCTCTATTGATTTATACTTCGTTTCTAGTATTTTTTGATCGTAGCTTAGTTTGTAGATTGTGACTTACATTTTTGGACATATCATTTCATGGTGATAAAATTTATAACAAAAACTTGAAATAGTACTCTAAAACGATATTTAACATCGTTATTAGTGTACTTCGATTCTGTTTTTAGTATGTTAGAAGTCGAGTAAAATGAGAAAATAACATACAAATCGTATACTGGTATTCGAATAGGTTTCAATCTCGCTACTTTTATTAGCTATATTTTACGTTCTTCCGGTTATTATGGTAAACAAGACTTATATTTCTAGTTAGTTTGATGAAGGAATAAAAATTACACTTACTGTTTTGTTTGGTTATACTACAAAAATCGTTTTTTAATGACAAATCCTGCAAATACCGTCATCTAAAGGTTCTACTACGGTAGCAACATAATTGCCTTGGTTAAAGATGGATTGGTGCTTTATCACTCTCTTGATAGTAGGTACCGCTAGCCTACTTATGGATGAAGAAAAGAGCATAGTAGTATTTAATCTGGTTCAACTATAATATTAACATTCATAATGGACATTGTATGTTATGACAATATGTTGTTTGGTCTAGATCATCGTCATCATCATTTCAGCCAACAGACGTACACTGCTGGACATAGGCCTCCCCCAATGTTCTCCACGCTGATCGATCTTGCGCGCTCGCATCCAATGGATTTCCGCGACCTTCACCAGATCGTCGGTCCACCTTGTGGGGGGCCTGCCACTTGGTCTAAATAGTGGTAGAAATATGTATTAATATATGTATTTTTGTAGGTATACGTTGAAATACTGATGATCGGACGATCGTTAAAGTCTTGTTGACCGCGGTCAGGCAAGTGCAGGGTAGAACGTTCTGCCGTTCGCTGGACTGCTGGGTGAGGAGAGCCTTGGAACCCTGTCACAGAAATCTGTAGCGCAGTACGAAAAGGAGGCCTACGTTCAGCAATAGACGAACACAGGCTGTTGACAAATAATTGATTGAGTTATTTAGATGGTCTGCAACACGTATGCAGGTCCTCTGGAGTTGCAGACATCCATAGACTGCGGTAATTGCATACCATCGAGTGAGCCGCACACTTGATTGCCTCCGATGTAGTATAAATAACTATATTTATATAGATATTTAAAATATCTACTCCATAAAGTGTATGTAACAGTTTCTTGGTATCTGCATAATAGTAGTAGATTAAATTTTATTTTTAAATGTGCATATCTACCGCGATCCAAATAGTAGTTGCATTATCTACCAACCTAATTGATAGTAATAAGTGTTATGATTGGAAATGTGCAATAGTGTAATAATAAATAGAGCTGGCTCGATATTTCTGTAACTTGCTACAATTTACTATGTAGATCACTACCTGTGCTGTGGGTGATAAATGTAAGCGTTTGAAATGCTTTCAACAGACTGACGCATATTTGAGATAATTATTTTCGTAACATGATAAATTGTTCTCGATGAACCAGTTTTTGATGTACGGGTAATCGATATTTAACAAGGGTATTTTATTACAATTATGAATTGGCTAGTGTTAATTTTTATATGAGAGCACAATAATTGAGTGTTTGGTGTTTCTTAAAACTTTACTTAATCACCAATAAATGCCGTAATAGTTAGGATTCATTGTGGTATAGTAAAATATAAGCAAATGTATTTGTACTAGTTTAATGACTTAAATCGAGGGTACAATATGTACATGAAGATCACAGCGAGAATAAATAGACATGCTAGATATATCTAAAACTTGTTGGAGATCTAGTAATGATGGTGCTGGGAAGAGTAGAAGTGGTGGCTGGGGCCGGAGTTGTGGACGACCGCGTTGAAGCTGAAACAATCGCAGACATTAGAACAATAATTTGTGACGTGGACGAGACGAGCCGCAGAACTTGTTCGGAAACTCGTTTGCAGCACCTGTTTGTTGACAGACAGTAGTCAGGTCGAGAGAGGTCATTACCTGCACATATGAGTACCGGTTTGACAAGCATATGATTGGATGTAAACATTGATTCTAGGCGCTTGCGTCGTTGCGTGTTTCCATATAAAGCAAATATGTGTAGTATCGCAGGGAAGTGTTTTTCGCAATTTGGGGAAAGTTGCAATGTCACCGGCTCATCCTCATTACGTTTGTGTTAAATATTCTCTAATTTATGTAATTTTATGTTAAGTAATCTGACACGACAGATGAGCCCTGGACGAAATACTGATATCGATACTGGCATATGAGTAAGCACATTGAGTACTTTGTAGCCATTCTAGATCTTAATTAAATTATTAGTGCCGTAATTTGCAATTCAAATAGAGTTTTCATAAGAAAATTGCAAATCTTAGATTGCTCTAATCGTCGATTTAATTTCTTGTGCTGGAAATGTAACGGCCATAAAAGCTTACTTCTAAGCTTATGAGTAAATACGTTTATTTACTTGCCGATATTTTGTAACTAGACTTTGTATGGCATCCAAATACGATATTGAGTTATTTCTTACCCGTTGTGGTCATCAGCGGAGTATGAGACCTTGCGGAAAGAACCATCAGGCTGCAGCAGGGAGTACTCGCCCTTCACGACGTCGCCATCGCGGCTCTCGTGCTGGGACTTGTGGTCGCCGGTGTGAGGGTCCTCCACGGAGTACGAGTACTGGTACTTGGGGTGAGACTGCGGAAAACCATTACATCAATGAGAGTAGAACGTTACGACACGCGCCCTAGTTCCACCAATAGCTTGCAAATCTGGGATATCCAGTTTTCCTTTCGCTGATAATTGTTGATAAAATAAGAGGCGACTGTAAGCTGTAATTACAAAACAGACTAGACCTACCTACGAGAAAATACTGGATAGACTTCCTTAACGATTTAAATTCATAGATAGAAGCCCGTGAATTAATGAATTGGTCCAGTGACCTGATTGCAATTGAAACGGTGTGTTATAAAATTAGATTTACTTGTTTTGATCGCTGTTAAACTATTATATAAATAAAGACAAGCCATTTAATATCTCAGCTTTGTAAACAGCTAAGCAGGTTACCGATATAGCGGTACGTTATAGCTTAAAAAAACTTTAAGAGCTGTAGTAAAGTTTGATTAATTTACACATATCTTCTGAATTTACCAAAAGTAGAGTCCACGAAGACATCGTTGCAGCTGAAAATCGAGGAAGAACGCGTAATTTGGTCAGAGACATACCTAACTTATCTCAGAGATCATGACCCTCAGTAGTGAGTAAATGATGCTAGGAGGAGGAAGTTACGTACGTAGTAGTCCTCATGTCCGTATTGGTCAGGGTAGTCATGGTGGGCGGGGGCAGCGTGGACGGCGTGGAGCAGGGGAGCGTGGTGGACGGGGGCCGCGTGGACCACGGGGGCGGCGTGGATCAGGGGCGCGGCGTAGTGGGTGTCGTGGTGCACCACATTGTGCTGCGAGGAGACGGAGTAGCCGTGGCCGCCGTAGCCGCCGTGGCCGAGGAGTCCGGCCTGGGCTACTGCCACCACAGCTCCGAAGGCAAGGATCTGCGCAGGGAAGATTTAATTAGAACTCCAGATTATGTTTATCTATACCTAAATACACTTTTGATTAAGCTAGATTACATTTAAACACATAACTATGTTTTTTGTGAATTATATATGAGCTAGTGATTCACTATAAAACAAAGCGATATTTATCAAACTTGGATTTCATGCTCCTGTTTTTCACTTCACTTTCTCACGTGTCGACTTACTTTAGCGAACATTTTTTGTGTGGGTTTGTAGTGCGTGACTGACATACATCTGATATCCACCTGTGGGTTTTATAAGAATTGGAGTTGGTCCGGTGGGGCGCGATCGCGTTCGTCCCCACACCGGCAAGGTCGTGCGCTTTGTCTTGCACATTCTCGTATTACGGCCAAATGATTGTTACTTAACAAAAATACTATGTGAACCTTATATTATACGCTATGATACTAGGCCAGCGTGGGCCGTGATAAGATTGTTTTTGTGTATGTTTTTAGTTGCGGTATGTGTTATGGGAAAAACTTATGAATTAGCGTACTATGTCATTATAGCGCCTTTGGGGTTACTGCACAGTTTAATTATAAGCTTTAGGATTGTTCATTGAATTTAAATGTTTGATGGTTTCATTTTCGTTTGGAATTACAGTACTGGTAGGTTCTAGGGGTTCCCTATGTCAGTTCGAAACTTTATAGTTCGAAAATTGATACATCGACAGCATATTTTAATCTAGAAATGCAGTTAGACACACGAACAAACTTTTGTACTTGGTACACATTGCTTTAGTGTACACGAACGATAGTTTTTTTTTTAATTTAAGGAAACATCACGGTGCAAATTTTGCATCAAGAGAGATACACATTGCTTAAAAATGGCGAATTTTAAAATTCAGGAAGAAACGAATTCTTAAATGATAACGGTTAGTTATTTTAATTATAATTGAACTCCTCAAAAATTTGATGATAGGTCATTGCCTTCTATGACAAAGCAAATTTATAGAGATGCTTATCTACATGATGATAACAATTATCTTGTATTTTTTTAATGGAAACAGAAAGCAGGTGCAACATATACAGGGACGATGGGACATGAAGGAAAGTACCTTAAACCCTTAACTTAGCATTTTTTACTTAAAGGAAAACTTAATTATTTAAAAGAAAAAAAACTGCATTCAAAGTTTTTTTTAAATTATACTTTCCCTCCATGTCCCATAGTCGGGGGACGCCTTATATACTAGAAGGAGTAGAATATCTTCAAATGTGATACAGGAATGAACTTTTACCTTTTGTTAAATTTTATTGCACAAATACGAAAGCTGATGATACGGAAGCTTACGTGGATATTAAATAAAAGGCTTAATCTTGAAGTAGTGACACTAATCGGATCATTTTAATGGAAAATAATGTGCATGGTGTGGGATATGCAAATATGCATTTCGTTGGCCAATTTATAACGTTATATAACTTCATTACTAAGCAGTTATGCGTAAAATCAAGGAAGAAATTGCGCGTTACTTAAATGACTAATTTTAGTAGTTATCTATTCATGATTTATATTTATAGAACAAGTGGCCTCGCAACCTCACTCGTAGATTGGTTTTTTATTATATAAATTGTCGCATGAATTCAAACAAATATGGTTTTAAACGTCCAGATCAAGTGCTGATGAAAAAATTACGACAATGTCGTTAATTAGGTACTTGAAACAAACAATTATATTTTCCGATAAGAGCCAAATACCCTTTTTCTAAATGTATTGGTCACGCTAAATATTTATATCCTTTATTGGCACCCCCAATATATCCCCCCGGCCAATCTCAATGATTAGCCACGTACGCAGGATATATTATAGTGATCAAGTGTGTGCGCAAACACAAGTGCACTCTCTATTCCCTTACCCTCATATTAGAATGGAACACCAGCGGGACACGACCGGAGAAGGATTGTTCCAGAACCAACGGCTTAACGTGCTTTCCGAGACTCGGGGGTACAAGACCACCAACTTCCAGACTCCGGGCTGACACACTAAGAATTTCTTATCAAAAACTTAGGTACAAATTTTTGGCCCGACCCGGGGATCGAACCCTAGACCTCTTTCGCAGCCGTCTCTTTTTAGTGCGACTCACTAACCCACCACTAACTAACTGCCACTGAGGCAGTCTGAAATCTATATAAGCTTAAGCTGACTGACTGACTTACTGATCTAATCAACGCTTGGCCTAAATTATAAATGTTTGAAACTTGTTCAAAGCGCGGCCACTAACCACTACGCCAGCGAGGCAGTCAACCCTTACACCCTTGCCACCCTTATACCTTATTATCATCATCATCTCGGTGTGTCCCTTCCTGGAGCCCAATCTCGGGATTTCCGATATGAAAAAAATAAGCTATAAAAACTATAACCCGACTACCAACAAAACACGCTCTAAAAAGTACGAAACAAGAAAATAGTCTCTGCTGAAATATTGTTTTTTTGGCATGTCGGGTTTTTTAACTTTATTTTTATTTAACATATTTTCAGTTAGTAACTAGAATTACATATAAAAGCGCTTTCATTTGATACCCCAAACGATACATCAAGCAAAATGTTTTTTAGTTCCTTACTCTAAGTCACCTAGAGGGCGCTGTAGTCAATTTAACGCTGACGTCATGTAGCCTATAACCAGAAGACAATCACGACGCTTCTAACAACACCTCATTTGTTCAAATATGATAACTAGTTTATAAGTTATCAGGGAACAGATGAACAACCATACATACATACAGGTCAAAATCATAACCCTCCTTTTTTGTTCGCCGTAGTTGGGTAAAAACATGGCGAACGTCGCATGACAATCATACAAAAGATACAATAATTTTGAGATATATATAGATTTTTTATAAATATCACAAGCACACGAATTGGGCCACGTCCTGGTTACGTCCAAAGTCGTCTTTTTGAAGCTCCAAAGCACGTTTGAACGATGGTTCAGAATTTGGTGATATAATTTCTGTTAACAGTGTAACAACTGTAACAGTGACGGCAATAGAAAAAGTTAGATAGATACACTTTATTGCACAAAATATACAGATCTTAGTCTATGGTATTATACTAGTACAATGTTGGCGCTCTTATCGCTAATAGCGATCTCTTTTATACATCCTCAGGGTAGAGGAAAAGAATAGCGAATTAAAAAGGGTAAGGCAGTATAGCCCAAAGAATTGCATGCCTCAAGTGGCAATGGGCAGGGCACATAGCGAGGAGAACAGACGGCCGGTGGGGAGGAAAGGTCCTCAAGTGGAGGCCACGTACAGGAAGTCGCAGCCGTGGCAGGCCCCCCACAAGGTGGACCGACGATCTGGTGAAGATTGGATGCGGGCGGCACAGGACCGATCTGTGTGGAGATCATTGGGGGAGGCCTATGTCCAGCAGTGGACGTCTATTGGCTGAAATGATGAAGGCAGTGCAAGTCTGAAAACAAAAAATAATGTAATTTGAATGACCTAGTTGAAAAATTTATTTATGTTTATGACATTATAAGTGTTTGATTTTTTTATGGCATAGGTGGCAGACGACCAGACAGATCACCTGATGGAAAGCGATTGCCGCCGCCCATGGACACCCGCAACACCAGTGGAGTTACAAGTGCGCTTCCAACCTTAACCTTCCCACCCCCCTGGATTGGGCCCCCAGTACCCTCACTCACGCAGCGAAACACAGCACAGTGCTGCTTCACGCCGTGATGCATTTACACATTAATACTTTGCATGTTTGATCTATAGCTAGTCGTCAAAATATAAGGCTTTCCTTAAGGTAATTTATATGCAAATGCATATAGAAGGTATGCGGACCTTAATAGCGCATGATTAGCTATGTATGTAGGCCATGGTGTAAGAGGGTGTAGAATGGTGAATTAAGTATGAATTTTTACTTATTGATCAAAAATCCGGTCGGCTGAACACATGAATTATGTACGTTCTTTTTATGGTCTACATCAGCCTACATACACTATTACACTAAAATACAATACAATATCTATATAATACCCACTAACCGATTAGGGCTACGGCCGACCTTAACGATAAGCTACGTACGCAGGATATATTATAGTGCTCAAGTGTGTGCGCAAACAAAAGTGCACTCTTTATCATCAACGGTTTAACGTGCTTTCCGAGGCACACGGGTACAGGACCGCCAACTTCCAGACTCCGGGCTAACACTAAGAATTTCATACCGAAAACTTAGGTACAAAATTTTGTCCCGGACCGTAGATCGAACCCTGGACCTCTTGCGCAGCCGTCTCTTTTTATTGCGAGCCACTAACCACTACGCCCCTGAGGCAGTCTGAAATCTATTATGCTTAAGCTGACTGACTGACTTACTGATCTATCGCTTGGCCTAAATTATAAATGTTAGAAACTTGAAATTTTGCCCAGGGGTTCCAAATATAGCAGAATTCATCCCCAAATTGAGTAAAATGGGGGTTTGAAGTTTGTATGAACGTCCTTGGGTTTTGAAAAATGGAGTCCCAAAACCAAGTGAATGCGGGCCACTAGAATTGTCATAAGCATCTATAGATTGGTCATGAATCTGTGACATGTCAAATATACGTACCATTAAATTGTTTTAAATGTTTTAATGCATGCCAATTTGGAAGTACTTTGTAATTGTCTATTTTTCCCAATATGTTTGGCTCGATTATCAGGTCTTCAATCTCCTAGTTGAACCTGGGCGTCTAACACCCATTTTCTTCTTTGGTTAGACTGAGAATCTTTCGGAATATCTTCTTCAGTTACCAGCCGTTGATTTTCTTCCTTCTGTGTTAGTGTCTACATTTTACATGAAGATTGGTCTAATGACCGTCTTGCTGACGCAAATCTTAGTAATTTGGATACTATTTTGTGGAGGGTCGAGCGCTCAAAATAGCTTATCTGGGACGACCGAAATGAAGCCCTCCTGTGGGTCGTCCGAGATATCACTAGAGGAACGAAGTCGTCAAGGACCTCAAAGCACTAAAAAAGCACTATAGGGTGGAACAGGACCCAATAAAGTGACGAACTTTGACATCGTGATGATTAAGATCCATTGTGGATCATTGAGCCAGCGTAGAAGTAAGTTATAGGTATGTATATGTCTATGAATATAAAGCATTTCTTCCAATTTGATTTTCTTAATACCTTAGCCCGGTTTCGAAGAGAGCTAAAGCAATAAAACTAACGGAGGTTATTGTATGTGGTTCAGCTGGCCGGCCAAGGGCGCGCATTGTGCGCGTAATCAGATCGCCATCGCCGGTCAGCCATCTACGCACGCTCTATTGTTGCAATACGGATTACTTAGTTCATTTTACTCGGCTAGTGACGCGACGCAATACGGTGCCCACTCGTATGTTTTTCATGATAGTCAGATCGATTTTATATAAAATAACGCTTTGAAGTTTATTGACATGCAATAAATAAATATGAGACAACAGGACATACATTTACCTGACCCCAAAGTAACTAGTGTACACCTGTGCCACGTTTATAAGTTACATCGGCAAAATTCGTCTACGCAGAAGAGCAAGTTAGATCCGATTGATTACGATTGCGAAAGCAGTTGAAATACAGACTTTATTGAGTTAGGTTAAGATTAAAGACAATAAATCCAGAAAGGAATGCTATCTCTCTCTTAACTCCTATCGAACATGGTGCTGACGCATCAACCAATAAGACATAGTAATTTTTGGTCCGCGTAAATGGAGCGCTGTGATTGGCTAAGACTTTGCAGCAGTTTTCGAAAATAAGGCTTCTGCGCAGGTACATTGGTGTAATGTATAAAATTGGTAAAACTGTACCCACCTGTCTTAGGGGTATCACAATCAACAAAGCTTACACAAATACATATTTACATGGGTATTATTGCAGTCGATATAGAAGAAACACAAATGTCTATCATACAAACGTCTCCCTAGAGTGGGACTTGATCCCACTACCCTTATAGAGCGCGAGGCAGGTTCTACTAAGCACACTTTAAGGTCAGTCTTTAAGTATAAATAAAATAGAGACAAAAAACGAGAAAAATTTGCTACTGGTGCAGAAAGACACAATTTTTTTCCTGCCTCAGCATAAGGTATTATATCAACTCATCGAGTCCGAAAACTTCGCAGCACTGTATATTATAACGGGATCTGATCACACTATTCAAGGTTTGAATTCAGACGTGAGATTCTTTAATTTCAATCATTTAACCAATATAACTATGTACGAGTATTTACTCTTTTATATCACACAGAGTACAAGGCGCCCAAATTAATAACTAAACTTTTAAATTAAGATACATGTTTTTAAATAGTATTTTCAGTGATGTTTTTAGATAGCAGATCAATTAATAGTGGTAAGGTACGATTTCGCCAAATCACATCACCGTCTAACAAGAAAAGAAACGTGTCTATCTCTGGATATTGGCAAGTTGTGTCCAAGACGCAAACCATAAAAAAAAGGTTCGATTTCGGGGATTCGAAATATTGGTTTAACAATTAGTGCAGAAAGTCTATTTGATACCCCGTGCGCGAAAGAACTCGAGTCAACAGTTAATAGAAACTATGTTAAAGGTACGTCACTATATTGTACCGTTTACTATGAATATTTTGGCGAAATTTCGTAGTATGTTTGCATTACGTTTTATCTATTCATTTAAGCAATGTTGCACTTGTAATTTAGTTACTGTGCTTGTTACGATTTCATACAACGTAACCCTGACCATTGGACATTCCTTTACACTAGACATGTGTAACTCAGGAGTGATTGGGACTAAAAGATGTACATCCTTGCCAAAGAGTTAATAACTCCGTAACTCCTTTGCTTCCTTTATAACTCTTTACATCTTTAACTCTCTGATGTGAAGATTGATTTTAGAGGCAATGTTTACTCATTTTGACTAATATTTTAGAGGATATGATTAATTCAATAAAAATAAGAAACACTTCCTTTGAAATTGCATATTGATATTTTTATTTTATACTTAAATAAATCTTCTGTGAAAATGTGCATCAATCCAATCACATCAATGCGTCTTTAAATCTTTTCAGTCTTAGACTTACAGAGTTATTAAGGAGTTAAAGATGTAAAAAGAGTTAGTGAGCGAGACTGGCACCTCGGATCGTAAAGGAGAGAGTGAAATCGCCATAGCGGGATTTTATGAGTCAAAAAGGGATGGAGCATGAATGGAATGCGTTGCGCATTAGTATGTACATAAAAAAAATATCAGGGGAGACAACTGACCCGACTGAGGTGTCGTAAAAGGCGACTAAGGTAAAGCTGCTGGCATGATCATCAGCACCCAGAGAATTAAAACTCTGCATTTATATCAAAACCCTCGCCTACCCGTCTGCCAAGCGTGGTGAGTATGGCAATTACCCCTCATGTGATTGAGGGAAGCCCGTGCTCCAGCAGTGGGCACTTAAATGCGCTGATGATGAAACTGACCCTACCACTGTTGCAATAAAGTACAAAATTATTTATTTGTTTGAATTTATTAGACTGGATAAACACGTACAGCCCATCGCAATCGTATCAATCACATCATTCAAGTCTTTTTAGTCTTTTGAGTTACTGGAGTTAATTGGGAGTTAAAGATGTAACAGAGCGATATAACTCTTTTCTTCAAAAGAGTTATAGCTCCTTTGCCTTTTAAAAGAGTTGTTCTGCGCATCTTTACTTTACACTACGTTTATTTACCATTTTTAACATTATAAATAATATTAGTCTACTTATCATAGTTAACTAAAATTATAACAATAAAGCTTGAATGGTAATTTTCAATAAACATAAACATGATGATGCAAAAGATAAACACACCTATATTCCGTCGCCGTTTTTTTTGTTGTTACACATTTGAAATGACTAATTTATTTTCAGTTTTGATTCAATAGTTAATTATTGTGTTTTAAATTTATGATGATTTCTTTTTATTAAATGAATTCTAAAAAAGGGCATGAAAATAAAAAGAGTATAGAACACTTATAATAATGTTCTGTAAATCTGTGTGAACTTTTACTGTGAACTTTAAGTTTCACTGGTTTCGCTATGATTGACATATGATTATTGTTTCGCTATGTTTGACATGTAACTAAAAGAAGCTTAAATTGTGTTAACGAACACGACGCGAATAGTATCTTTATCCAGTCAATAAATAAAGGGCTAACATGATTTATTGGCATGTCCTTGGCGTAATCGCGGTATCATATTTCGTGGTTCTAAAGTACTCGTAGCTCAAATATAAACGTCAATGTCATTATCGTAATCACAGAGCGCGAACATACACCTTCATAACAAAGGTGTGTGTTCGTAAATCATGAAAAGTTAGTCACGCCCGCCGCGCCGTGTTGTTACGCGAAAGTAATAAAACGTTTGACGTGTTTATTTCTTGATCCGAATGGGCCAGTTAGTCATTTAGATCAGTAGTATCATATAGCAAGTAGCAAAACAAGTCATAATGGACGACCCGTTTGGTAGTCAACGCTGACTTTGTTACAAGGGTTGAGGGTTCGATCCCCGCACAGTACAAACATTTGTGTGCATGAACGTGTCTGTTTCTATTGGTATGGCTGTTTTCTATGTATTATAAGTATGTATTTAAAAAAGAAAGTATTCAATGTATATATTTGTAATCCCACTGTTGAATCTGATATACGTAACACAGGTGCTTGAGCTACCTATCTCGGAGTCAGATCAATGTATGTGATGTTATATTTATTTATTATTTATTTAAAGCAATTATATTTCGTTGGAACATGCCTACATGATTGGGAATCATTGTTATTCGCATAATAATATCGAATGAATGTGTAGCCTAAGCTTTAAATAAGGCCTTTCTAGAAATAGAAAACTAATAAAAATACGTGGTAGTTAGAAGTAGTTAAATAAAATTAGTATAAAAACATAATTTACCTTTTTATTGATATTGTGGTTCCTAACGTCTAGATAATAAAAGATCTAGGTTAGTTAGGTCTAATTATATGATTGCTAGACCAAGTTTCACCACTTCTGAATTCGTTTTGGATATCTACTTCGTATTCGTATTTGATATTTTGACATAATATGAGAGATGTGTCAAACTATCTGTCAACTAAGATATCTAGTAACTACAGTCTGTAAAATGTGTCACAGAAAAATGATCTTTAGATTTATAGTAATAAAAATCTGAAGAATTATACTTAGTAAAATGACAAACCTTATTCTCGTTCAAATAAAGGTCAATTGACAGCTGTCATTCTAATCAAGCTACATTATACGGAATATAAACCAGATATAATGGTGACAGCTAGGAGATGGACACTTGTTCTTGAAGAATAATAAAAAAATCATCAATATAAAATATTTCGTACATCTTCAATTATAAAATGTTTATACAGCATCATTGATACATTTTGTGATTGTTAATTAGTTATTACATTTTCCGTTTTAAGTAAATATTTGATCGTTTTTAACTAAATGTTTGATCTTTTTTAGATTTTTTTCTATTAAATAGGTAATTATACTTGTTCACCTTGTAATATCATCATCATCATCATTTCAGTCAATAGACGCTTACTGCTACAGCAGTACACATAGGCCTCCCCCAATGTATTCAACACAGATCGGTCCCAAGCCCCCCGCATCCAATGGATTCCCGCAACCTTCACCAGATTGTCGGTTGTGGGGGGCCTGCCACGTATCTTCAAGTAAGTTTGTAATAAAAGAAAAGAGTACAGTAAGAAATTGTTTAATAAATATTTACAATTTTGGTTCATGGCTTTAAAAATCAACAATAAACTTAATTCAGTAATGGTGGCCGTGGTGGTAAGCGGGCTCAGGGTGGATGGCGGGGGTGTTGTGCACTACCGCATTAAATCTGAAACAAAATACATAAAATGTTACAATCATTGTACAAAAATGAATAAATAAAGAAGATATCTCATGTACGAAGATACTTAGAACGTTACAAGCTAACCTACAACATATCATGATACCTTAATCATCCTTAAATCTACGATTAACAATACCAAACGATGTTTCAACAGGCTTCATTTATTTGTAGGCTATCTCTCTAGGCTGAACTGAGTTTACATTTGTAACACCTTACAACAAGCTTCGGAGAGAATATTATTGCTGTTCGTAGTCATATTGTGTAATGATTCCAGTACATTTAATGCCCTAGAAATGTGCAATACGTTGGTATGCGAACGTATTGATTTATTAGTCCAGTGGTTCTTAACCATTTTGTTATGAGGGACATTTGACTTAGTTTTTGTCTTCCTGTGGACCAGATGCAGTTCAGTACCCTTACCATGACTTTGAAAAACTGTTCTCGCTATCGAAAACTATCGTTTTGTCCCTTTCATTGTCGTGCATGTGAAAGAGACAGAGCAAAAGTTATGGATAGCGAGGATAGTATTTCAAACTCATGGTAAGGCCTCAGATTCGCGCCGCACGTGTTTGTCTCCGCGATATGTTTGCCCATTGCTCAGTAGGGAATTTGAAGCCCGAACTTAGTAAAAAGCTCGTTGCCTCCGTCCTACCACATGGAATCTTTAAAATAAAGCTTGAAGAAGCATACGGCAGTTCCAACGAAACGCATACCATGCCATTGCGTCTATTGTAATAAATTGCAGCGTGGACTCTCTATTCGCCATCAGGCTAATGTGAGCTAATATACTTTGCAACGAAAAAAAAATTGATCTCTTACCCGTTGTGAGCGTCAGCGGTGTACTCGACCTTGCGCACGGAGCCGTCGGGCTGCACCAGCTCGTAGTAGCCGTGCACGGCGTCGCCGTCGCGGCTCTCGTGCTGGGACTTATGGTCGCCGGTGTGGGGGTCAGCCACGGAGTACGCGAAGTCGTATTTGGGGTGAGAGTGGGCCTAAAAGAGAAGAAATAAATATTTTCTATCATTAACCTTTAAAAAGCTACAATTACATATTAACATCCAGACCATAATTTTTGCCTACCTATGTCTTTAGAAGAGTTTCCAAAATTCGCTCTTATCGCTGACATCTCAAAAGTCTACTAATAAGTAAAAGACATCTACATAGTCGATGATTTTTTTTTCGTGATATGTGGAAGAGGAGCAGACTGATCGCCTGATGGTAAGCGATTTCCGCAGCCCATAGACACAAGCGACACCAGTGGAGTGTTATGGAGTGGATATTTCTAGAATTCTCGGCAACGAACAAAACCCCTTTTGCGATAGCAAGCGGTCTCTACATGTACTAGCATAGACAAAGATTCATAACCCTTCAGAAGATTATTCCTTTTATGATTAAAATCCTTACATAGTCATCATGACCATCATAGTGTCCGGCGTAGGCAAGAGGAGCGGCGTAGTGGGCCACGGGAGCGGCGTAGTGGGCCACGGGAGCGGCATAGTGCGCGTGGGCGTAGTGGCCCACAGGAGCGTAGCCTTCGTCGTGGCGAACGATGCTCTGGGATGACACGGCGTGGCCGTGGTAGCCAGCGTTGGCTGCAGCCAAGAGGGCGCCGAAAGCTACAATCTAGAAAAAGGTGAAGATTGATTACTGTCATCGTTGCTTTAAGAATTGTCAATAAATGTTTTTATTTATTTCTTTCATTGTGGTATGAACACAGCCGGAAAATTCACACTGACCAACTAGCTAATCTTAAACTAGGACATTCCCTGTACTATAAGCTGGCGATCACTGGGAGCATTTGTAGCACACACGAACCCGACTTAATTTAGAATCAAGTTAGCTTTCTAAATAGACCCGATCGGGAATCGAACCCGGGACCTTCCGATAAAACACCATCGAGGCAGTCAATCAACTACTTAATCTTGATGCAGAAGCTCTTGAGTTTGACCCGTATTCGTGTTTCTAGCGTATTCCCACTAGAAGATTCCATCAATATACATTGCTGGTTTCGTCGTTTTTCCTTTGCTACAGAAGTTGACGTCCTTTATTGATGTCCAAGTCATGTAAGGCAAAATAAATCCAATCCAGAGAAATCTTTTTTTTTTAAGATTGAAAGATGTAAGTAGAAAGTTTTCGTATAGCTCTCGTAGTCACTTGTAACCTTGACCGTAGTCAATTTGAATGAAATTATTTAAACTGATTTTAATTAACCCACTAATTACACTGGTATTTGTAACACTCACTTTGCTGAACATTTTGTTTGTGGTATCGTGGTTGGTTTGTGATTGATGTCAATGGCCACTGCCCACTGCTTTTTATATTGCAGTCAAAACAAAGTGGGGTTAGTGCAGTATGCGGACCTCGCTATGACAATGACTAGTGTAAGGTCGAGTCAAACCGATCGTGGAATTGTGGCGAATATGTGTCACGGTATCGATGTCTATTGCCTTTAGCCATGCGAAGCGATCGGAATGTGCGTGGACGGTCACGCAGGAGTAGGCGCTCTGTGAAAAACTCTGCTAGGCCTTAGGGGCAATGAGAATCGAGATGATCATTTTATCTATTTTATTTTATGAGATAGATGGCAGACGAGCATACTGATCACCCGATGGTAAGCGATTGCCGAGGCCCAAAGACACCCACAACACCAGTGGAGTCACAAATGCGCTGTCAACCTTTGAACCCCCATTTTCCTCGGATTGGACATCCGCTACCCTCACTCAATCCCTGAAACATAGCACAGATGTTTGACGCCTGTTTTGTTTGTTTGAGGACGTGGTTTCACTCCGGTCAAACCAGCCCATTTGACACCTTTCTTGAACTATGTTATGCTGTACGCCCTCGATGGCGCAGTGGCTATGGGGTTGTTTTTTCGAATGACTCGGGTCTGAGTGTGCTCTGTCGTCAGCTAGTACTTTGCAAATTACATAAAAACAAAGTCGTTTTTCCTCTATCTCTTATCAGCTTTGGGTTTTTTGGGATTTGACGTGATATTGTCTGATTTTTTAAATTTTATTTAAAGTTACATGAAATTAAAAAAGATCAGGTGCTTAAAAAAGTGCTTCTTACTTATAGCTCTTCTTTTTGGTGATAAAGCTCTGCTCAATTACATAGCAGTACAGTATAAGTGACAGGACGAACGTCATCATGTCATTTTGATAATGACATGATGACGACTTCAATAGTGCAGTGGGAGAATTGCGCGACGTTATCGTGTAGGTACTCATAGTACAGAGGAATAAATATTTCACATATAAATATTTCACAACATCACATTATATTGATCTGACTCCGAGATAGGTAGCTCAAGCACCTGTGTTACGGATATCAGAACCAACAGTGGGATTACAAATATATACATATAATACTTTTCTTTTGTAAATACATACTTATAATACACAGAAAACACCCAGACCAATACAAACAGACATGTTCATGCACACAAATATTTGTACTGTGCGGGGATCGAACCCGCAACCCTTGGACCAAAGGCAGCGTTCACTACCACTGTTCCAAACGGGACGTCGTACAGGGAATGTCTTAAGTAAGTAAACATTTATTGACCACATACAAGATTTACAGGGATGAAGGGATGTATATAATAGTAGTAGTATAGTAGGGTTTTAGTTGATGAGTGTGAATACGGTTTTATACTTTTTTTATTTTTGTAATCAAAAAACCTCTCAATCATAGAAATATCGTTGAAAGAATTACTTGATTCTCATTAAAACTACCTGAGATATTAAAACTTTAAAATCACATTATTTTGGGCTAACCCAAAATGGCGACTGCTATGTGACGTCACACGCATGTATTTTGTATGCATTTCTTTTGAATTTGGCTTGGTAGCTATATCAAATGTTTCGTTTATGTCAAGGGTTCTATTAAACTTGGTTTTAAATTGTATGGGTTATTCAATGGTATAATATTTTTTAATAATTTCATAGTTTTATAAAATGGACTTGCCTATGAATCTTTGAATGACCATAAAACCAGCCTAGACGTTATATTTTTAATTGAGAATTTTTGCCATTGGTACATATTTACCTATATTTTGATAAAATATTAATATTTTGTAAAATCATCGAGCTTATTCAAATACCCTATTGTATTGGTAACTAGCGGCCGCCTGCGACTCCGTCCGCGCTAAGTTAGACAACCCGCGTTTTTCCCCCTTAGGGGTAGAGTTTCATAAAATCTGGTCTTACAACAGATGTCTGGTCATAAAAAAGGGTGCAGACGTCCGGTCTGCACCCTGTAAGGAATCTAACTGCTAAATTGCTATAGTCAGCATTGTTGTGAGAGGCATGACACTGTACCGATGCGATTATTTACTGACATGACTGTTTTTATTTAATTTTTCTAGAACCCAAAAGTTTAATTTTGAAATTTGAATTGAATATAATAAATAATTAATGTAATTTATTTTCAATGTATTTATCTCAACACTCAAATGATATTTTTTTTATTTGAGTGACATTGTAATATTGTAAAATTTATTAATGTTTATGGGTATTTTTTCCTAAATAAAGAGATTATGGATTTTTGAAATTATAACACCTGGAGTATTATAATTTCTGAGATTTAATGATTAATCAGTGAGTGGTACATATTTCACTTTTATTGAATAGAAGATTGCCGTAATCTGTTCTGAATCGGAGAATCTGTCCGTGAAGTTTAAAAACGTATGATTTTTTTGGGATATAGCAATTTTTTGACATTTATTTTTATGTAAATAATGCACTTAAAAATATCGACATTCTTCGGGTGTGACTCGAACTCACGATCTTTTGCTAACCGGGCAACTACTTTACGGACTAAGCTACCGGAGACCTGGGTAAGTTGACGAATTTTGTAAGTGCTTTTTCTTGGCCGTGAGCCAACGATAATTTCATCAATATTATTTGTTTAACAACACATTTTTATGCTATTGATGCATGCAAATTTCGCAAATACTATCTGACAATAAATCCCAGAGACAAAATAATTCAGTCCTGAAGTCTAGTTTCCCCGTACCCTAAATGAGGCTACAGCATTTCCAAGTAAAAAACCCGCCAAAAAAACTAACAAAACCTTCTAAACTTATAAGGTCAGGGCAATGTATGTGATGTCGTCTCACTTCGTTTCGGGACATAAGTTCCACTTTATACCAATCGATGGCGCTGGGTGTCGATTATATCACGCAAGCGTTTTTTATGTTCAGATTACCTATAAGCGTTAGCGCTGATTTACCTCTTTATAAATAGTACTTGTATAGACAAAAAGTCATTTTATGACGTAAGGGGACGACGAGCAGTCACCTGATGATAAGTGTTTACCGCCGTCCATCAGCGGAGTCCTAAAACGAACGAAGAGTTTGAAAAAAACCCTACGATATATCGATGTGTTTTATTTATCTCGTCAAACTTTACCTCGAATAAAATTCGCACGAATTGATTTAAGATGCATGCAAATGTTCAATGTACTCAAGTTTACACAGGTTTGAAGTCTGTCTATCACTAATTACCATTAGAATATCTTTATCTTTTGTTGCGTTAGGATACGTGTCGACGTCTCGAGTGAATGGGTCGTGACGAATATGCACATAATTTAACTTTACGGATCAGGATGTAGTTTGGTTTATGGAAATCCGTTTAGAACTGTTAGTTCAACAGTACTTAACTATGACGACTAAGAAAATTTTCGCAAATTGTTTGTTAGTAGATTATATGGCTGTACGTAATAAAATACTTCGTGATTAGATCTAAGCATTTTATCCGTGAATCGTGAATAAATTTAATTAGCCGGAATCTGTGGCCGGAATTATCCATTTTCTATCGATAATATTGTTAAAAATGATAAAACTCCTTTTTGCTTCGCCTTAATCTGGTAATAAATATATGCGTAACTAACTCTTTTTATCAATCCTAGGGAGGCCCAAATGCGATTTGCCGTGCTATATGATAATGGGACCATAGAATAAGAAATATACCAACAGAATCATAGGTTTTCATTGTTTTTAAAAGTTTTAAAATTATTGCAGAAGACGACAGGAATCCACCCTTACACTGTGGAAGTTCCACTAGCTCGTACTAAGCGTTTCGCTTCTTTTTCTTGGTACGAACTGCTAAGGAATGGAACAATTTGCTGGCTTCTGTATTCTATTAGGTGTCTTTAAGTCGAGAGTGAATAGGCTTCTTCTGGGTAAGCACGCTACATTTTAGACCTTATTGTCTTTCTATCAGGTGAGATGAGGTCAAGTGCAAACTAATTTCATATATAAAAATAATAATAGAGTGGTGTTTTGCTTTCCTAGTACTCCCCTAGGCTAAAAGGAACTCCTGTGCAAAATTTTCAAGTTTTTAACGTTATAGTTTAGGCTCTGCATTAATAGATCAGTCAGTCAGCTTTCGGTTACACAAGGTGGTCGATTTTCAGTGATCCAAAAAAATCTCACAATGCTGTATACGTTGGAGAACGACACCGCTCTACTAAGGCTATGAGGGAGAACCCCGGCCCGATGTTGACTCGACTGTTTTAGCGCCGTCTCGAGCATTCCTAATTCAGAAAGTTTTACTCGGTATGCTTCTGGGACTTGCATCTCTCCAAGAAGAGAGCCCGCCTTAACTCATATTGTTCATTATTACAATCAGCTGGGAGTTTGTTTCTTCAGTAATAAAAAGGTACCTATTTAGGCATACGTGTGTAAAATATGAATTATATGAATTAAACTAGGGTAATTTGTGCCTCGTTACAAAACGTTACTACGCATTTATTCTAGAAATGTGAACATTTCTCAATATGTTAGCAAGGAAATTAACAAACAGCGCCATGCGCCAAGGTCTCAAGTATTTTACTGCCTACTTACTGTTTCGGTTTGAGGGTTAACGATGTCAACAAAATAATAACGATATTTGGATTGCAAGAAAGGACAATATTGTGTAAAAGTAGATCAAGCGGAAGTATTTTATGTCATGTAATTAATTCCATTTATTTTATCCCTAACCCTGAAATTCCGAATAAAGTAACGTTGAACACAACTTGTGCTGGCATAAAATTGACACTTGTGTTGTAAGCAACTGAAACAAAAAGTTTTTCTCTTAGGTTTAATTGATGCTAACATCGTGATTTATCAAAATATGATAATATGAAAAATAACTAATATTTATTATTGGTAGCGAGAAAAAGAGCTATTCTATACAATTTGATTCGGAAAAAATTCTTACAACTTTTTGAATCGTTATATCTCAAAAACGGTGGCTCGTAGAATATTTTTGTACATATTATTTACAAAAAATGCTTCAATATTTTAGTAAAGTAAGATCTATAATTTGTGTTCGAGGTATTTTATGATAAAATCGTTTTGCTGAATATCCGAAAAACTTTGAATAAATTACTTTACTAAAGTTAGGGAACTTTCAAATTTTAGAATCATATTTTGAACAATCTTACTGATTTTCAACTTAATGGTAATTTACGTAGCTTCGAATACTAAATTGTGGGACTAAAAAAAAAGCGGCCATTTTTAGACACAAAAAGAATGAGGCTTGTCAATGATCGTTGTCATATTTTTTTTAATCAAATAAAAAACCATTCTAAATGACCACCTTATCATTTCTCCAAACGGCCCATTCGCATAATATGGCCGCATTTACCACATCTAATGGTATCGAGACGGCTGCCTACACTTCTTTCAGTGACTTAAGATGTCGATGGGAATTTGAGCATGCCTTTTCTTCTTAAATATTTGATAAGAAATAACCTAAAGGTTTAGATCAGGACTACCCTATAATCAGTAATACGATGACTAAGTATAGTCGAGCCAAACTATAAGCCGCATTTGACGATTCTAAATTTAAGCTTCATAGAGAGATGACCTACTAAAAAACTTCGATTGAAGTGAATAACCGATATGTACTTCATACAGGACACTTTACGAAATCGTTTTTGGTCCAATGAAAAAGAACGCTTACGTTCTGTCATAGTTCGGTTCGATCCCGTCTTTATTGTAGTGCCATTTCTTGAAACATGTACTCAGTGTATTATGGAGATGGTGTATGCCTACGTATTGATAAGTAATAAATGGTGGGACCCCAAAACAAAGAGGAATTTTTAATTCAGATGTAGTCAACTTGGGGATCTATGGAAGGCTTTATAATGATAAAATTTTCTAAAAAATTTTAAGTTTGACGGTTTTTGATTATCAGTCGTCAAATCGATAAAAAGTATGTCCCCCCCCATCCTATTTTATAACTACGGTGTATAAAATTCTAAAAAAATAGAGTGATGCTATGCTAATTAACTCTTTCTCAACAATTTTTTGGTTTGATCAAAGTATCTCTTATAGTTTTTGAGATAGGTTGATTTAACTGTAAATTTTGGACTTTGCTGCTACGGAACCCTTTGTGCCGAGCCCGCCCTCGCACTTGTGCCGTTTTATTGTAGGAAATAGAATCAAAATTATGAAGCAGTGACGCTTTTGGCGTAATCCATTTTTCGCCGTACACTTTAGACCCAAGTTTTTTCATGGCTATTTAATAAATAGTACAAGTATTTGCCGAGAGGTTGTAACCCCGAAATTATTTCAAATAGATCCGTTTTAGTAAGCTAATTAAAAAAATCGATTGGCGTCGCTAGAATGTCCTACCCGGCACCATAAACCACTAGCTAGACCAACAGGGCGTTTTTTTTATTTTACAAAGTTATTAATGTATTTATATTTTTAAACAAGAGTTACATTTTATTTTAATCAGAATGTGGCTTTTCATTTATGTATGAATATTCCTACGTAATTAACATTTTATTCGTTCGATTATTTGGGGTACATCACTAGAGTTTAAAAAGAAAATGGGTTGACACATACAACATTGTACCAACGTTCAATTCTCTTGAAAAGTACATTTTTAATACGTTTGTAAATTGTTTAACAGAGAAAGTAAATCGTGAAATTATGTTTTTTGTCTTTATAGAAATATTAAAATGCAAACATAATTTTCAAAAGTTAATAAATTGTGCTTTTAAACATGGAAAGATTGATAAATTCAATGACCATTGTTCAAGGTTACGTTGTTGAATTTTGTTGAAGTGTCAAATGTGGCCCTTCATTTTGGCCCAACTATACTTCAATTGAAAAAACTTGACTGACGTTTTTGCATTTGCTTTGACTTTTCTGCAAATAAAAGTACTAATAACTTGTTTTCCATTATAATAGTATTCAATTCACGTTTGTTAGAAGTAAAAATCGATTATTCACTTCAACAGAGGTTTTTAGTTGGTCACCGAGAGGTGACCATAGAGATATGAAGCTAAAATTTAGAAATGTCAAATGTAGCTTATTTGTTTGGCTCGATTTTAGTTCCGACTTTGCCATGTGGCACATAACTGTGATCGGGCTATATGCGTTATAAAATGAAATGAATAGTATTATATGATTTCTTATCTTATCTTATCTTATCTTATCATCATCATCATCATCATCATTTCAGCCAATAGACGTCCACTGCTGGACATAGGCCTCCCCCAATGTTCTCCACACAGATCGGTCCTGTGCCGCCCGCATCCAATGGATTCCCGCGATCTTCACCAGATCGTCGGTCCACCTTGTGGGGGGCCTGCCACGGCTGCGACTTCCTGTACGTGGCCTCCACTCGAGGACCTTTCCGCCCCAACGGCCGTCTGTTCTCCTCGCTATGTGCCCTGCCCATTGCCACTTGAGGCATGCAATCCTTTGGGCTATGTCTGTAACCTTAGTTCTCCTGCGGATCTCATCATTTCTGATACGATCACGCAGGGAGACTCCGAGCATAGCTCTCTCCATTGCTCTCTGAGTGACTTTGAGCCTCCTTAATCGGCACATTGTAAGCGGCCACGTTTCGGTTCCGTATGTCATCACTGGCAACACACACGCATTGAAGACTTTCGTCTTGAGACACTGCGGTAGGTGAGCCAAAAATATGCTGCGTAGCTTCCCGAACGCTGCCCAGCCGAGTTGGATTCGTCGATCAACCTCTTTCTGGAAGTTGGACTTACCAAGCTGGACTTTTTGTCCGAGGTAGATGTACTCGTCTACAACTTCCAGTGCAGAGCTTCCAACCTATACCAGAGTGGGTACGACATGGGAATTCGACATGATTTTCGTCTTGTCCATGTTCATTTTCAGACCCACTTGTTGGGAGACTCTACTGAGGTCGTCAAGCATTGTGCCAAGGTCTTCCAAGGTCTCAGCCATGACTACGATATCATCAGCGAATCGAGGGTGCGTCATGTACTCACCATTTATATTGATGCCAAGTCCATCCCAGTCCAGAAGTTTAAACACGTCCTCCAACAGAGTGGTGAACAGTTTCGGCGATATAACGTCACCCTGTCTCACACCTCGCTGGAGAGGAATGGGTTTTGATTCCTGGTCCTGAAGACGGACTGACATTGTGGCGTTTCCGTACAATGACTGCAACACTTGTATGTATCGGTAGTCTATTCGGCACCTTTGGAGAGACTGTAGCACGGCCCAGGTCTCGACAGAGTCATCATACTCACCATCTACCTAATATAAGTTGGGGTAAACTTATGGCGTGTGTGTTGCCAGTTGCCACATACGGAATCGAAACGTGGCCGCTTACAATGTGCCGATTAAGGAGTCTCAGAGTCACCCAGAGAGCAGTGGAGAGGGCTATGCTCGGAGTCTCTTTGCGTGATCGTATCAGAAATCCGCATGATGAGATCCGCAGGAGAACTAAGGTCCCAGACATATCCCAATGGATTGCATGTCTCAAGTGGCAATGGGCAGGTCACATAGCGAGGAGAACCGACGGCCGTTGGGGCGGAAAGGTCCTCGAGTGGAGGCCACTTATATGAAGTCGCAGCCGTGGCAGGCGGGGGGCCTGCCACGGCGGCAGGCCCGCCTGCCTGCGGGGGGACAAGGTGGACCGACGATCTACTGAAGGTTGCGGGATTAAATTGGATGCGGGCGGCACAGGACCGATCTGTGTGGAGAACATTGGGGGAGGCCTTTGTCCAGCAGTGGACGTCTATTGGCTGAAATGATGATGGTGATGATGAAACTTATGGTATGACTAGGTATTATACTATTAAGTAATGTTATTTGAATTTTTCCGAAATTTTCAAGTATGTTGGTGAATTAAATAGCCAAGGAATTTGATTTCGAAAGTGATCGTGATTGCATCTGGCTACATTCAATGTGATTCATTGTCTATTGTTGAAAGTGCCCGCATAGCTAACGCATTGCACTTACTATTGCAATGTTTCTAAAGCTGTTATGTATCAAAGCTGTTCTTGTTTCTTTCCATTATCGGTACCTATTGGAAAGTACAATTGATGGATTTAATTTTTATCGGTAATCTATTTCAAAAGACTACCCGCCATAGTGCTTCGAACACCATGCTTCACGCAATAAAAATAAGTAAGGAATCCTAAGCATCACTAATACAGGCTATTCATGGTTGGTTTTACGTCATTTTGTTTCAAAGCGTGAAATAGTATCTCGCGGGTCAGTATGGCGGTGCCAACGGAGGTGATACCTTGACATCGCTTCCGTTGTAATTGCAACTTGGGCTTGGGCAAGAGGAGAGCCCAAATCAGGCTGAGGAGAGCGAAAATACAGAGCCTCTATAATTTAATAATAATAATCTCTGATTCTGAACCTTAAAATGAAATCTGCGAAAATAATTTATTAGACTGTTACAAATTATGTAGAACTATTTATGATTTTACACAATATTTAAATCCCAAAAAAACATGTTTGTACTTGTACAGTACGCGTCATGTTAGAAGAACACCAATGGTCGTAATGGATTACCCGTTTGAATCAGTGGTAGTGAACGCTGCTTCTGGTGCAAGGGTTGCGGGTTCGATCCCCGTACGTTACAAACATTTGTGTGCATGAACTATCTGTTTGTATTGGTCTGGGTGTTTTCTTTGTATTATGAGTATATATTTACAAAAGAAAAGTATAATATGTATATATTTGTTATTCCGCTGTTAGTTCTGATTTCCGCAACACGGTGCGCTTAGTGTCTCCTCTCCTGTGAGACCTATCTCGGAGTCGGATCAATGTATGTGATGTTGTGAAATATTTATTATTTAGGGAATTCAGAACATATGCTACTTTAGTACTTTATGGCAATTTTAAATTGTTTAACCTTTATTTTATGATGAAATATTATTCGTTTTATATGGTTCTTAACGTAATATAGCCAGAGTATCCTTTTTATTGTTGGTAACTCTACAATAAAAAAATAAGGTTATATTTTTAAAATTTGGCAAAGGCTCAATCACACTTTATTTACAAATTTTCACATAACATTCTCATTGGCACGCAGATACAAAGGTATAAATATCACATATCAGACATTCAAGTACAGGCGCGAAAGTCAAATCTCAGTAGTGGTGGTAGTCGTGCGCGGGCGCATGGTGGACGATGGGGGCGGTGTTGTGGACCACGGCGTTGAAACTGGAATAATAATAATTAAAAATATATTAATAACTTATGAAATATAATTTCTATAGACCATTTTATCACTTAATACATTAATATGGGTTTTGAAGACCAGACGGCAGTCACACTGACCAAACTTCTGGATCAAGGTTCAAACGTACTCAGGACTCTAAAGCGTCAGCTTTGGACACAACCAGAAACGATGCGCTAGGATAAATATAACAAGCTTTCATTTCTTTGTTCAATAATTTGGTAGCTTATTTATACAGTAAGAAAACATAATATATTCAATGGTAGATAGCTAGATGTAAAACTTATAACTTTATCTTTTCAGTCCTTAATTACGTTTTTTTGTCATGTTACGTAGTGATTGGTGTCTACTAATATGTAATGCTCTGTAAGTCTCCTCATCCTCCTTATCTTAGCGTGTAATTGATTCCTGGTAACTTCCTAAACTGTCGCTCTAAATCCCAAGGTACGCTTAGACGATGATTTAAGATTTGAGAAGTCTGAGCTTCGCAACCCATGCGAACCGGACCAATAATGATTACACGTTTTAGAAAATATCCGAAACAGCCAGGTTTCCTCATGATATTTTCCTTCCTTGCTGAAAGATTCGAAAGTACGACCTCCCGTATGGAAGGCGCATACTAAACCACGCAGCTACTATCACTCTACAAGTCTGTATCATATTACTAAGAGTTGCGTTGATATCTTTTGTTTGGTAGCCCGTTCATTCATACTACTCGCAAATATGACGTTGATGTCTTTTGAAGGCCATTGGGATTCTACGTTTTGTAGCTCATCCGTCACTTAAAAAATATATCGTAGCGTTTATATTATACATCTGCTACGTGTTTGTCGTTGCGTTGATATCTTTTCTAGGACAATTCAAAAGAAATCAATTAGTAATGAACGTCAGTTGTTTTATTTTAATGCCCTGTTGGTCTAGTGGTTTTAGTACCGAGCGTGATCTTGGGGCCCTGGGTTCGATCACGTCAAGCAAAAAGTATGTTTCGAATTTTCCGAATATTGCTCGGGTTTGTGATCACCAATCCGCATTAGGCAAGCGAGGTGATTAAGCCTAATCCCATCATAGTAGCGATAACTTGATTTCAATGAAAAGTCAAAGGTCTCCAACTCTTGACCTGAAGTGGAATAGTATATAGGCTGATAGTTTACTTTTTTTACACTAGCTTATTTCAGATATTTTTTGCTTTAATTTGATTACATGCGGATAATATTAAGGGTGATATTTTAGAAATTTTAGATGCCCTTATTATACTAAGATGTAATATTTAACAACAGCTTTTATAAAAGTGGCCGAAAATTTTTTTGACTCCCCGTACACAATGACAAAGTCACGTGACATCATCATCATCATTTCAGCCAATAGACGTCCACTGCTAGACATAGGCTTTCCCCAATGTTCTCCACACAGATCGGTCCTGTGCCGCCCGCATCCAATGAATTGCCGCGATCTTCACCAGGTCGTCGGTCCTACCTACGTAACCTACTTTGTATGGAAAGTTTATATTTTTTATGCGAGTTTCCAAAAGTCTAAAAACAAGTTGTTCAGAATGGTTCGTAGAACTAGTAGTTAAAGTGTGAATGTTGACAGATACAACCTTTATTAGTCAAATTATTTGTAGCTCATGCGTTGGTTTGTTCGAAAATTGAATGATCCACTTACCCGTTGTGAGCGTCAGCGGTGTACTCGACCTTGCGCACGGAGCCGTCGGGCTGCACCAGCTCGTAGTAGCCGTGCACGGCGTCGCCGTCGCGGCTCTCGTGCTGGGACTTGTGGTCGCCGGTGTGGGGGTCAGCCACAGAGTAGGAGTAGTCGTATTTGGGGTGCGCCTGGTAAAAGCCATTAAGAATTTCTGTTATATACAAGTCTACTTGAATTTTAATAAAATGCGTTTGAACAGTTCAGATTGCGAACCCTAAAAACGCGTTATTTGGGTTACGCTGGTGTCAGAAAAAATCAATGCCCAAAAAGTGCAAGTATAGGGGTATCACCGGTAACAGACACGACCATACTCTCTGAGATTTATGAAATTAGGTAAAGCGAAGACTAATTCAGTATTTGTGAATTGTTTTAATATTTGCACGCTTATTTGATTCCAATCCTCAATCCGGGAGAGAGGGGGTTCAAAGGTTGGCAGCGCACTTGTGACTCGATTGATGTAGCGGGTGTCTATGGGCGGCGGCAATCGCTTATCATCAGGCGAACCGTCTGCTCATCTCCCACCTATTACACAAAAAAAAAGTTTAATTGATCAAACTGAGACTGTTTCGTTCCATCTGTTGCATTGATTGTTGCCTTATTCTATTTAATTAGTTTTATGTTTTTTATACTTACGTATTCATCATGACCGTCGTAGTGGGCAGCGGGGGCAGCATAAGCGAGAGGAGCGTAGTGGGCTACGGGAGCGGCGTGGACTACGGGGGCGGCGTGGACCAGGGGGGCCGCGTAGTGGGCTGGAGCGTGGGCGTAGTGGGCCGGAGCGTGGGCGTAATGGGCCGGGGCGTGGGCCTCATCGTGACGCACGATGCTCTGGGAGGAGACGGCGTGGCCATGGCCGAGGTAGCCAGCGTTGGCCGCAGCCAAGAGGGCGGAGAAAGCAAGGATCTAGAGGAAAGATATCAGTAAAATTGTAAAAAAAGTAAAATATAGTAAAGTAGCCACGATTTTGTGAAAGTTTAATTTTCAATTAAAGAAATGTAGATCTTTTTTTATTTTATTATAATAATAACTTACTTTGCTGAACATTTTGAGTGTATTGTTTAACTACCAAGAGTTGATTGATGTCAATGGTCCTGCATAATGGTTTTATAGAACGCGGTCGACGTATGCGCCGTGCGGTGGGGCGGAGAAATGCGTACGCGCCTAGGCCTTGACTCTATAACTTTGACACGTTCAAGGCCACGGAACAAATGCTCCAATATGAATACTGGCCGTTAATCACAGCCTTTTTTATCTGTTTCACGCAACTTTGCGTTCGGCGGACATTTTTATAACAGATCGACGGTTTAATTGCTATGGCGTTTGTCATGTTCCTCCATTTTAATGGTTTATTGTAAGCACCCGGAACAGATAAGTTTGCGGATATTAGAGTGTCCGTAACTTATTAATACTAGGAACTAATCTTGATCAAATTATAAATCTTTTTTTTGTACAATACACGAATCATAAACATTAAAATAATCTGTACGGTTACTTTAAAATTATAATAATGTATTATTTGTTATTCCTATTAACCTATTGAGATTAAGAGAGAGAAATTAAACTAATAACTCACTCATCATCACGTTATACGTCTGTTTATGCAGATGACAGGATGCAGATCCTATATCATAATAAAAGACAGATTTTCTGGTTTTCGCATCGTAGATGTACGTACAAATTACATGTTGTCTGTCTGACTAAGCTCATTGTCAGGAAATGGGAAGTATGTTTCAACTTTTTGGACGGTTTTTAGGGTTCCGTAGCCAAATGGCAAAAAACGAAACCCTCATTGATTCGTTTTGTCTGTCTGTCTGTCCTTCTGTCCATCTGTCTGTCCGTCCGTATGTCACAGCCACTTTTTTCCAAAACCTACAAATTATCCAAAATTTCCCCAAAAATACAAAAAATTCTTACTTTAACTAAATTGTAAACCCTAATATATACCTGCACCTCAGACCACCCAAAACTAGCTAAATAAGTTACTCCACAAACCCTAAAATAACCTCCCAAAAACCTCACCCCAAAATATCCTAAAACCTCCCCCTAAAAATAAATCACCTCACCCCACCCTTCCCAAAACTACACCAAATTTCGAAAATACCCCTGAAACAATTAAATACCTAGTTCCCTAATTAGAAATCCTCCACTACTCCCGAAAAAAAATACCTCCAAAAAATACCTCCTTAAATTTGAAAATACCTCCAATCCTCTTTAAAATATCTACTCTAATCATGTTCTACCTCCTCCAGAAATCCATTAAAATACCCTCTATCACTCACAAACTAAACACTCTAATATAAAAAAACCCTTTTTATCTGAAACCCCCTTTTTCCAAATCATCCAAATTTACAAAGACCCTTTATCCCAAAACTGTGCGCTTGCGCACCCCGTATACAATTGATGAAAAAAATTCACAGCATCCAAGGTCCTGGATCACCACGTCCGGGGAACCATAGCGGCCCTCTCCCAAAATAGAGGGGGCAAACAAAAACATGGTAAATAGTTGTATTTTGTTAACCGTATTACGATTTTTACACAAAAATAGGAAAAATAAAATTTGGTGGGTCCCCATACTTAGAACAGAAACCCTAAATATTTTTTTTCATCAAACCCATACGTGTGGGTTATCTATGGATCATCATTATCATTTCAGCTAATAAGATGTCCACAGCTGGAGATAGGCCTCCCCCAATGTTCTCCACACAGATCGGTCCTGTGCCGCCCGCATCCAATGGATTACCACAACCTTCATCAGATCGTCGGTCCACCTTGTGGGGGGCCTGCCACGGCTGCGACTTCCTGTGCGTGGCCACCACACGAGGACCTTGCCGCCCCAACGGCCGTCTGTTCTCCTCACTATATGCCCTGCCCATTTCCACTTGAGACATGCAATCCTTTGGACTATGTCTGTAACCTTAGTTCTCCTGCGGATCTCATCTTTTCTGAAACGATCACGCAAAGAGACTCCGAGTATAGCCCTCTCTATTGCTCTCTGGGTGACTTTGAGTCTCCTTAATCGGCACATTGTAAACGGCCACGTTTCGGTTCCACATATTATCACTGGCAAAACACACGCATTAAAGGCTTTTGTCTTGAGACACTGCGGTAGATACGCGGAAAATATGCTGCGTAGGTTGTCAAACGCTGCCGATCGACCTCTTTCTTGGTAAATACTTTGCGCAAGAAACGCTCCCAAAGTGGTAAAATATGTGTCCACCTTCCTATAACTTCTATAATAAAAGAATTATAAACCTAAAAAATATATATGATATACATTACCATGAGCACTAAAAACGGAAATTAGTTTAAATTTGATCTAGTAGGTAAGTTAGTTTTTTTTAATACGTTATAAGCCATAAACTGCAATTTACCTTCAATATATCTTACTTGCTGCTAAGGAACCCTTCACGACGAGTCCGACTCGCACTTGGCAGGTTTTTTTTAATGTAGCAGAGCAGAGATGGCAGATGAACAGACGGATCACTTGATGGTATGCGATAGCCACCACTTATGGACACTCGCAACACCAGTAAAGTCACAAGTGCGCTGCCAAATTTCAAATCACTCTTTCCCCCGGTGACTCAAAAACGGGATCACTATATCTTTAAATTGATCAAATATTCATCATAAAGCATACTTTTGCATAATCGCCACAATAAGTACAAATAAATTAGCAGCACTTGTTTCAACGATTTGAATTATATACCTAATTTGAAACTATACATATAAGTTGTTCAAGTAAATACATAGGAAAAAAACTATGCATAATATTCAATCATCACTCATTACTGATAACAGTCTCGATGTATTGAGTAAGTTCATCGGATTTTCCACCACGTTACCATTTACCTTCTTTTTATTGTACCTATTTAAACTTCTCAATGGGGTTCAAGGACATGCATTCGGAGTTAAATTAGCTCTGCGCTAATAATATTTAGCATTGAAGAAATGGAATGTTGTTTATTTTTTGCAGGTTATTTGGCTCGTTTACCTTACTTATTTTTACGAACACTTGGTTTGTTATATTTAGCAAAAGATAAGTAACTAGTACAAACCAGAATACTTGTTTACTCCAAAATGGGATTGACTAATCAAAATCATTAAATTACAGAAATAATTGACTTATATTCGAGTGGTCCTTATGACTCATTCGTTCGGTAATTGAATGGCACTGACTCTAAATCAGTGATAATATCAATTTTAGACACTATAATGTATTAGATTTGATTAAGGAAAAAGTAGCTAATCGTCAAGAGGGGAGTGCAAAACTTTCTCTTTAAAATATGTTTTATTTTTTATTTATTGGGTTCTTGTCTTAAGGGTTCTAGTGAATAGTATAGCAACTTTTTGCAATTTATTCTTAAGTAAATAGTGCACTTTAAAAATGTAGGTTCTTATCTATCAATTTGGCGTTGTCTACTGTACATTTTCTGGGTAGTGTTTTTCCTATTAATAAAATTAAAATAATTGAAACTTCTTTAAATTGAAATGTTAACAAACTAAAAAAGTATTCTTCGGCGAACGTTTGATTGTATAAATAACATATGTTTAACCTTATGACATTTTATCAGTCTGTTAAGTTTTATCTGGCGACTGATTTTTTTTTGCAATCTAAGGTACTAAGGCTATCTAAGGTAAATAATGCACTTAAAAATGTTGGGTTCCTTATCTATCAATTTTAGCTTTGTCTACTGTATTTTTTTGGGTTGTTTTCCTATTAACAAAATTAAAATAATTAAAACTTATTTAAATTGAAACGTTAACAGACTAATAAAGTATTACTCTAAGATTGTATAAATTACATGTAGTGACCCTATGTTTAATCTTATGACATTTTATCAGCCTGTTAAGTTTTATCTGACGATTGAAAAATTAGGCCTAAGTCAATTACACATTATTTCAGACAGTAATAAATTATATTCGCGTGGGAGCGGAGTGAGAGCTGGGTTGGTTGGATAAAATTTTAGAAGTTTAAGAATCGAAAGATGATTAAATAGTAGTCTGGGTAAATTAGTATTAACGAAAGGCAATTTAATTTTGCCTATAATGTGTCATGTTCAAAAACGTTTTCTTATTATATTGAGTTATCTTGTGCAAAAATTGGTTGCAAATGAATGAAAGGGGGTGTCAATACTAGTGGTTGTTTTCGGCTGTCCGTCCACTGATTGAACATCCCGGGTTGACACTTGAACGGTGACACAAATGCTAACATCGAAGGTGCATTTGCTAAGATGATGCGCCTAACCGCGGAGGCTTCCAGAGTTATTTCCGGACGGGTTTATTTAGGGAACAAATTGATTCTAATCTGATCAGGTAGCTGGAAGGCGCTTTCAACTGTCGTTATTTATTTCTTATGATAGTTTCAGAGCTTTGATTGAGGTATGTAACTAAATTGTCTCGCGGATTAATATTGAAACAATATTTTCGATTAAACCTTACCAAATCACTAAATCTAGCGCTCAATAGTAATTAGTTCCACAGCGCAAGGTGTTATGTGTTTGGTTTTAGGCATGTGATTAGTATCAAGAGTTACAGAAGTGTTTCAACAGAGCGCTTTACAGATTTATTACAGGCTAAACCCGCCTAAACGCTGTTTTTAACGTTATGCTCGAGAAAATAATGTGGGTTTTGAAATTTTAAACTATTCTGTTTACCTTGGTCGTAAAGGGGCTATTTAGTGACTTACGTATACAACAACGAGCTAGGTGATATACTGCGGAGTATATTGTCAGCATAAATAAATGAATTTATGTTTCTGTGGCTCCCGAAATTATGATTGATTAGAATGAACTAGAATTAGATGTTCTGAACCTCAGAAATGGAAAAGGACGTTATATTATTTAAATCAGTCACCAATACATTTCGACCTGACCCAAAAGCAGGTACCTACAGCACTTGTGTCATGTAATAATAATAGTAATGTCATCCTATTGATACTCCCACGATACTATTACACCAATCTCAGCACAAGTGAGCATGCAGACATTAGTGCACAGTCTATCCTCGGGCTGCGGGACAAAATTTCTACCTGAATTTTTCTATTAAGAAATTTTCAGTAACTGCCCAAAGTCCAAAGTTTGGTAACTTTTGGTATTTTACCCTCCTGTTTGAAAAAACACGCCTGCACCTGATCGTTCTTTGTGCTAGTAGTAATTGAGTGATTCATACTCGTATACATACACATACACTATTATATATATTTAGTACTAATGATATTTTCGAATTGACTATTGTACGCCTTGAAAAGTAGGTCACAGTCAGGTACCATGATAAAGTTTGTAAAATTTACACCTGTTTTCCACAATAAAGAAATTATGAAATTTGAATTAGTTGTAGATATTATTCCCAGAAAATCAATAAACACAGATGGGCATTAAAACATATGTTTTCTTTTATATTGCTTAAATTTTATGCATGATGATGGTGCGCTGCGGGGGCTATGTTCAAACAATGCTTTCCTTTTAATAAAGATCACTAATCACATTATCTTATCGATATCTATTTAAATTCTTGTACCAGTTGTCATATACTAACTGCCCACATGTATACTTAATTGGATAATGGTAGCATTCAAGGACGTATCTTAGCAACTTACACTAATTATAGGCATGTTTAGATGACTTTATCGATCAATATTAGCTTAACTTAAAAGTATCGAGGTTGATATTGATCGATTGGCTAATAGAAATTGTTATCGTGTTTAAAATATAAGTAGTCGTGTAGACATTTAAGGTACTTGTACATTTATGTTTGGTAACACAGCTGGTATCTACGTGAGACGTAAGTATTTCGAAGTGGTACAACCAAAAAAAGAAAATAAATTGCGCATTATTTGCGTCGTGTACTAAGTTAAATATATATGTATTATGTTATACATAACATTTATACATCAAAATTCCTGTGACTGAAATACGACCTACTAACCTTGAATTATTACATTTTTTCCATACTGTCTTTTATTTGTGTGATATTTTTATTTATACCTACCTAAGTTTAAATTGTGTCGTAATGAAGTTAGCATTTACAATGAATGTTTTGATTTGCCATATGCACAGATATTATAATACTTATTTCGTTGTAGCTTTATTGTTATGATTCTTTTATATTTGAAAACAATAAACCCAGTAATTCTTACAAGGAGAAATATCTTTGTATGTTACAACAATGTTAATAATGGTTGAACTGTTAAATCTGTTACTGGAATGCATGAAACTACTATTTTATCTTAACAAAGCACTTAGAATGAGTTGACTAATTTAATTTAACATGCATTTATTTAGCAACATAATGAAAATAACTACAACACAGTGGAAAATTTGTAACACATCATAATTTCATCTTATGAGACTAGACAGTGGTGTTTAACTAGAATTTAAATATAATCTTCAGCAAAGCTTGTTGGCAGCTGGTAATATTATGTAAGTGAGTGGAGAAATGCTGAGGCCTTGTGGCGTTTGAGCCCTGGACTGAATGCAGCGGATGATGTCCTCATACGGTACAACCAGGTTGGAAGGTAGTGTAGGCAATTGTACTGGTAGAACAGGAGCTACAATTTCAGGAGGTGGTTCGTCGACGACCACAATTGGTTCGTGAGTTTCTTCTTGGGTCACTACTGGAGCTGGTTGTTGTGGCTGCTCTGTTGCGTCTTGTGCTACCTCAGGCTCAGGTTCAGCTGTTTGCGCTTGTTCAGGAGCAACGGTGGGCTCGGGAACACTTTCGGGTTCAGTAGTCGGTGGCGCCTCTTTGTCTTCTGCAGGCTTCTCCTCTACTGGTGCGGGAGCTACCACTTCGGTGGGGGCTACCACTTCTACGGGGGCTACTACTTCTGCGTCTGTCACTGCCTCTGTTGGCTTTGTTTGGTCAGCATTAGTAGTTTGAACTTCTTCAACGAGTCCTAGAGTAGGTTCTTCTTTCAATGCTTCACTTTTGACATCTTTGCACGGTGGTGAATCATTTTTTTCTTTTTTTTCAACCACTCCGACCGATTCAGGCAGAATTTTCTTGACAATTACGTTAAATCTGTTGAAAATATGTTTATTTTAAAAACAATTTTTAAAGAAAGAACATCTACTATGTATTCAAAGTAAGAATTACCCTGTCAAATCATCAGCTCTATATTGTACTTCACGAACATACCCGTCAGGTTGTACGAATGAATACTCTCCGCGGACCACAGAGCCATCGCTGAATTCACGTTGCGCTTTCCTGTCTCCTGTGTTTTCATCGTAAACCACGTAGGAATATTCATATCCATTCTAGAACGAAAATTTGAAAGTGTTAAGAATAAACAAAAAGGTACTACGAGCGCATTTTAAAAGTTTCTATAAATACTCACATCCTTGCTTGGGGCTACGACTACTGGCACATTCGGAGTGTTGTAAGCGATGAACTTTGCGGTAGGCACTGGGGCAGGGGCAATGTTTTGTCCAGTAACGACGCATGGAGAAACACAAGGAGGTATCACACTCGACACAACTGGCGATGCTGACAGTCTTGCTATTTGTGGTTCAAACAGAGCTGGAGGCCCATAATTCACATATTCCACAGGCACAACATCTGCACCACCATTTTGAACGTACACTTTAGAGTAGGAAGCTCCATTAGCTCCATTCAGCCACACACATGCTGAAACTATTCCTATAATCTGAAAGAAAAATTTATTTTTATATAATTACGTTTTAGCACAAATATTCTTTATTAGGTTACAGACTTACTTTAAGGATCATCGTTCCTGGAGATCTGTGGAAGACTACTGATATTTTTCTGAATGTTTCTTCTTATAAAAGGCGCTTTGTTTGTCCAAAATATGCCGTTCGGTAATACCGAAACAAACCATCAATGTCGTTGACAAGCTGAATAGAGGCAGACAATTAAAATGGTAATGAAGATTTAACGCAGACTCCGTTTCTCTATCCTTTATTCAGAACACGAGTGTTACAAAAAGTGGGTAATTTGCCATGACATTTGGTTTTGTTTCAGTAGAGTGAGTGTGTAACTTGTGCAATGTTTCAGGAAAACGACTGCTGTTGCTTTATCCCAAAAGTGTAGGTTTTCAGTAGTCGTGTGTACCTATGTCATACCCGGAAATCGAAACGCATCAAGTTATGTGACCAATTTTGAAATCTCGATGCGCTTATTGCTTATAAATTTCTCTCTCTGTTGCAAGAACTGTAGCTTGTGCCAGGTACCTAAATATATTTTTTCTAAGAAAATTAACTCAATCTAAGTTAATTAATTACTAAACTGAGTATGTAGTACCTTTATAAAACATTGTATTAAGAGTAGGTTAGGTAGTAGGTACTCATAATTTGGTTAATTTGCGATTTCAATAAAATGGTAACAATCTTTCTTCAATACTTTATTTTTTCAAAATCTTTGCCTAGGTTGAGTTTGATCGCTTTGTCATACTGCTGTATGAAGGGCATTTATTATTTTTACATAAATACATATTCGTATGCATATATTTATTTAGAATTCCCTAACATTATCGCAATTGCCTTGTAGGAACGATTAGCAACCATTCTCGTTGAAGCAGTTATGCTTGGAAAAATGTCTACTACCGCTTTCTTTCAATTATAATTTGATTTCGAACTAAATGATTTGATTGTTCACTTCTGTAGTTACCTACTTACCCCATGATAGTTAATATTCCATACGTAAATAAATGAATGCGCCAGACTGACACCGTCATATTACACCTGCTTTAATTATATAAGTGTAAAAAATACTTTTTGCTGGAAATAGTAAGTTTTTTTCACCATTTCCACGTAGATTTAACAAAATTCATAGGTGCGCTCTGAAATTGAAACCTATGACCTCCTATTAAGGAGGAGCATATTCTTGTCCTCTGACCTAACACCGCTCTATAGTTGACCTACTGGTATTTTATTGAACTTATCTGTTAATGTCTCGCGTTGAGAATTGGATAGACACTATATGCACTTGCGTTATTGAGTGTTCCACAGTACCTAGGTGCCTATTTAAAATCTCATTAGATATGTAAAGATAAAAGATAAAAAAATCTTTATTCAATTTAGGTCCACACAGAACACTTGCGAATGCCAAAATAGGTACATAATATCTACCGCTGGTTCGGAATGTCGATTTCTACTGAGAAGACACCAGCAAGAAACTCAGTAGTTACTCTTTTAAAATATTGATGATGTTACAGAGTTTCAATTGTAATAGACCACTATGAATAACAAATCAAAAGATTAATCAATTAACATGACCAAGAATCCTTATCATTTAAATAGTCTTGTACACTATAGTAACCTTTCTTCATTAGGCAGGTTTTAATATGAGACTTAAACTTATCCAGTGATAGGTTAATGACATTTTGTGGTAGCTTATTAAATATCTTAATGATCTTAAATATCTTAATCGGTAATTCATTTGTTGGCTTACCAACAAATGAATTACCGATTTTATGAAGTCTGAGGACCGGGACGGCAAGCCTATGTTTATTTCTGGTGTTAAGACTATGACTATCAGACTTTTTTGGAAAAGTGTGCAAGTTCTTACGTACATACATAATGCAGTCGAGGGTAAATTGGGAAGCCACGGTTAAAATATTCATTTCTTTAAATATTTCCCCTTAGTGAGTCACGTGATTTAAGGCTGTATATAGGCCGGGTGGCCCTTTTCTGTAATACAAAATAATAGTTTGAATGTCAGCAGTAGACCCCACAACAGTAGACCATATGACATCACACTGTGGAAATAGCTGATATAGACCAGTCTTGCCGTCTCGATATCAGTCAGACGCCTTAATTTTTCTTACTGCAATATGGGGACTCCACTGCAATTTCACATCTATAGTTTTACCGAGGAAAACTGTGGAATTAATGATTTGAATAGATTCATTGTTCATCTTTATACTAGTATCGACCTGCCCTACATTTGGCATGGTGAATTTTACACATTTATTTTTTTTTTAGTTAAGAAGTAAATTGTTAGTCGTAAACCAGTGCAATACCTGTGAGAGAGTATCATTTACGTCGTCAATTGATTCTTTATATTTGATAGATATAATTATAAAAAAATCTGTAAATTGTAAATGTACCTATCTACCAACTTAGCTGCAATCTTTACCAGTTCATTTTAAAGATGATACTAACTGATTGATGGATCGATCAAATTATTTGCTTGAGATATAGTACGGCCAGTACAGGCTGTAGGTAATGAGAAGTTTAATAGAGGCCAAAAGCCCATTATTCTAATGTTGTATTTGTGTGACAGACCATAAATTAAATGGTACGAGGGCATTTTAGGAGGTACGTACAGCCACACATCAAAGTAAACAAAACTGTCAAATCGATTCTCACCTTAATGTCAAACGTTTGGTTCATTATCATTTGACAGATTTGGTGACAGAACCTGATTAGTGGCTGTCTGTACCTATCAATTCTGCACCATGGATGTTATTCGTGTCGAGGGAAATGTCATGTTTATTTTTGCCATTAAGTGTATCGCAATTCCAGTAAGTCAGTAGGTCAGGCTCCTTGGTCGTCATTGACTAATAGTTTGGTTAGACATTTACTTCACATGCATAGTTGTAATAACCACCATGGTTTGCGTCGGCACTGATGACCGCCATTAAAGTGTCAGGCATCATAGTAACCTTTTTACTTATGAAAGTGTAATCTCGTTTAATCATAATAAGGAATACTCGTAGTTATGTACCTATTTAGACATTTGTGTACCGTTGTATGTTTCTCAACTAATCAACGAACACATCGTGAATCTGATCGTGTGCTGATTGTCTCGGGAGCACAGTAGCTAATGGGTCGCATTACAAGGCAACGGCTGCGCTTGGAATCCCCAGTTTTCTTATAAGTAGTTTTATTCCTGGATCGGGCCAAAAGTTTTACCTGATTTTTCTTTCTGTTAGTATATTCTCATTAGTTTGGAAATCAGCTATCTTGCTCCTAGGGTCCCCCTCCATGTATCCTAGGGCTGAAACTGTATTACGCGATTTCGGAGCGGTCTCAAATAAAAATCCCCCGGTGCACTTTTTAATGAAATCGCGAGTCTCCGTCAAGAAACAGAGAGCAATGACGCATACTACGACGTATTATTGATGTTTTCGTAGGATCTACTGCAGGCCCCATGACGCAGCGGTGTGCGTTTCGATAGCCCATAAAAGAGCGCATACTCGTAATTTAATACAGTTTTGGCCCTTAGATTCCTTAAATTATATGCGTGTTTTTATAAAAAGATTTGCAATTTTTTACAGTTCTTGCTGATATTATAGAACAAGGAAAAAACTAATACAGGTTAATGTAACCTTATATTTTTGATAACTAATTCAAATTAACACATAATATTAAAACGCAGAAAAATGGCTCAATTTCGTCTTATAGAGAACTATAAACTGGCTACGCTATACATTCACCACCTTAATGTTATCTGTTAATTATCAAGCATTAACGGGGATACTTAAACTTGAATTAATATAATATTAAATAATAATGTAATTATTACTCGTTCTATATCAATTGATATAACATGAAAGATTAAGCTGAAGTTTGTTAGATGAGATATTTAGGTCCATTTTCTGTTTATAAGTTATTTTGTATTCATTAAACATTTGATGTTTTTTATATAAATTATATAACTAATTTGTTGTAACATTGACATAACTTATGGTTGCATTTTTATTTAATATTCGTATACTCTCTATGTATATCCAGAATATATGTAATCTTAAATCTTTAAAATAATTTTATCAAATATTTTGCTTTTATACAATTTCGAAATTTATCTCATAAGAAATTACATTCTCCATGCACAACATTTTTTTTTGTTTGTAAAATAAATCAATAGTCAAGCAAGAACTAAAGTGGATGTTACGAATTTATCAACAGCCTATACTTAGAGGTGAAAGGGATGAACTGTTCTCTGACACTCCTTGTTGGTCAAAACATCACACACAGACATACATACGATAATGAATAAATAAACGAGCTATTTTTCGAACAGTTTATTATCGCCGCAGTCTTATAACATAAAAATGATGTCGACTAAAGACTATCTATACATAGTAATTAAAGGATTAATATCACATGGTTGATAGTGGCCAGACGCCCGTCTTAACGCTTAGTGGTACTCGTGGTGCGCGGGCGCTGTGTTGTGGACGATCGCATTGAAACTGGAAATAAATAAAAATAGGCGTTATTAAAAAGAAATGTGCTATAAACGATAGCAGACTTTAAATAAAGTCATTCAGTAATAACATACAAACTGCCGGTAACTGTTTTAAATACGATGGCTGTCCGTGTCATCATGCTGCCATCCGCTAACTTAAAGGCCGCTAAACCACAGCGCCTCCCTGTGGCTTAGCGACCTTTTAGGTAGCGGACGGCAGCACGTATCAACGTGTTGACTTTAAGGTGTAATCTATCAATTTCCCCTCAAAGTCAACACTTTTTGTTTAATATCAATTAAAGAAATGTAAAAGATTGAAGTAGCATGATGTATGACTGTTTGTCTACTCGTAGTTAGTTTACTAAAAGCAGTCTATCAATTGTGTCATCTAATCATTACTTTAATGCAGTTGAGTATTATCTAGAAACTATAGATTCTGGTAACCTAACGTGAATGTATAAACAAAGTTTTTTAAATCAGAATGTCTTGTAGATTACATTCAAATTGAGTTATTCCTTCATACGTATATATATAATATTACTATATTCAGATGTAGTCCGTAAGCTCATAAACCAGTAAAAAGGGATTATTCACTTGCCATTGACAATTGGGTAGCAATAAGACAAATTGGAAAGAGTGCGATCGCGTATTTTTGTTTCGGGTGTACTCGTACATAAGAAAAATCATTAACTGTGACCAGGTTGTTAGTACTCTATATAAGTATACATTTCGCATTTTCTAAAATACTACTAAGTAATTCCAAAGACCTAGATGGCTGGTTTTACTAGTGAATTTCATAAACGTTTCCTATTAAGGAAACTGTTAATTTAATGGGCAATTTTCATAAATGTGTTTACGTTTTACAGTTTCCTTTATGAAAATGCTAGTAACATTAACACATAAATTTACTTATATACTTTACTCATTATATATGCAAGTTGTTACCTACTTTATCGTAGTCACCTACGACTATAGTCACATAGTTGCTCTCAAAAGAATTTTCATAAACAGGATTCATTATATTTTTTTCATTAAAAAAATACACATTCTAAAATAACGATTATCAATCAAACGTTTTAAGGTCTCGATACCTGAATGAACGTTACATTGACACGTCTTTTTGTGTTCTTTCATATTATTTTGTTACTGAATTTATAGGTTGATGTACAATTAGGAATTTGGTGACTGACTGCGTGATCCAATCCAAACATCGATATTTAGCTGTTAAAGATAATGTCCAACTTTTAAACACTATTTTACAAGTATCTTTGCTGACAAGTTTTCTGCTATACGATCAGATCTTTCAATCAGGTGGGTGCTCAAGAGGATAACCTACCCATTGTGGTCATCAGCGGTGTAGGTGACCTTGCGGAAAGAGCCATCGGGCTGCAGCAGGGAGTACTCGCCCTTCACGACGTCTCCATCTCTGGCCTCGTGCTGGGTCTTGTGGTCACCGGTGTGAGGGTCTGATACTGAGTAAGAGTAGTCATATTTGGGATGTGCCTGGAAAGAAGAGATTTGCTCATTAGCTTAAGTTTACACAGAACTTGACGCTATAACTTGTGGCAGCAAAAATGGGCATCGTTCATCGACTCGGGGGTGCATGTTACGTTGGATTACCTAGTTTTCATACTATAAGTTTTCATCTTTAAATCGTGGTTTAATCATTCTCTAGTTATTTTACAGTCCACTAGCATCACCAGTAGTACTCATTTTATAGAGTGACTTTTACATTACCAATCCTTTAATCTAACACAACAGTGCACAATACATTTTTACTTTGTCCAAGAAATGAATATGCGTGAAAAAGTATGATTAAAATATAAATAGTCATAAGAGTCATGACACACGAGGTGTAAGCTTATTAAGATACTACCGTTAGTTTTAGATTATTTCCCGTTACCATAAAACAATAATTTTACTGATATTTTCTCAAACAATTTCAATTTCTTTAATGTCACCGCTGTTACTGCAGCTAATATAAAGCCTCGTAAATTATTTATTTCACAACGACCTATTTAATGTTATGTAATATTTTTGAGATATGTGTACGAAATTCTAATAGATTTCAAAACGACAGTTAAATATTTTTGTAGCATATAATAATGTTAACCTGCTAATAAAAATAAGAATGATTACATAAGAGTGAAATATTTGATGGAAGTATTTCAGAGAGTTGCTAACACCCTCAGATTACGATAACGTTGGTCTTTTCGTCTTTGATATTGAATTACGAATATTCATTTGAAATTATATTTATAAAGTTAACAACAATTCAAATGGAGAGAACTAGTTGAGTAATGATGAATTTTAACACAACCAATATCTGGGGAAAAGGTTACCGCAACTGCATAGATACATTATTTTGAATGAAACAAATAAAACTACATTATTATATCTAAGTGGTGTTTCTAAATCAAGAACACCAAAATGCATGCAGTCCCTTCAATCAGAGTTGCACGTTCTTGCACTTTGAAATCGCAGTTGGGATTATTTAAATCTGTCAATAGCGTTGTGCAAGCGCTGCATTTGGGTCGTATCTACACATCTACTATAAGAGCGGTCGTGAGTGCACGCGGTTGCAAACAGTCCGTTTTGCCAGGTTTCATGACTGTCATTATGTCCCGGGTTCGTGATAGGGTTGACACATCAGAAAATATGACAAGTTTTGCCTAACCATATAGTTGAAGAACACAGCCCACACTGACATAGCCCAAAGGATTGTATGCCTCAAGTGGCAATGGGCAGGGCACATAGCGAGCAGAACAGACGGCCGCTGGTCCTCGAGTTGAGGCCACGTACAGGAAGTCGCAGCCGTGGCAGCCCAAACAAGGTGGACCGACGATCTGGTGAAGATCGCGGGAATCCATTGGATGCGGGCGGCACAGGAACGATCTGTGTGGAGAACATTGGGGGAGGCCTATGTCCATCAGTGGACGTCTATTGGCTGAAATGATGATAGTTGAAGAAACTAAATTTCGGAGAATTCTTTGACACAATACTCGAATATGGTTTATTTTAAATATGAGTACTACTACTATTTTTTCGAAACCAATTCATTCACCAGTTAATTTTGTCGAAAAAATGCATTGAAAAGGCATTTTTAGCAAAAAGATTGTCTTTTAATAAGTTAGAAATAAGACTGCGCTGTTGATGTAGCAAACAATATGAACAGAACATGTCAATAATGACAGTCATCATAACCCTACCCTACGCGATGTGATTATTTTAGCTCTTTGTGTCAATCTAAATGTCACGTAAAATGTAAATGATTCCGTGTTCTAGGAATCGCACTAACCCTATCTACGATGTCGCAACGTCCTGGGAACGCGTTATCGCCGTACAGTCACGACCGGGATATACCTACACTCGGTTTATATAACACCGGATTGCTCCGAATCGTTGCCTACGGCGGATTTATGACAACATCATAAAGACAACAGTCTCATAAATTACATAGCTCTCTTTAATTTAGTCTCAAACTGGAACGCGTGCTGGCCTGTTATTCAATAGGCCCTTCAACTAATCGGCTATCGCCACATAATCATTCCTATTTAGTGTGTTACAATAGAAATCCGTGGACGTTTCTAGCTTATGCATATTTATGATGATAATCTTTACTAGATTAAGTCGAAAGCAGAAAACCACCATTTTATAGTCGAATTTTTTAAGTGGAAGTATTGTAACTCTACATAATGTTTTTACATTTTATAATCTTTTTTTCACACACCAAGATATTATCATTTAGTATTCTTGTATTCTTAGTCGTGAGTTCTCACAGTGTTACAAAGTCAATGATACAATATTTAGCAACTAGTTATAAATAATGAGGACCTAAAATAAGAACTCGCGGAAAACCTTTATACTGGCATAAGATCATCATTTTTAATGTACGAATATTTAATTCCGTTTGGAATGTGTAAGTTGAGTGTCGTTAACAAATTAAACTTATAAATCAATAAAAAAATTATGAGGTCCCAACAATGGAGAGCGGTATATGACGCAACGGCGTTAACACAAGTGCGGGAATCGCCGTGGGCTTGTAGATAGGCATCTTATCCCGGAAACCGAGCCGATTGTGTTGGATCGCACAACACGCGAGTTTATGCAAGCTATCAATTAGTAACTTGCTATTGTATTACGTCACTTGCAGTAAGGGAAACAAAACTAGCTCTGCTGCTCTACTTACGCGTACCTCTGAGATATTAGACCCGTATTTGTTCAACGTAACTTTAATTAGCTGGAATTGCGATACATATTTGGTGGGTGGTGATTTCATCCTTGACCAAATTCTTCATAGTTTTTAGTGTGTGAACAGTAACATTATGCGACATCGTGTGGCAATAATGAGCTTTGCGACGGTTGCCGGCTGCATGCTCTCGTTGCGTATCTTATAATATTCATTACTTGAAGGCCTCTCAGGCACAGTTTTAAGATTTTTTTTACATCGTTTGGTTGCCCAGCCATGAGTGGTTTCATTTTTGCAGTTTATGCCTAACAGTAGATATTTTTAAGAATCGTAATCTTATATTAAGTTTTTGTTACGTTTGCAAGATGATTACGAGTAATTCATTACTGTTTGACGACATCTGATAGAAATTATGACTAATAACGTGCTTTAAGCTATTATGGGAAATCAAGATAGAGTAAAGGGTATTAAGACTACGAGATCAGAGACCTAGTAGGTATATATAAATGTAGGTACGTGTTAGTGACACCATAGAGATACTCGTAGTAGGTGACAATTTTAAATCGACAATTGCGCCCAAAAAGTCCCAGATACAATCAAGGCCGGGATTCATACCTAGGTTTATCTGTCAAGGTATTTTTTTTCTACATGCACCTCAGCTCTGTATATCATAAAATATTGTTGAGGTGCTCAATCTCTCTCGCCTTAGTCGTGACAGATTAGTATTCCATCGAAGAATGAGGGTAAGAGCTAGGTTAAGGGGAAACTCGCCCTATTAAAACTCGTCCCAGAGTTTTAGGATTTTATTGCTGGCTTGTTCTAACTTTTTTTTTTGGCCTCGAAGGGAAAATGCTTTGCGCACCGTCCCGTCAGGTCGGGGGACCTGGCGAGGTGTGTGGTACTCTCTCTGGGAAGATGACCCAGAGGTATACCCACTAAAAACCGTACGACTCCCGCCTCTGTTGACTTACCTAACCTAACCAATATTTTTGGTTTTGTAGAGTTCAGTATGTTTTACCGCCACAAAAATATTGTTTGGGTTAGGTTAGAATAGTGGCCAGATAAAAATTCTAAAATTCTAGGACGAGTTTTAATAGGGCGAGTTTTCCCCTACCCGTAAGAGCTACTTCGGTTAGCGCACATGTTCGTGCACTGTAATGCCTGTTCCGGCTAATCCTTGTCACCATAGAGGAAATTCGTTCAAAACGGCTATGATTATAACAAAATCGGCCACTTACGTGATAGTCGACATGCGTGTCCTCGTGGCCGCCGTAGTGCGCGACCGGCGCATACGCAACCGCCTCGTGGCCGTACGCCTCCCCGGCGTAGCCACCGTGCGCGAGCTGCAGCACGCCGGCCGACGCAAGCGCCACTACGGACAGGATAACTGCGGCCTGTGGAAAAACAACTATTAGTGTAAAAGTATCCGGGATTAAATGCAGAATAGGAAACGGTGACCTCTAAAGAAAGATCATTGTTGCTTCTTTTTTTAATAATAAAGACCAATGCTCAAAACTGGACCTGTTATTCGTAATCTCCCTCCTATCACTTAATACTGTTTCTATATGGGGCGAGGTTGGACTGTTATCCAGGATCTGGAAAGCCTGGTAATCACAATAAAGCGGTTGCTGTCTGACCTTTGCAATCCTTAGACGGGGGAACTAGATCAACTCGATCATGGTTACTCGTCAAGAATCATGATCACAACAATAGTATCTCAGCCAAACGTGCCGGTTTTCACACGATTTAGCCCTTACCACAGATCTGGTGATGGACATATTATACCGAGCTGATAATGTTGATGATAAATACAAATAGTACATTTTTTTTTATAGTTTGAAACCTAAGATTGACAGAGTGATCACAATAGTGTTTGAGCAGATGTCGTTGACTGATGGCGAAATGTTAAATTCGAGCAATGCACTTTGCTGTGTATTTACGGTTACACTAATAAATGTTATTCATTTTCTATGCATAGTTTCTATAATAGTGAGTGGTCTAGCATCTGATTCAATCAGAAAAAAATGTCTTAAATATATATTTCCATGTACGTAGTTGTTGTACTCGCTAGGAATATATTTGAATTCAAAGGGATAGTCAAAGTTAGGTTTTACAAAAGTTCAGCTTGTTAACTTTCGCTGTAAAATGCGGTACGGGTAAATTATTGATAAGTATATCACAATAGATTGTATGAAATAGAAATGGGCATTATCAGCTATTATGATAAGATCTAATGCAATAAGCCACCGGATTGTGACGGATTGTAAAGCACACGGTGCGTGATTGCGTGCGCGCACGATAACGACATCACGCAAATTCAACAATGAATCAGCTATGGAGGGAAATTAGAATTACAAGTAATTCCTGATGATATCAAAAAGGGTTTCTCTGTGAACTTCTTTGATGAAAGATAGGCTAATTTGAATTTGTCGAGCACGACTGAATAAATTCCTGTGGCTAGATCCAGATCACTCGTACTTCAGGTCCTTTCACTTGTTCGCGACGGGATAACAAGCCGCAGTATGCACTTACTTTGGCGATCATTTTGTGTTTGAATAAGGTTTGCTTCGTCCCACCGACCACACACAACTGTTGCCGAAGAACGGAGCCGTCGACTTTTATATTAGTTAAGGGGCGAGATGCGACGCGTACGCGCAGTCTACGCAAGAATACGGTAGTTTGATAATGATATAGCAATTACGTAAAATTATGCAGTGTTTTACCTGGTTCAAGGTGAGAAATCATGTGTTCTGAGACAATTAAAATAAGGAAAGTAGATCATTTGAGATGATCTACCATTTCGACGGTAAAGTGACGTTCCCACAACGTGGATCACTGATTTGCGGATCATTTTGTTCCTGGATCATAAAGACGTGATTGTGCTCGGTGCCAAGCTTAGAGAGCACAGTATTTAAATACTTATCCTTTGTGAATGCAAACGTTCTGATTCTGTAAGCTTATGTTAAACTTCTAATGTTAAAATAACTTGTAAGTTACAGATTGAGAAGTGTGCACACGTAGAAGATGTGAAGTTGTAGGATATCCGCTAGTCCTTATCAAAATCTGTTTCTTGGCTTTTCGGTAACAGTGTTTTATTCTATTGTTTATTAAGACAAACAGAATACAATAAGTATTTAATTGGGTAATGCATCACATGATTAGTACAGTAAAAAGAAAAATAATAATGATACAAAATTAAATCACTTCCGTGAGTGGAAATCATTTTGGTAGCAAAACAAAATGATTTCCACTCAGCAGTATGTCACGGCGCCGGAGCGCCATGACGCTAATAAATAATAAAAAATACGAATATTAAATAATTTATATATGCATCATATTTTGTTCACCATGTGTGTAAATAAAACTTGATGAAATAGATATTATTATCTTTACCAGTTATAGAATGGTTAAAGTAGTTAAATATTTTGGGTAATAGATATTAAAGAAGCCAACGGGGCAAATCGTGAGTTGCAAGCACAAGTTGTTCGTAAGCTATTCAGTTACGTGTAACCCACATATTTGATTAATGTTTGAGAATTTAAGAACGTAATAATTAATAGCTTCAATGCAAACAATGCTAATAGACTAGACGATTGACTGGACTTTAATAATAGAACTATTCAAGGCAAACCGATCTACAATTTACTAAACGTTATGGCATAGTAAAAAACTACATAATCGCGAAAAACAAATTAGCTGTTCTATGTATTATATGAAATGCATCGTCGCTATTTTGAATTTTTGTGGCATTCATTTTAAATACGTGGGTTCGAGCGTTACAGATCGTTTTAAATATCATTTTGCAATAAAGCTTTTTGTACATTCTATTACTCTTGTAGCTATGATAAAGATTATACATATAATTAAAATGTCTTCATCACAGCGGGTCATTTCCAGTTGCATCCAAAGGCATCGCTTAGAGCCCCGGGTGATCAAGGATTTGGTAACTCTGGACATGGGAACCTCATAGTTTCATGTTCCGAAATTATCCGAAAGGTATAGCTTTCCTGACGATGTTTTGCCGACAGAATGGAAAATATATGCATATAGATTTGAGAAATATTGACTTCAAATGTCACTAAATACAAATACAAAATAAAAACCTCATAACCTTTGATACTTTCCGACAAAAATGTGTTATCACCTCACATTGAGTTTAATTAATTGATCCACTTTTGTGAAACCATTAACCTTCACGGATCGCAATTTCGAAATATGCTTATTTTGCTCTTTGCAGATGTACCTATTAATATTTATCAATAAGGAGAGCCTGTGTGGTGGTAGTGGTAGGCAATAATTATATGACTAGGTAGGTAAATACTTAAAAAAATTAAGTTTCGAATATAATTTTTTTAACTAATGTAATTTTATTGTGCATAGGCATGCAGTAAGCGTTTTTTTAAAGCGCCGCGCGACGACGCTTATGGCGTTTTCACACGCGTTCGTGAAAAGCGTTTCTTCGGCGACGTAAAAAACGCGTTAGTTCTTAATGTAATATTGATACGTTTTTAAAAGTACGAATCCCATATTATTATACAGTGTGAGGGTGAACTAAGTCTCTTTCGATCAATGATTTAATTAATAACACTAATATTTTCCACACTGTTAACCGTTATTAACTGGTAAGTCGTTAGTAAGCACCTTAAACTGTTATATTTTACAACTTAAATCAAGTACAGTTGTATACCAGATATCCTCATTCAGTTTATTATATCACAGCTGGATGTTTTGCATAATAGCACCAACGTGAAATGATCCATGGCACAAAATTGATTATATTAAAAGCATATAATTTATAACGCAGGGCAGTATCTGTAAGGATTACGCAGTACTAGGATTACTTATAATATAGATAAATTCGTTTGTGGCTGCGCTTTCCCCGTGCTTTAGGTGCCAATATAATTGAATTAGGTAGTAAATTGGGATTATTATGATGTTGAAACTTTTCCGATGTAATAATTTCCCTACAATGGTTTGATTAAAATGGAATAGAATAGTGAACATTGCGTAAAGCAGAATGAGTTTGTGTTTTTATTTCAAAGTATATAAATATAAAGGGACAGATGGTCTGAGTTCACCCAAATCGACCAAACGCATACTCGCCTTAACATTAGGTTGTATTTTACTGGCAGTTCATTTATAGGATTGAGCATAAAAATGTTTAATTTACCTCAGATTATTATTGACTTGCCCACACATAAGTTTAAATTGTATATAAAAAACTGTTTAATGAAGAAAGGCAATTATAAAATAGACGATTTTTTGAATGACAATAATTTAGGGACATATTAGTAACACAAAAATTGTACTATATTTTTAAGTTAATGGTGACATTTTGTAAAACATTTTTTTTAAAAGAGTAACTGCTGAGTTTTGCTGGTGTCTTCTTGGCAGAAAACTATATTCCGAACCAGTGGTAAACATGTTGACATTCATAAGTGTTCTGTATGGACCTAAATTGAATAAACAATTTTCATTTCATTTCATAATTAGTCCATGTTATTATCAACTATTCTTATTATAGATTCTCAGATCGGATTTTGTATGTATCCCTAGGAGAAAAATTGTTATGGAATAGTTTTGAAAGTGTAAAACGATTTATAGTGTCAGTGGACCTAGTAGCCTCCTTATATACCACAAATACCCAGTGTTTGTGTCTAAAGAGGTCGTCAAAAATTCACACTATATATTGTACTGAAAAGTTGGATGAAGAATATGACATGCGTGTTTTGAAAGAGATTTTCCTTGAGGTACAGCAATTGCCAAACAAACTCGTACTTTCACAACTGCATTAAATTGCAGCAGCTGTCGTTAATTTTTAACAAATAATTAACAGCATTTGAAATGTATTTATCACTTCTCAACATACGGTTTGTAAGTGCAATTACGAGCGTGGCGAACTAGAGCGTTGCAGAGGTCCGCCTTAGAGATGTATAAAATTAATCGATTGTCAAAAAGTATATTACGTACTTTCTTTTCGATGAAATTCGATTTAAGCCTATTTTTACATACTTATTGCCATGACATCATGAGGGCCGAGTACTTCCAATTTGTTTTTTTTATATACTTTTCTATTTTTACGTTTATTACGCAAACTGAGATTTTTTAATTTATCATATAAAATACAGAACATTTGACATATAATGAAAACTTAAAAAGAAACTACTGGAACTACTTATATATAAATAAAATTATACTCTATTTATTGATTAGTATACATTATCGCTAGGGGTTGTGTAATGCAACAAAGTCTTCAATGTACCTATAGTCAACTGCGACATTCAGAGAACAAGAAAGAAGAAAAAATTCGAACCCTAAAAGAATCGATTCTTCATCTAAAATGTCACATCTCTAGTTCACAGTAACCCAAAAGACAAAATATATTGCGACACGACCTTGTCACTCGTGATTATTAAAGACAATAATGTAATTTCGACATCCCACTGTTCTCCTCTAATGATAATATTTTGACCAGAGGTGTGAGACGTACATATTTTGGGAGTAAGACAAAGTACTCGTTTGTAAGATTATAATCGATTTTGTGCTAGTAAAGAGAGGAAAGTTTTATCACTACACAATATTTTTTCTAGCTTGTTAGAGAAGAAAAATACAAGAACGAGGTCGGCATGCTGCAGTTGATAATGAAAACAATTATGTTTTTTTGAGACAATTTAAGAATATTTTTATGTTTAACACAGATAATCAATTAAAGCCTTTTATACATAGGTATACCCAACTTTTTGCTATGATTCAGTCACTTCTCAATTTTTGTTACTTATCTAAATTTGTAATACGAATAGTATGTATTGTACATAGTTACGTTAACATATGCATTATGAGTAGGTACCTACTTAATTTGTTATTACCAACCAGTTATTAGCAAAGTATTTGAAAAAATTATGAATAGGAGAATTTCTAAGTTTTAAGAAAAACATGATGTTTGGACCCCGGATCAATATGGGTTTAGAAAAGGGAAATCTACTGGGCTTGCTATTTTTAATCTTATTAAAATTATAACGGAATCTCTGAACAGTAAAAATATCGCATATCAGGCGTATTCTTGGACCTCAGTAAAGCCTTCGATTTTGTAAACCATGGTGTTTTATTACAGAAATTACCGAAATACGGACTCAGAGGAGTGGTGCACGACTGGTTTCAAAGTTATCTAAGTCATAGAACTCAAGTCACTCGTATCACTCAGTTAGATCGGCAACACAGATACCATTGAATATTACGACTCTGATTCAAGAGGGAATGCTTTTGGTGTGACCCAGGGCAGTATTATGGGACCATTGCTTTTCTTGCTATACATCAATAATTTGCCTGAATCTGTTCCTCATCAGTGCGTGTTATTTGCTGATGATACCACTCTTCTGATACGTAATACTGGTACATCAAAGGACGAATCGGTCATAGAAGGGGCATTAAAAAATGTAGCGCGATGGCTTAAATCAAATAATCTACAAATTAATACTAAAAAGACCAAACTCAGTCCTAATTTCGTCCATATCAATCAAAAAAGACACATTTAAAAATAAAGTTTCAACAAAGAGACAATCCAACAGGTCAACGAAACAATATTTCTCGGAATTACTTTGGATGAACGCTTAAGCTGGCATAATCATACCGAAATGTTGACAAAAAAAATGTGTTTGCACTCAGAAAGGTAAAACACATTATATCTACAGATGCGGCGCTTATGGTGTACCATGCTTATGTGGTTTCAGTACTGCGCTATGGAATCGTGGTTTGGGGCAATTCAACTACTGCCTTACGGGTATTCCGAATCCAAAAAAAAAAGTGTATTTGAGCAATCTGGGGTTTGAGTTGGATGGACTCTTGTAGGCCAGTCTTTAAAGATAAGAAATTGCTTACGTTGCCTTCTCTGTATATCTTGGAAACAGCCAAACTAGTCCAATCCAACTTATGCATTTATGAAACTTGAGAAAAAAGACGAAGAGCTATCAATAACGAGTCTCTCAAAATGCCAGTGCCAAAGTTGGAACTCTATAAATGAAATTGCCATTATATGGCACCGAGAATTTACAACTCTCTACCAGACTGTTTTGCTGGACTTCCCTATGGTAAATTCTGCAATGTGCTTAAGAAATGGCTGCTCAGGAAATGCTATTACTCAATTGACGAATTTTTTAAGGATAGTAATTATAGAATAAATAAATATAATATTAAGAGTTCGTCAGAAGTGACATGTACCTTTAATAATTTAATGTAATAGTGTAACAATTTTAATATTTTTTAATTTTTGCACTGTACTTTCCGTGGGTTTTATTTATTTATTTATTATGTACTTGACATTCCATTGTCATTGAATTATATTGTATATTACGACGCATTACGACGGAATATGTTAGCACTATGCATACGTTAAGACCAATTTATAACCATGTTCTATCGCAAATAAATGATTGATTGATTGATTTTATTATTAATAAAATTATACATTTGAATTAAAGTAGCAGCCATTGTGGAAATCATTACGTGTGATTTCAGCAGGAAAAATTGTCAAGTTCATAAATGCAACGACTAAACGTGTTTCAACTTCAGTTACGTCAGTACTCTATTTAGGTGAGTATTGTTAAATCTGATTATAGACAAGGTACGCACGTGGGTTGAGATGCAATAAACGCGTAGGTAGGTACTACGTGGGGGATGAGATATGGAATAGACATTTCCGAAATAATGTAAATTAGTTGATATCTTTAAACCGATCAGGTTGAGAAGATCTCAGGCAGTTGCCGGTGGAAGTCCGAACGGATTGGAGCGAAATCTCGTGTTGGAAGCCAAAATCCACTTTGGGTTGCTAAACCAAAATAGTGAGTAAGTAACAAAATGGCGGTAAAAAATGAGATGATAAGAAGTATGAATTATTTAATTAATTTAAAATTAAACTTTCCAACTTTTACCTCTCCGTACACATCTTTGAAGATACATAGTTGATATTTTGTATAGCAATTTTGTTGGCTTAGTAGTTTAACTGGTAGAACAGTCACCCAGAGTATGGAGAATGTAGGTTCGATTGCCCTCTGAATACATGAAAAGTTTAAGTGTCTTATTACTAAATATTATTACTTAGTTAATACAATGAATTCATGCCCGCTTTATATATAAAAAAATAAAACATTTCTTAATAAAAATAAGCATTAGGTACTCTTATTATAACAAAGATAAGCATGTTATGTAGTCCGCATCTTAATTTATATTTGTAATATTCGCCTCGTTACAAAACAATAACCGCACTTTGCTGACGATTCTGGACAACTAAAGATATTCGTGACATACATTTTCCGTGCTGTGAATAAATAGGTAACCTTAAGTTATCACAGGTAAATCGTAAGTTACGTACTGTACCTTTCGACAAGCTTCCGTCGTGAGATAAACGTTTTGACGTAAGACAGTTTCATAAAGCGAAATTTTCTCGAAATACTACTCGTTTGTTTACGTATAAATCTTAAAAGCTTAAGACACATTTAAGTTGTATAATGGCACTAGATTAAATATGTTGTCATACTGGATCAAATTGCTCAGTAGCAATTGTGCATAAGGTAGTGGAATGAAAGCAAAATTATTACTCTCGTCTTATTTAAAATATTTCGCTACTAATACTCTAAACCTGAAATATGTTTGTACTAAGAATAAATTATACATTTTTAACTAACTAAAGACAATTCCTCTATTTTCACGAGAAGATTTTTTTAACATACTATTAAATTCCACGGACATTGGTTCCGTGCCTTTTTTGTGCTTATTTAGTTTTTTAAGGGGCACACAATTTTAACATTTTCTCCGCGATAAAATTAAATTAAATAAAATTACAATAGCTTAAGTTTAGGCAGTAGGTTGAATTTAGTGTAATTGTAAGTGGTTTTTTTTTATATGTCTTTGGGGGTAGAGGGTTGGTTTTTACGTAGTTTATGGGCCTCAGAGTGGAGGGTTTTGGAGGTATGTGGATATTTTATGTTTTGTTTGCAAGCTTGTCCCTAACGGCGCCATCACCCTGGCGGATCGCCATTTTGAGGTTATACTCGGTGATTTTTTCGATGGTAGCCTTCGATGCCATGGATATTAGGCGCGCTGTGGCGTCGTTACGGAGTTATCTGTATAATATACACAAGTTTTGGTGTGTCTGGAGATGGCAACCACCGCGTGTGGGACGCTTTGCAGGAGATGGGACTACTTGGGTGTTGTTCTGACTATCGCCGCGTTCTCGAACGTCTGATCCTAGGGCTTCGTGGATTGTCACAGTGCGCGATCCTTCGTCTGATGCGTACCCCTGGCTGATTAACAGAGCCTTCTCAGCCTGGGTGTGAACTAAGTAAAAGGTTCTTTCGTGAAGATTCCAGTATATTCCCCTGTTCTACTATAAATACTAAATGTCGATAGCCAGGAGCGCTACCTTACTACACATACAGACCGATACATATACAGATCCTAGGCTAGTTACAATTATAATATTTTTTTATGCTAGAGGCGACAAACCAGCAAGCGAGTCACCTGATGGAAAGTAATCAACGCCGCCCATGAACATCTGCGAGATCAGAGAGATCGCTAATGTGTTGCCGGTTTTTTTTTTAAAAAAAGAGTAATTTTTAGGCAATATTGATTTTCTAAATCGACCCTTTCACATACATAAGAGTGTATGTGAAAGGGTCGATTATACCTAATCAACTTGAGAAGTACACATACAATTAACCTCTATCATGAGAACTAACTGAGATGAGATAAAAAGATAATACCTAAGCCCTGAAACGTCTCTCATAATAGCAATATTTCACATAAAACAAGTATAAAATTAATTACCTTGTAACATCTGATAGGTATTTCTTTGTTTACATAGCAGTTAAGTAATATATTATGCGTAATTATTGCGTTATGTGTTTAATTAGTTGATGATAATGAGAATCTTGTATTACTAGATCTTAATCTAAAACCGTCCATTTTAAAATGTTATCACAGAGAGGGAAAATTAATAAGCTTGAGTAAGTACTTCGTCTAAATCATATGTTAGAAAAAGATTGAAGTATTATGTTATTACTTTTAGTTACTGGGATGCGTAAAATAACAAAAAGACGATGAGGTCTAGGATGTAACGCGATTGCCTAGAAGATGTCTGTTAATAATAATATCCTCCAACCGATTACGGCCAGCCATATGTGCGCAAACACAAGTGCACTTACAATTCCCTTACCCTCATTTTCCGACGGGACACCAGTCTGACACGACCGGAGAGGGATTGGGCACACGACTAACGGCTTAACGTGCTTTCCGTGGCGCGGGGGCACAAGACCGCCAACTTCCAGACTCCGGGCTGACACTAAGAATTTCTTACCGAAAACTTAGGTACACATTTTTGACCCGACCAGGGTATCGAACCCGGGACCTCTTGCGCATCCGTCGCTTTAAAGTGCGACCCACTATAACTAGGCCATTCACTCTTGCTTTAAAGATGTCTAGATTGTAGTGGTCCGGAAAAACAGCGTTTAACGTAAAAGTGTCATAAATCATACTAATTTGTATCGGTATTACCTACTCTGTGATAGTCACTATGTCATCATCATCATCATCATCAGCCCAATTTAAGTCCCCACTGCTGGGGCACGGGCCTCCCTCAAACACATGAGGGGTAATTGCCATACTCACCACGCTTGGCAGACGGGTTGGCGAGGGTTTTGATATAAATGCAGAGTTTTCCTTCTCTGGGCGCTGATGATCATGCCAGCAGCTTTACCTTGGTCGCCTAGACCTTAGTTTACGACACCTCGTTAAGAGTGAGGGTGGCCTATTCTACTCTGCCGGGGACCACACGGCGGTGTCTATGTATCACGTGGAAACATTAAAGAAATATCTATTGATCATACTCGTATTACGAGTAAAATGGTTGAGTAGGTAATTTCAGATTTTCATCAAGTGCATTTGCGATGTTACGAGCAAGGGCCGGTTTTAATATTTTTTGTTTTGCGGTTATGAGCATCAATTAACGGTTACTTAACTTCACACGTCGGGCTTGCATGAATCACGTCGAGAAGTCTAGGGTTGCAACTACATTAACTAGTAGTTATGAATTGCAAGAGTTTCATCCAAGAGAAACATAAACATATTATAGCAATCTCTTTAATAGCGATATTGTTTAGAGAAACGGTAGGTACTCTGTACCGAATTTGACTGCTGTAGCACATAATAATAATAATCCCCTCTTTATTTCGTGCTATAGACCGTATTGAAACTGTCGATTTGTTTTGAATTCCAATAATAATAATAATTCTCACATCTCATAGGTTGACCTGATTCCGTACTAAGTAGCTCAAGCACTTGTGTTACAGATATCAGACAACAAAAGAACACAAATATATACTTAAATACATATACATATTACACCCAGACAGTGAACAAACACAAGTGTTCATCGCACGAATGTTTGTCCAGGGTGGGGATCGAACCCACGACCTATGGCGTAAGAGGCAGGGTCACTACCAATTGCGCCATCCGGTCAGTCAGATAATAATATAGAATCGTTTATAATGTATTGTCCTCACACTACTGTTCTTTTTTTAAAGACTTTAGTAGTACACATTTGATCGCAATATTCCAGCTCTGTACTTATACTTCCTCACTATAACCTATTTTTATTAATAAATATTCAATATGTATTTCACAACATCAGATACATTGATCTGACTCCGAGATATTTAGTTCAAGCACCTGTAATACGGATAACAGAACCAACAGCGGAATTATAAATATATACGTATAATACTTTTCTTTTGTAAATACATACTTATAATACATAGAAAATACCCTGACCAATACAAACAGACATGTTCATGCACACAAATGTTTGTACTGTAAGGGGATCCAACCCGCAACCCTTGCACCAGAGGCAGCGTTCACTACCACTGATCCAAACGGGTCGTCGAGCAATTGAAGCAATGGAGCAAGCAGCAGAGTTCAATAGGAAATGTTTATGCACATTGTAACAACAGTTTAGGCGCAGCTTTACGCCTCACTCTGTGAGGAGTATGATTGTTTAGGGCAAACAGAAAATAGGCCATTTTCATCTATCAACAATAAATTATGAAATTATATTACTTGTATAGTTTTCGTCACGGGAAATGCAAATATAACGTTATTTTCCCATGAAATCCTAAGATAAATTTTATTTTTCAAAATCAAAATTCAGGTTTTAGTATCTGTATGTCACGTGATTTATAAACGCCGACCGCCATGATGTGACGTCATTACACTAAAACATCTTTTTGACATCTTTGTTTACTTACCTACAATGTTCATTATTTAACTTTAGCATTTTGACATTTCTCAATTTTAGTTCAATGTCCTTTGATTTAGTTATAGTGACGTCATGCGCCGTCACCATCATGGCGGTCGGTGTTTTAGCGCGTATATTTTACGTCAAAATTTGATAATTTTTTTATAACATTTAGCAGGCATATTTTGCAGAAATAAAAATAATGCTTGATTATCTGATATATATGAGCATTATAAAAAATATTTGAAAAAATAGCAGAATTCCCTATTACAGAAGTTATTTAACTTGAAGAGATATGACGAGACATTATGTGGTATGAGTGGTAGTGCTGACTACCCTAAGTACAAATATCTATTGACATCAGACATTGGACAACCCTGTTTGAGGTATATACATTTACTTATTGAAGAGCAGTATGTTTCCTGAAAGGTGATTTAGCATACTACCTTTCCAGCTATCGCTTTATTAATTTTGCGCGAGTGAATGCGAACCTTATCGTGATGCCCCATTAGTCCATTTTTCATCGCAGCGTCGACGCGTTCGTGTTTTCATATTTTTATAGGTGACGGACGATGCGACGCGACGCAGCGCAACGCATTAAGGCGACGGGTAGCCCTAACTAGCTACACCAATCGATTTTAATTTTTAGATAATAAACCGGATCTATTTTAAACCATTTCGAGGTTACAACCTCTCGACAAACACTTATACTATTTATTAAATAACCATGCACAAATGTTGGGTCCTACGCGTACGCGAAAAATTGATTACCGTCAAAAGCGGCCACTTTAGCGTGAATCAATTTTTCGCGTACAAAAACGGACCCTAACATTTGTGCATGGTTATTTAATAAATAGTATAAGTGTTTGCCGAGAGGTTGTAATCCCCGAAATTGTTTAAAATAGATCCGGTTTAGTAGCTAAAAATTAAAATCGATTGGCGTCGCTAGTGTGCCCTACTTGTCACCTTAATGGGACATCACACTTATTTACATCAAATGATTAAGGTGAGGGATCGAAGTAACTAGCGCCGCCATCAGATTTGTATGAATTGTGGCGATAATGATACATTGTTCAAAAAGTGCAACGGTGTATTCATAAAGGATAGTATAAAAATAAAAATCCTTAAATTTTTTAGAGATGTTCTTGTATAATATTATGTATTATCTTCGTTTAAGTAACCCAAATTCCTATTAATGCCTAAAGTGACCACTTTTAGCAATTATAAAACTTGAAACTCCGGAACAAAACTCGATATACCTATATACTTTTAGTATTTTTATAGGAAAACAAAAAAGAATGATTTACGTTGGAATGATAATGTTATTTTGTTTAACTAATATATCGTAAATTTACATAGCGGCAAGGGCAAGAATTTGTAAAGGATTTATCGGTAATATTCCCGAAAATTAAAAATGCAATGTTTGAAAATACTTGTGTTTGTCTGGTTTAGGTCCAGCTGTCCAGCTTTAGAAATTAAATTAGTACGTTTTTAACGAGATTTGGATCCGACCTGAATGATGTATATTATGTAAGAGTACTGGGGGCTAAGCAAGTGGGGGCTGGGGAATAAGGGCGGAAAGGTCCTCGAGTGGAGGCCACGTACAGGAAGTCGCAGCCGTGGCAGGCCTCCTACCAGGTGGACCGATGATCTGGTGAAGATCGCGGGAATCCATTGGATGCGGGCGGCACAGGACCGATCTGTGTGGAGAACATTGGGGGAGCCTATGTCCAGCAGTGGACGTCTATTGGCTGAAATGATGATGATGATGATGACTGGGGGCTAACAGAAAAAATATGGCATAAAGTGGATTTATCGGCTTTTGTTCCGTAGCTCCTCAATTATGGTTACATAGCAGAAAGAAATTACATAATGTTGCTTCGCAAAACTCTTAAAACTTTCTTTTTTGGATTCACCGCTATCATTTTTTAATAAGAGTCTCATTATCGCCACAGTTAATACAAATGTATTGGCGGCGCTAGTTTCGTCGATGCGTCACCTCAATAATTTGTCTCACATTTTTAATAAGATTTGGGAGGCCAACTATTGATCGATCATTAATGTGTTGTAATTTCTTATATAGTTCAAATTATGATTGACTTTATAATATCTTTTAGAGTGTGTTTTGTTTATTTTTTAATTAATAAATTCTGACTACGTCACGCACAATGAATTGACGTCGTACTTACGACTTTGAGTACCTTAAGTACTTGTGTTACGGATACTTGAGATCAGAGATAATATTAATATTTACTTTGGATAGTGACAGTTAAAACATTTCACTTCGTACATAAAGATCTCACGTATAATCTTTATAGACACCGTGGTATCATAGATGTATTACAATGGACAACATTTCATATTTTGAACATGTCCATATTGTTTTTTTATATGAAAATAGACATAAAATGAACAGACCGTTATTTTTTCTCTTTTAAAAACTTTGCCATTTTCCTACATAAAATAATTATTGAAAGTCTTTACATTCTAAATAGACGTAAGCGCCAAATGACGTCATCGGACGGCTGAATACAGCGATATTCTTTTACTTATCATTGTTTTAATAAAAAAGGTACTACTGTCAAAGGTAAATAATACCTACTAGTGTCAACATTGTCAACGTCATTCATTCATTCAACGTTGACAAGTTGATTTTTTTTAATAATGGCTCTGCGTCTTGGACACAACTTTTTTGACAGGTGCATGTCATGGGTTTGGCATTTAGTAAATTTAAAACTATAATGCGCTAAGCAAAGAAATATTCTACATTCTGCCGTCCGATGACGTCATCTTACGTTTTTTAGTTTTTGATTTATATATATATATATATTCGAGAAGCGGCAAAGTAAATAAAGGAATGGTAGGTATTATTTGTTTCATAGCTCAGCAATTTTGAAATGTTGTCCATTTGCTCATGGCTTGGAATACTGTTCTAAACACCTGTACCTACAACATTTATATCACATTATGAAGAAAGCCAAATTATAAGTAAATTAGATAACTTTTGTATGGAATGTAGTTTAAGTTATTTTTTATTAGTCATACTTCAGTCCACTTTGCTTGCCGTGGCAACCTATAATTAAGACATCACTTAGAATTAGCTCCTGCGCTAGACTCAAGACTTTTGTAGTGTGTGCCTTGTTAGTTGTCCTAATGAATAAAATAAAAAAAAGCCAGCAAGATATAAACGCTGTGACTAGCTCGCTGCTCTGATACCTTTGTCAATGGAAAAAATATGTTAAGGCGACGGCTGCGTTTGGGGTCCTATGTTCAATCAACAAGTTGGGCCAAAATGTGTATTAGTATTGCCAAAATTTGTTGTTGATAGAAGATGAGCAGACGGATCACCAGATGGTTAGCAATTGCCGTCGCCGCAACACCAGTAAAGTCACCAATGCCTTTGCCTTCCCCCTGAATTGGACCTACGATGCCCATACTCTCACGGCGAAAATCTTGTTCAATCAACATTGATATGTCCATAGAATTATAGAAACCTAGAAACCTAGTCTGCGCCCACAATTTGAAGCAACTCAAATGGAGTCGTACGGCTCCAAACACCCGGACCGATCCGTAGTCGTCAATGTCAATGCCTGTCGAACGCATCTCGCGAAAATTAATTTACTATGACGATTTGTGCGGTAGGATTTTGTCACAATGATTCGAAAAAGCAAAAGAAGTGTAATAACATCACTTTTCACAGGTAAACCTTTAATATTTCATAGTATGTTCTGTTTTATAAGCTACAAGCAAAAATATAAACGATTTATTAAAATGCTCAGTGTTGAGTATCGAGTAGATAATGAAAAAAAATATTTTCCCCATTTCAGCTTTATTGTAAGTTTTGATTGCTCCGAGTGATTAATTTAATCAGTTCCTACTGATGTTTACAGCGTGCAGCGTGAAGCAGTGTCTTTACTGTGTTTCACTGCGTGAGTGCGGGTACCGGAACTTTTATATGTTAAAAAATAAATAAGCACGAATTTATTAATTTAATAATAATTTTTAGATTTATGTAGGTTGATGTGTTTCTGAAAGTGCAATACATGGATCCACATATTACACGAATTGAAACTCACCCTGATAACCATTAAAATAAGTAGGTAGCTCTTTATTTTATTGTATGGGCAAGGCATCATACCTAAATTTCAAAACATAACTTGCCAACTAAATTTTATAATCACAGTTAGGCAGATACTGTAAGCGTTGTTTTAAGGCACTATTAAAAACAGTAGTTACTACAATAACCATTTCCCATCTTTTAGGGAAATATGTTGTGACTGGTAACATTAATTAGGATTTTTATGTTGATACTACGTTCGTAGTACCAACTTGAAAAACCAAATTTGTGCTTCCAATTTGAGGTGACAGCAGTATGGAAACTATCCTTCTTGTTATAATTCTATGGATATGTCAAAGCGGATTACGCGCTGTCATAGCTCTTTAAACTAAAGTAGAGCAAAAACTCGGCTCTGCCTAGCGTCCCCCGCCTAAATACAGACCTCAGCGTTGACTCTAGAGAAAAGGTCATAATGTGGTGTCATTAACTGTAAAAATGCTTTGTGAGTGAAACAACAATATCATTATAAATAATAACAATATAATTACTGTATACTAACATCAGTGGTCAAAAACGGATGCTTTACAAAGTGGAAGACTTAATGGTGGACGGGGTACTGCGCGTGCGCTTCAGGAGTGGGGATTGCGTGCGTCGGCGCCGAGTTAGATACCACAGCATTGAATCTGAAAAAAAAGGTTCATTCACAACTACTCATACGTTGTCAAGTACAATACAATTAATTTATCACTCAACATTGGCGGAATAACGGCAACGGAAAGCCCGAGATCAAGTTCATGAAAAAAAAATCCATCAATGAATCTCTATATAATATTGTGATGTTCATGTGTATTTTTTCTTGACTCGATTAAAATTAACGATCAAAATTTTTCAAATTCGTCAATGGTAACCATAAAAATACCATTTTTTTCCCCATTAGATATTGGCGAAATTAATTGTGTATTTTCTACAAATAAACACAATAGCAGCCATAAATACATTTCTAATAACTTATTGGTAGAGTCAATTTGCCTCCATAGCGCAGTTGGACAGCAACACGGAGCCTATTTTCAGACTCAGCACAATTACATTGCAGTAAATTACGTGTCACAACTACACATACTTCCGAACGAAAAACACTCCCGACTGTGACTTCACGTAATTATCCATTATGATCAGATGCGAATAAAAACCGGTTATGTGCCGAGGCGTTAAAACTGGAAACAAAAAGGTAGAATATTTATGACTTTATTCTTACAACCTGTGATTAAAACTGTTTCGCAATTGAGCATCTTTCTTTTGACTCATATTGAGTGATAAATCTTAAAATTGGTTTCATCAATCATGATTTTGTCTTTAAAAGTGGTAAGCTTAAATTTATCAAACTTAGCCTTAAAGTCCTCGCAATAAATTACCATTAAATTGATAGCAGGATATTTATAGAATCAATCCCCTTTTCAATTTGGTGTAGCTACTTTTCATTTGCCCCCAAGGTTGTCCGGAAGAGACTTTGCTTTATCTCGCTCTATTTTGCGGTCTTTTCGCTATCAACTTTGATTGTATTTACCTATGACAATAACATTAAGTTTTGTAAGCGTTTGTGCGATAAAGAGTATCTATCTGTTTATCGAAATATTATAACATGGACTAAATTACTAAATACTTTTGCTTAAATAAAATTTTAAATACTTTAGTTGCACATATTAGTTGAATTTAAGTTTAAGGAAAGCAATTGACGGGAAATAATTAAGAAGACCGAGTGAAGTAGCGATGATTTTGAATAAATCGATTAGGGAAATGTATGTTTGCGGTAGTATTGAAAACGAGATTTCTAGTGAATTGAAATTCAGAAGCTAGAGAAAAATGCGCTTAGTTATAAAGATGTTACATCTGTCATAGTTTAAGATTTTTTCAGATTCAAGCTTAATTTATTTCGCCATTAATTATTTTAAATGTACGTCTAATTTTGCGACAAGATCAAAATAACAGTTATTAGGTAGTTTACGGCGGCACTCAGAGACGTCATTTAAGCTAATGTTCATTATCTTTAGTATCGGTAGTCTTTATGCGTATCAAAATAAGTGTCAATATTTTTCTTAAGTAGCCAACTAAGTTAATCAACGACTCTGAGTGTGGCAGTTAGTCTTTAAGGCTGCCTCTAAGCAGTTTCAGCGTCTAACAAGCATAAACGCCGCTACTCCAGTTGCGTGGATCTATGGCTCATTACGACCCGTTTCATACAATTATTGTTGACATGCAATTTTCTCGTTGTATAACTAGTTACGCCGTAAACAGAAGATATGCCACGTATATTACTTACTGTATGTACTTTGGTTATGTGTGGTCCCTAATATTTATGGGTCTTTCCATACAATTTTATATCCCGAGATCATCTTTCATGCATATTAAAATAGTTATAAAATTAATTTGCTCCTTAACGATTTCCCTTGTATTGGTACCTACTCGCGCTAGTATTTTATTTATGTTTTCTATAGTATAGTGTAACGTAATATTATTTAAACAAAACGATGGGCGAGTCGTAATTAAACGTTATATTTATTATGTATTTTGTTCTCTAATTTATATGAGAAAAAAAAGAGTAGCTGGCGAGTTTCTTGCCGGATCTTCTAGTCAGAATCAACTTTCCGATTCCTGTGGTAGAATCACATTATATTTATTCATTTCTTAGTATATTTTTTGTATCGACATATATATTTAATTACAGGTATAATATACATAGCTATAATTTATATTTTTCATGTATGACGATTTGTAAGAGCTGTATATAAGCCTATGCAAATAAAGTACTTTTGAATTTTATGAAACAGAAAATCTTGGCTAGACTATAATATGTATGATCCTCCAACCGATTACGGCTACAGCAGCCAATCTTAACGACGTACGCAAGATATATTATAGTGCTCACGTATGTGCGCAGTCACAAGTGCACTCTTTATTCCCTTACCCTTATATTCCGATTTAACACTACTGTGACACAGCCGGAGAGAGATCGAGCGCAGCACCAACTAGACTAATAGCTAGATGGCTAGATTAATAAAGTATTACTATTAATTGTTTTTTCTTGTTAAAGCCTTATAGGCTGATAATTTTTTTTTATTGATACACGACCATAGTTGGTATGCATTCAACATTCTGAAAACTTTTTGTACAAAGAGAGTATTCATCATCAGCCCATTTAAGTCCCCACTGCTGGGGCACGGGCCTCCCTCAATCACATGAGGGGTAATTGCCATACTCACCACGCTTGGCAGACGGGTTGGCGAGGGTTTTGATATAAATGCAGAGTTTTCCTTCTCTGGGTGCTGATGATCATGCCAGCAGCTTTACCTTAGTCGCCTTTTACGACACCTCGGTAAGAGTGAGGGTGGCTTTTTCTACTCTGCCGGGGACCACACGGCTAACAAAGAGAGTATTAGAAGACCTTAATTTCGGGGTAGGGAAATTTATGTGATGTTGTTTAGTAACATTATCCTGAGCCCAAGGAAAGGTTTTCCTTTGCACTATGAAAACTCAAAACACCCAGACCTAACACGACTTTTTTTCATCAACTAACATTAGTTTTGGTGTGGGTTTTAAACATCTTGCTATCGTTTGATTTTTTGTCCCTGGGGGTTACAGTTAGTAGATTGAGAAGCGTTATTCTAATGACGCTGATATACGATTGTTGAGATGTTATCTACATTATCGTGTGGAACAACACTACGCTAAGATAAAAGTTTTGCACATTGCAGCGTTGTGTACACAAAAGCTATTAGTCTCGCCAGATCTTTGCAACACACGGGCCTGGCCTTAACATCGATGGATATTATGATTACGCAAACACACTGATGAACAACCGCTCTCGATGAATGAAAATGATCCAGTTTCGGCAATTGAAGAGTCCAAGATCAAGTGAGATCAAGATTTTTAATTTCACCCTATTTCCTTATCGGCTGTAAATGTTACTATTTCAATACCAATTTACGATTTTGATTAATGTTTATTAACAAGCCTTTCTTATGGCTCTCTTCCTTGATTTCTCAACTTGTCTACATAAGTGTTAACTAAGTAATATATTCTTTAAATGGTTATAATTAATTTTGATGTACACTCATAAACACAGAGTCCGTATGGTCGATGCACTCTATCTTTTTTCCGTGACTTAGGTAAGCGTTCAGTTGAAGTCACGGGAGTCCCAAAGGTAGGTAGCTACTCGTACTTCGACCAGCGAATTTCCATCACGATCTGTCGGGGTAACACTAACATCTTTTTGGGATACTGCCAAAGTAACCTTGCTTTGTTTTACTTGTTAGCTCTAGTTTTTAGTGATTGTATTTCGTCTTTTGTAAATACGTACAGTCACATGAACTAGTAAGTATACATATAGCATCATTCAAATAATTAACTTTATTGTTCCGCCTTAAGAGTCGAGGTGTTTAAATTTCGTTGCAGGCGTACCTACCAATATAGACTTATACAAGTATATCGAGATCTCACCCAGAGTGCTGGTCAGCAGTGTACTCCACCTTGCGGATGGAGCCGTCAGGCTGCAGCAGGGAGTACTCCCCTCGCACCACGTCTCCGTCGCGGCTCTCGCGCTGCGACTTGTGGTCACCGGTCACGGGATCCTCCACGGAGTACGAGAACTCGTACTTGGGGGGAGCCTGCAGTCATAAATAAATAAATTAATACAATATCTCGTTAATTGACCTAAAAGCATTACAAAAATATAATAATGAGATTCATATACTACGCCAAGACACAAACACAATTGTTAATCTCATTAATGTTTGTCTATTTGGCGTATGAGGCAGTGTCACTATCAAATGTCCATCGGACCAGTCTAGCAAACTATTTACAAAAGATAGTAACTTACACCTGATTCCATATACTTATGCATACAGCAAAAGCATATCAGTCCCTTGAACGTTTTAATGTTACATATTTTAATGTCCACGACTACGATAAGTAAGTTTAAAAGAAAACTAAAAACGCGCCAGTCAATTAACATCTTTTATCTAGTCTCAAACTAGGATTCCCAATAAATTTCATATATATAATTAAAAATTGTTATTCAGTACACGTCATTTTATGTTATTCAAACCATCTCTGGGTCAAACATTCTCTGGGTTCATTTCGTTAATTATAAAAATAACTATTAAATTCACTGAAAAATTATATTATAAATTCTTTACTGCCTCACATTAACTAGTAAGTGCATATTTCAGATGTCTACTCGTGGGGCCACAAAGTTTTATTTGAATGATTAAAATACATGTGCGCAAAACATGTACTTTTACTTTATATAAGTAACCCTATTTTAACTAATTAGGCCGTCAAGATTGTTTGCTTAATTAATATTATTATGTTTCTAATTTGATCGTCATTGACTTATATTTATACACGGATATAATTTAGTGCAGTTAGACATTTGATCCTTAGCAAGATCATTTAAGAATCAATCATCATTATCATCATCATGTTAACGTTATTCCAAAATGCATCAAAGTGCGGATGCGCTCATTTATCACCGCATCGTCCAAGGGTCGATGGCTAAACTACAAAATACGAATAGTTATCTGTGACTACAAATCACTATGAAGATTTTGTGGGTAACAATAATAAATGGAAGTTTTTTTGAAATTATCCATTGTCTCGCACGGTTTGGTCCTTTCCTAAACTTGTAAATATAATAATTTTTAAGGACATGAGTTCGATATAATTTAATCTGCTTTAAAATGTAATGTGGTTGTTCCCGCAGTTAAAAACTAATTAGCGAATTTACTTGTAATTAACAGTATTTTCATTATAAACAGAGGCCAGAGATTGTCAAAAGTTCCAGATCTATATTTAGATTTTATTTGGCGGCAATAAAAAAGTATTTACTAAAACATCCGCATTTGCATAACCATAACTACCTATTATAGATACTTCTTTTTCTTCTTCTCAGTCGTACACTCCTGATGGAGTGGTCATGATTATCATATCATGAGTGTCATGATGGCACTGCATGCACATTCAGTCAAGGAACACTTTGTAGCAGACTTGATACTGTCTGTCCACCTTGTAGGCGATCTGCCTCGGGACCGGTGACCTTCCACTCTTCCCTGTACCATTAAGTGTTCAAAGGAGCTCTCGTTTCGGATGATATGTCCAAACATTATACTATAGACGCCTTTATGCCTTGCTACACGCTTATAGGGTGCATGTTACTGACCTATGACTTGCTAGTCGTACAAAGTAACACAGCTACCTATCTCGGAGTCAAATCAATGTATGTGATGTTGTGGAATATTAAAAAAAAAGTGCGTGTCATGCTGTCACACTGTTTTAGTTTTAAGATAAATGTAACATGTGTGCACTTTAATAAATAAAATAAACATGTACGTTAATTTGATGTATCTTTGAAAGGTTGGAAGTTATAATATGTATTTAATTTAACTCAATACTAAAATCAATAAGTGCCTGTTAACATCCTATTGTATGGAAATTGTTGACTATAACTGGTTCCCTACAATTGTGTTATAACTCTAATAGAACTATGTAGATTTATTATATAGATATATGAACTATGTAGATTTAATCTTCACTACTAGGCTAAATATATCTACGTCTTTTAAAATTTGGAATCAATTCATAAATCTGATTGAGTTAAATTTTATCTATAAGAGCTTGTTCAACTTGGCTGTAGAATTTGCTATTCTGTTATCACAAGTACTCATTAAACTACTTTGCTATCACAGTTCTGGAAAATTACGTCACTTGTCGTTAGACAATATTCGAACGATTTCAGCATAAGGGCCCAGAGGGCAGGTACCGCAGGTAAACGGTTCTATTACTATTGATGATCCATATTTCATGATAAATAGCCGTTAATCTGAATCGAAGCTTGATAAATCGCTCGATTATATTACGACACACTCTGCTAATGACAGGGAGCTTGCACAATGAACATTTAATTGGCCTGTACTAGCTGATCACATTTTTAATCATAATAGTACAATTCACCTTTCACTTTCTTTGTGTTTGTAGATTTGTGTGCGTGTAACCGAGCGCGTAAGTAGTACAAAATAGTTGTCTATGTTAAATTATGTATGTAATAGTACGAGTATAATAATGTGTGATAAAACGGTCTAGCCGTTCTGCAATTGCTCGGCGAAGATTTATATCGTTTTATGTTACAGTAAATAATTACTGCGTGAGTGTGAGTAGCTAGTGGCAGCTAGCGTAGCTTTATTTTGGAATGAAGCTCTCTAATAAATAATATGTTTATCGTGTTAGCAATATAGACTTTGGCTACAATATCTCGACGCGGTATCTAAGGCTAGTTTTAATTTTTTTAAGTGATCGGTGGCAGACGAGCAGACACGCACATGTAGGTACACTCGCGACACCAGTGGAGTCACAAGTGCGCTTACAACCTTTAAACCCCTTTCCCCCGTATTGGGCCTCCGGTACCCTCACTCACGCAGCGAAACACAGCACAATGCTACTTCACACCGGTTTTCTGTAAGGCCGTGGTTTTACTCCGGTCGAGCCGGCCCATTCATGCCGAAGCGTGGCTCTCCCACGGTCGGTCCACGGTTATTATCACAAAGTCCACGAAGATACCCGCGGCCCAATCGGAAATAGGGGAAATGGAGGTTTAAAGGTTGGCAGCGCACTTGTGACCCCACTGTGCGCTGTCAACCTTTTTCGTGTCGCGGATATCTGTGGACGGCCGCAAACGCTTATCGCCAGGTGATCCGTCTGCTCATCTGCCACTTATCACAAAAAAAAAACTGTAAATGAATTACAAACTCACGTGATCTTCAACTTGTTCCGATCGGCCGACGCTGACAGCTACGGGAGAGACGTGCTGAACCAATGGGGCGTGGACAGCTGGCGCCAAATGCTGCACTACTGGTGCATGAACCGCAGGGTTCACGTGCTGCACCAGGGGAGCATGGACGGGAGCAATATGCTGGACTAGTGGGCCATGCTGCACCAATGGCGTATGCTGCACCAGGGGCCCGTGTTGCACCACTGGCGACACGTGGTGAACCAAGGGCGCAGCGTGCACTACAGGTGTGTGCACCACCGGAGAATGCTCTAAATACGATGTCTGGTGTACTAGCGTGGCTGGCGCGTGCTCTAACACTCGATGCTGGACGACGGCAGGAGTGAAGTGCGCGGTCACTTGGTGGATAGGCTGGTCGTTCCGCAAGATGCTCTGGGAGGATATGGCATGGCTTCTGTCTCTGCTGTCCTCCGGAATGAAACCGGCGTGGACTGCCGCCACGATGCTAAGGATGATGATCTGAGAACAATCAACTTTTATTAAATATAATTTCTACTAATAATAACTAATTGCAATTTCACTTCAGTGAACGTTTTTACGCGTAACTAATTGAAGGTTGTCATCAGAAAGAATTGTATTGGGACCAGATTCACTTTAGAAAAAGGTCTCTCCCTACATTTCAGAAGGGGAAGATTAAACTTGATCACATTTCCAACACACTTCTCTTTTCGAAAATATTTATCGTTTTCGTTTACTTAAAAATCTTACTTTGGAGTACATGTTGTCGTGTTCTGAATGGTAGGGCACGTGTGCTGAACTCCAGGCAAGGTGGTAGTTTTTATACTTCGAGGAGCCGGCGCAATGTGTCATCCGACACCACGAAACCGGCCCAACATCTGACACCGCCACACACGATCGCCTTTACACTGATGTAACTACATTGACAATTTTTTTGCATTTCCGTTCAAGGTTACGTTAAAGGCTTCTTCAGAAGATGCACTCGTGTCGATGTTCCTCAATTGTAAAACTCCTTTGATGAACGAAGACGAGGAAGTTCCAATACAAGCTGTTGAAACAAAAGAAAATATAAATAGATAAAACATACTTCGTTAAACATTTATAGGCGGTTATGGGATGATGAGGATAAGGTTATTTATAGCCTCTATCAAAATCCCTAGTTAGGTGAAAAATACTATCATAGCTTTAAGGTGTTGACTACAACAAACAAAAAGAAATCAAGTCATATCCGTCTTGTTTTGTTATTTGCATTTTGCATTCTGACCTAGTTTGCTAATGCAAGCACTATTATACTAGGAAGTGAAGTTAATACTTATTAGAGTAAAGGGTCAATGTGGTGCACTAACAAATTACGGCCACGCTTGACAAATGATATAATTAAAACATAAACAAACAGGCTTTGCATAACAAAGCCGGCAGACGACCAAATAGATAGACACTGTGGTGGTTGAGATTTTCTTCTAGCCGTGTGTCTAATAGTATTGGTTGGTAAGTTGCATATGGATTCCGCAGTAAAACTGGGATAAGGCTGCGTATTCACTAGAGAGATGCGAGATAACACGAGATCGAATTAATGTAATTTTCACCATGTATATGAACCGTGGTGTATGCAAATAAATGTCTTGAATTAGAATTTATCGAGGTGATCGTTACTCTGCTTAGCGCAGTGGATTGAGTTTGTCAAAAATTATGTGATCTCTACCTCTAAGCAACGCAGTGCACTGCGTTGCTTAGAGGGAATGCCCAGTCGGATCTATGAAGATACAGGTCGCAGCACGTAAGTCTAGTTTGTGCATTTGTAAAATAGCTCACTTTTTACTAAAAATGGTTTCTGCGGTCACTGAATCACACTCAAGGTCATTGCTAGACTTATCTGGCGCGACCTGTACGCTGCGTAACGTATGAAGCTCAGTAGTTCTGTATATAATTGTTTCCAGTGCGCACCTATGTGCATTCAGCTAAGAGAGTTTCTAAAACATACGGTTTAAGTAACCGCAGTGTGGTTATGGCTTTGATTTCTGGTTGTCAAAAAGAAAGATAATATTGTGGTGCAAAGTGAACGTTAATTATACTTTTTTGTAGACAAGACGGATCACCTAAAATTATACTTTTTTAATAATATACTTTTATGTGCGGAGAAGAGATATCATATTTTACAAGGAAGCTGTGCTCTTAAACTACTCGACTTACGTACGAGTATAACACGTAGCTCCTTGTTCCGGTTAAACGTGCTTCTATCAGTTATGATATATTTTAGTATGTATTTAAGTATTATAAAAAATCATAAATAAAATAAATATTTCACAACATCACATACATTGATCTGACTCCGAGATAGGTAGCACAAGCATCTATGTGACGGATATCAGAATCAACAGTGGGGTTACAAATATATACATATAATACTTTTCTTTTGTAAGTACGTACTTATACAAAGAAAACACCTAGACCAATACAAACCGACATGTTCATGCACACAAATGTTTCACAGAAAACCGACGTGAAGCAGTGCATGCGCTAGTTTCGCTGCGTGAGTGAGGGTACCGGAGGCCCAATCCAGGGGAAGGGGGGTTAAAAGGTAAGCAGCGCACTTATGACACCACTGGTGTTGCAGGCGTCCATGGGCGGCGGTAATCGCTTACCATCAGGTGATCCGTCTGCTCGTCTGCCACCTATATTATAGAAAAATGTTTGTACTGTGCGGGGATCAAACCTGCAACCCATAGACCAAAGGCAGCGTTCACTACCACTGTTCCGAACGGGTCGTCATTATATTTGTAATTTCTATGTTGTCTGATATCCGCAACACACGTACTTAAGCTACTTAGGGTCTATTCGACTAACTTTATTCCAATAATAAATCAGTGGTATAGCGCCGTCATTCCATACGAATCTGACGTTACTCTACAGATTTATCTACGGATAATGATTGGTCGAATGGGGCCTTAGTACAAGATTCAGGTCAATGGGTGAAGTGTATTCAGTATGAAATATTTTTATTTATTTTATTCGTCATGATTATCATAGCATAGGTCTGACACAGTCCACTCTTGAACATAGAGCTCTCCAAAAGGAGAATACTTTTATTGCTTTTAACGCATTCTGCTCCTGTTAGCCATATTGCGCAGATATCGTCACTCTACTATCCTTAATACTTCGTTTACCGAAGCGAGTTAAATATAAGGGCCTTGTTCATAAATGTTTTCTAAGCCTTTGTTAGCTAAAACGTTGATATAAAGCAGTTTTGACCTTTGAAACAAAAAAAAAACATTCAACATTTTCGAAAAAGAATGAAAACTGCTTATAACACCGTTTTAGTTAGCAAAGGTTTAACAAACATTTATGAATAAAGTCCGACATTATACAAATTCTTAGCTAGAGAGAGATTTTGCACATCTCTGGTGGGAAAGCAGCCTAACACTGGATTTACCAGTGTGGACGAGACCGCGGCGCGCGCGCAGTCAAGAAAGTAGCGCTCTGGGTTGCACTCGGTGCTCCACTAAACTATTGCGCAATGCAAGCCCTTGGCACACCGAGAGCGAGTGAGCTATTACAACCATCGCGATCTTATCTTTATGCCTTTTAGGATTTATTAAGTGCTATAATGACATTAATCGGCATCATTTTTATAAAGTTATTACTATTGCTCGAGATCACTCTTTAGGATTTATGTGACCAGTGAATAACTTTGCTACTATCGCTTGACATCATAAGAAAACTAAAACGATGCCACGTACCTTATTCAGTTGCTTGCGTTATTACTTATGTATCACTAAGTCTTAATAAGTTATGAAATATAAAAATATCTGGTATGGGTAATCGCATTGAATTATTATGTTTACCATTTTAATATTTTTTTAGTTTATTTTATTCATATAGATATCAATTGTGAGTACTATACAGTATTCAATCGACAATCAGACAGGAGTTGAAGTGTAATGTTCTGAGAGTTGGGAATGTAAATGTATTCCTCTGGGAGTGGATGACCAGTGGCGAGCCGTACACTTATTTGAAAAAAAAGCATAACTATTAAAACAAGTTGATACAAGTTTTTCCTATTATTTATTATGAAAATTTAATGTTATGTAACTCATTATTATTTGATATTTTCTTCTTAGTAGATATATTATTTAAACAGAAATATAAGTATTATATACACACATTACACATATAGACGTTAGGTACACAAAATATACTAAACAAGCGTCCGTAGCACTCACTCAGCTGGTCTAAATGAAAACCAGCGTCATTGCCTTTGTCAGGACCGTGAGTTAAGCTGAAAGAGGGCCAATTAATACTACACGATGTCTGGACATGATTTATTATATATTTTTGTTTTTATTTATATGTATTTTACTTGTTTTCTGATTGTGCCAAATTCTGTTCTTTTTACAACCGCTGTATGTCCTGTGTTTTGATCTCTATAATAATAAATGTTTTTTTCTTTCTATTTTATCTTGTCCCAGTGTACCACCGTACTTATTCTGCAGTCGGCGACATCAACACTTCCTCCGGTCGTCGGTCAGTACATCGGTGCGCTCGTACATCTGCCGCGGCGTGTCCTCCGAAGGTCGCCTTGCGAAACCGGACCGGCCGCTTTAATGAATTCCCTCAATGACAGACGTCCGTTTATCCTCATTTATTTTGGTACTGGTAATCGTAAATTTTCGAGAATCGTCACTATGCATCGTTGCAAAAAAGGCATACTCCGCATGTAATTACAATTACGTTTCGGCTTCCAATATGGCCTATCGGAGTATCATGGTAAAGTTTAATCAAAGATTAAATTTAATGTAGTAATTTACCTTACTGACAATTTATTTAAAAAACTCTTTCTGTCATTAAATACAAACAAGTAGTAAGATTCGTTGTGTATTCTACAAAAAAATACGTAATTTAAAATTAGGTTTGTTATAACTTATAATAATATTAATATCCTCTAACCGATTTCGGCTAAGGCAGCTAATCTCAACGATCAGCGACTGACGCAGGCTCAGATTATTATAGTTCTCAAGTGTGTGCGCAAACACCAGTATGACACGACCGATCGGATCATGCGCAGAAACAACGTCTTAACGTGTTTTCTGAGGCACAAGACCGATAATTTCCAGACTCTGGGCGGACACCGTGAATTTCTTCACAGAAATTTTGACCCGACCCGGGGATCGAACCCGAGAACCCAAGCGCAGCCGTCGCTTTAAGGTGCGACCCCTACCCACTGCGCTAACGAGACAGTCAACTTATAATATCAACATTAGTATCTGACTGACGATGTTTGTATATGGTATGTATCCTTGCTGTCTCAATGAAGTCGTACTATCAATCAATTTAGCTAAACATTGGTGCAACGTTTTGATTTAAGGCGACGGGTAGCTAGCGACACCATTCGTTTTTAATTGTTACCTACTAAACCGGATCTATTTTAAACAATTTCGGGGCTACAACCTCTCGGAAAACAGTTATACTATTTATTAAATAACCATGCACAAATGTTGGGTCCGTTTTTGTACGTGAAAAATTGATTACCACCAAAAGCGGCCACTTTTAGCGTGAATCAATTTTTCGCGTACAAATGTTGAGTCCGCATTTGTGCATGGTTACTTAATAAATAGTATCAGTGTTTACCGAGAGATTGTAAAATCGATTGACGTCGCTAGTGTGCCCTACCCGTCACCTTAAAGTTTTGAAAGAAGAAAATTACTCAAGTGATTATTAAAATGTTTGTCTCTCTTATGTTACCTACATTATAAACACGTATGAAAAAGAGGTCAAAGAAACATCACACTTTCACATCTATTATATCCGTGATTTTTGTTGCAGCAGACAATAATCATTACAATACCTATTGTAATTCTTCGTTAGCAATTTAACTGCAACGGAGGTTGTTAAACAAAGATAAAACTCATAAGATTTATTTAAATAGCAGTTTCAAATGAATGCAAACACAATTAGGCAGTCATTCGCAGGCTTTTATTAAAAGTGCAATCGCCTTGATAGAGTGCTTAAACAATTACGCTAATCAAGCAACAATGACATTGGGTGCAGAACGTGCTGCGTGCGTGACTTGCGTTTCGGCGCTCGCGAATGCTGTTGTAGTACAATGACATTAAACGGTAGTCCATCTTCAAATCACATAATGATTATATTTTTTGGTCTCCCATCTGAGCGTGTAATTCCAAGTTGTGTCCAAAGCTGTCGCTCTGGAGCCCAGGGCACTTGGACCATTCTTGATTTGGGGAGTCTGGTAATTACATTGAAACGACTGCCGTTCATCGCGTTGCCGACCTTCGCAACTCTTTAACAAGGGAACCAGACCAACTGAATAATGATTACATGTTTCAGAAACTATACGAAATGTGCAGGTTTCCTCTCAATGTTTACTCTCACCGCCGAGCTAATGTATTTGTAATACGATTAGCTATTTCTACAAATACGAACATAGATTTGAGAAATCCAGAGGTGCATGCTCGGATTCAAACCTGGACCCTCCGAATGGAAGGCGCGTTCTTATCCACTGAGCTATCATCGATATTTTTTTGGTACGTAGCCATATTTGAATATTTTATGTTGCAAAATCGAGTAAATAAATGTATTGTATTATTGAGCTTTATACGAATAAGTAAGTCAATAAATGAAAATAAAAATAAAAGAGGATTTATGTACATGTTTTTGTGTACTGACCATGTGCCATAATTTTCAAGTTTCTTTCACCTATTCTTACTATTCTACCTGACCAATAAGAAGAAGCAATTAATTTGGTTTGCTATATGGAATCGTTTATCATCGAACTTTTTTAACCAAGTATCTACTGATATACTTACTTTATATTTTTACTATGGTGCTGCAGAGCTATAGGCGTTTGAAACGATCCGTTACGCTGATCTTATTCAAGGCCATTGTTCCGTGGGTTTATAATTTACAGACTTACAAACACTATCCAGAAACACATAGTCAAGTTTGATGAAGGGCATAAATCCAGAAAGAGTGCTAGTCTGACTCTCTTACCGAGAAACCATCGCAAGTTGTTTCAACGATATTTTTAAATATAAATTAGTAAATAATATATCGTAAAAATTGTAAAAAAATATTTAGCAATGTGCGTATCAAGTCTTTTTATATCAAGATACCTCATTTGAACTTTGTAGAAGGTCAGGCGGCAGTCGCTTCATTGTAAATACCAGACTCCCAAAATCAAGAATCATGGTCGAAGCGTACTCCGTGCTCCAGAGGGACAGCTTTGGATGCAACTGGGAATTACACGCTAAGTTGAGGAGGACGAGAACTAGTAGCTTCAATTTATAAAACAGAATCCATAAAACATTTTTGATATGATTACAAATATATAGATTTTAGTTTTTTCTTCGTATTTGATCTGTAATTATGTTATTTGACTCGATCAACGGGAACTACGGGTAGTAGGCAGGTTTTGATTCCTATGTGAGTATTGAATTCTTTTAAGTTAAATTTTTGTTTTTTTTTTAATTAGAACCTTGTAAGGTTTTAGTATCTTTGAAGTACCCTTAAAAAGGTAAACCTGAAAAGGGGGCTTAAGTTAATTATGTACCTATTAAGGGGCCTTTGGTGGGTGGAGCTGTCAATTCCAATATTTTAACCATAGTATATTCCCAATACCAACTATTGATTTTTTTAACATTTAATTTTTTTGATTTGTACTACGATATTTTTTATATATATCCTTTTGAAAATTGATACAATAAATGGAAGAAGTGACGAAGCTTGAATTTGTTGCAATGCATTATTGCATTGTTATGGAACACAGTAATAAGAGACTACCATAATGTAATAAGGCTATGGAGATATATTTATGTAGGTCATTGCTACACGAAGTCTGAACGTCAATAACAAAATACATGGTTGTTTTCTCAACTACTGAGAGACATAAGAATTAAGACAATTGTTTGGTTCTAATAGGTTTTTTGTTAAGCTATTCCGCCGTCCATGGACACCCTCAACACCAGTGGAGTCACAAGTGCGCTGCCAACCTTTTCCCCTTCCCCCTATTGGGCCTTCGGTAACCTCACTCCCACGGCGAAACACAGCGCAGGCGCTGATTCACGCCGGTCTTCTGTGAGGCAGTGGTATCACTCCGGTCGAGCCGGCCCATTCATGCCTAAGCGTGGCTCTCCCACATTTAAAAGTGCCGAAAAGTGATCCTATGAAGGGTTGGATTGTATCGTTTTTAACACTGATATTGTGTCTCGTAACAGCTTGCTTGGACCCAATAGAGTCTTAAAACCCGTGATTGTTTTTAGAATCGCTGAACCCAAAGGTCGATAAAATGTAAAAACACCGGCGTTTTATTGAGTAACTGTGACTTTGACTGACTTCGACTGTTGACTACCTACCTACTCATTTTTAATAAGTTACTTGACATTAAATTGGCTTCGGGTAGATCCATACTCGTATACGTCGTAAAAAATTATAGAGCAATTTCATTTAAGTGATACCTAATAATTGTTTTTTACTATTTTTCTGGTACCTAAATAGTTTTGTGTTTTGTCTACTGTTTATAATATTTTCTCTAAAGAGTAAAATGACTACCAGGTTAAAGTAGGGCGTCAACAGGAATATATAAAGAGATGAAGTTATATTAAAATCATTTACGGTGATAAAAAGCAATACCGTAAAGAACCCAAGTGATATTTCCAAGCCTACTTATGCAAATATTCTTTAATTTATGATGCCGCGGCTTTGTTAACCGTATAGGTAATCGTATTGCACAATTTTATTGACCGCTACTCGATAATCGAGGCGCATCGCGGGGCATCCGACAAAGTTCTCGATGCGATCTCGAAGGGATGCATAAAACATTGCAATTGCATAACCAGACGCTGATGCATTGTATGGCACAAAGGTCACCGTGGCATAACGAGCCTTAATCAAAATGTTATTAAAATTTATGGCTTTTTCGATTCTGAATGACAGTGCATAATTTCCGAGCAACCATTAATAACGTAATTGAAAAATCGACCAAATTAGGTTGGCAAATTGTCAATTAAATTTTCACATTCTTGTAGACATTATTTTGAGAATTATCAACCATGCATGTAACTTTTTAAATAAGAGAGAGCCACGCCTTACAGAAAACCAGCGTGAAGCAGCATTGTGATATGTTTTGCTGCGTGAGTGAGGGTACCGGAGGCCCAATCCGGGGGAAAGGGGGGCTTAAGGGTTGGCAGCGCACTTGTGACTCCCCTGTTGTCGCGGGTGTCCATGGGCGGCCACAATCGCTTACCATCAGGTGATCCGTCTGCTCGTCTACCACCTATGTGATAACATAAAAAAAAAGAAAAGGAAAAATTCACGACGATTTAAATTTTCCATAAAACGACTTCTAACATGATTGGTAAGAAAGAGCACCAGTCGGCTAGCTAATTTATATGTGAAGATTATATTTTATTACATGTGTCAAGAGAAAATAATAATAACAATATCCTCCAACCGATTACGCCTACGGCGGCCAATCTCAACGATCAACCACGTACGCAGGATATGGTATAGTGCTCAAGTGTGTGCGCAAACATATGAGCACTCCCTATTCCCTTACCCTCATATTCCGATGGGACACTACTGTGACACGACCGGAGAAGAACCAACAGCTTAACGTGCTTTCCGAGGCACGGGGGTACAAGACCGCCAACTTACAGACTCCGGGTCGCCACTAAGAATTTCTTACCGAAAACTTAGGCACAAATATTTGGCCCGATCCTGGGATCGAACCCGGGACCTCTTACGCAGCCGTCGTTTAAAGTGCGACCCACCACACCATTGCGCCACCGAGGCATTCAAGAGAAAATATCAAAATACTGACAACGTTAATCTGGGCGGACCTCACCACTTTTGCGACAACAAATTGAGTTCAAAGATAACCTTTTTTTACCATCGCTGGATGTGGTCATAGAGTAGCCTATTTTGCAGGAACGGTGATCAATATCTAATAGTCCGTTGCAACATTAATATCACAAGTCTTTCGTCCGGCTTGGATACGCAACCGATTCTCATTTGCGTGTTAGCAATTCCTGTGTAAGGTTTCAATGTAACTGTATCTACTACATTTATTAGTACCACGTAGAGAGTCACCAAAAACAATATCGATACAAAATGAACCTGATTTATCGATTTTTCGAACCTTTTTTATGTGATAGGTGGCAGACGTGCAGACGGATCGCCTGATGGCAAGCGATTGCCGCCGCTCATAGACACTCGCGACACCAGTGGAGTCACAAGTGCGCTGCCAACCTATAAACCCCCCTGTTCTCCGGATAGGGCCTCCGGTACTCACGCAGCGAAACACAGCATAGTGCTGCTTCACGCCGGTTTTCTGTGAGGCCGTGGTACTCCGGTATTTAATTATTGCATCGATTATTTGCAATTTAACTTATTAACAGCTTTCTTCGATTTGCGTGTGTTAAATAATATCCACTGTGTGGCAGACGAAAGAAAACGCGCATAAAAATAGTGAAAGAATATATTAAACTAATAAATAAAAAATACAAACCAAATTTCCATGCAAGATTTTTACGACCAGACAGAAACAAAAAAACAATGACAACTTCTGTTAGTATAAGTAAAAACGTTACAAAAAAAAACTAACTTAGACCCAAGGAGTCTGTACTCGACACACTGTGATATTTCATTGTTTTTAAGTTGAATTAAAATAAATTCAAAGATGCCTAACCTGGATTTGATGATGTTGCTAGTGCTAAAAATATGTCTATTATAAGCTTGACGGTAAGGGAAAAAAATGTGAGGAAATCTACACGTCTCAGGTAGTTTCTTAAAACTGTGTCAATCCTACAATAATATTTTGAAATAATGATTCTGAGCGTGCAACCGTGATCCAATAGGTCAAGTTCCCCTGTTTAAGGGTTGCGAAGCAAGATAAGGCTAGTGTTAAAATATGATATAAAAGGAAGAGGAATACATTTAATGTGTTGCAGGAAAAATCGTTACAATTATAATTGTATTACGATAGATATGCTGCATATAATTGTATCGATAAGGACGAGCTAATATCGATAAATCGAGAATTTTTAGCATCACGAGACCAGGGCCAGTCCTCGTGCAGACATGTCGCGGTATCGCTGTGATCTCTATTGCTAAATACTGGAATATTAAATACCTAGGATTTCACTCGGCTGTCTTACATACGGATTATGTTGCTTTCACCAAGTGACAGTAAGGAATATCAAAACATATTATTTAAATACCTAAGAAAATAACCAAGCAAAACTTTCATACCTACATTTATGCTACTATATTTTGTAAAAAGATGTTACTAGAAAATGAACCATGTTTAACTGCGAAATAAATCAATAAAATTCAATTAAACTGTACAAAAATTAAATACTATAAAGATAAGTCTAATAAAATACCGACATTATTGAATTTAACTAAATCTATTCCAAATGCTTTATTTGGGAGCTACTTTCGAGTACATTACCTCCCAAGGTATTAATAATACAATTTCAAATGTGTTCGGTCGGTCAACAACGGTCAAGAAAACGTTTAAGCTCTCGCAATTTAAATCTCGCTCCATACTTCAGACCTCAGATTGTAACAGTATGTATAGTGTTAACATAGTACCGACGGGAAAAGGATTGCTGGCTCGAACTGGATGCAAAAAGCTCAATGCCGGAAAGAATGGAAAATGCTGAAGGATGCCTACACTCAAGTAGTTGAAACAGGTTAAATAAGAAGACGAAGAAGAATATAGTACCTTGACATATTGCACTTAAGACTAACGATGAGGGAGAAAACGCAACTCATGTGGGTTTACTGTACCTGCTCTAGTCAGGAGAGTTATCACAACACGAACACCTTTACAATCTTTGTCGTTTACAAGGCCGCTGGCTTTCGGAACGTCTTATATCTTGCTACTGGGTATTTTTCGGCTGTGTGGGTGTATCAATGGACAATCGGACACAGGATAGATCTCCCACGTTCCAGAATCCAGCCATTAACACACGAGTTCTAATTGTAAAGTCATTGCAAGCCTCGTTGTGCCTAATTAGGCCTCCGAATCGGAGTTTTCAGCTAATGCAAGAATGTGCTTTCGCAACCAGACAAGTGTACATTTGCTGTTTGTGCGAAACAATGTTATGAACTTGAAGAATATAAATGATTTTAATATAATGGAAAGAGGTATTTAATTATATTATTTATGTTTTGTTTGTCATGTGAATTGTGGTTTTAATTTGCAGTTGCAATTTTGAGAATTAAGTCAAGGATATTTTATGTATCGACCTGACTTTTGGCTTTGGTCGGTTACCATCATCAGTCTAGAAAGCTTACAGATAAATATAGACCGTCTTTTAATTTAAATGACTTTCATGACCCATTACAATTTAAATACTTATTATCAAATTGTTATAACTATACCCTTATTTACTTTACGTTTACTGTAGGCATACAATAAACGTGCTCTTTCGGGTAAACAGGAAACATACACAGATTAAAGTTTAACTAGTTTATTTGCTAAAACATTGCGTATACACAAATAAGAATTTAATACCTAATATATACAAAAGGTATCTGCATATAATCGAAAACGTGTATAGAAGGATCCTCGATTATAGTTGGCTACACTAGGGCTAATATCACAGATTGAGCAAATTCCTAATGATGATGGATCACGGGCGGGGAGTTGTGCACCACGGCGTTGAATCTGCAAGACAATGTAAATGTATGAGAGTAAGACGAAATTGTCGCTCATGGCTGTATGTGAGACAATGAACATTACGGTGCAATAAAGCAACTAAGATTTGAGCCTATTTTACAATTCACCACGGACTCTGACGACATGTGAATTAGATGCAAGCCAAACATGTGATTACTGTGTTTGGCGATTTTGATGTTTTCATAAGTACCTTTTAGTTTCCATGACAGATTTTTTACATACCTATCTCTGTAGTTTTCCAAACATGAATTAGCTTGTAAAGGTTATTGAATTTTAAAATCTAGTTGTTTAAAGACAGTGTCAAGAAATGCAAGACAAAGTAACATTTAACTTAATGGTTGAGTCCCATTTTATCAAATCATTACTATTACTATTACATAGACGATGCAACGATTCAAAGTAATTAGTTAATATGTAATGAAATTTAAAAAATAAACTTAAAATAATGTAACCCAGACAAGAAGTCTAACAATTACAATATTTACTTTTGACGTTTGTTAATCCATTTTAAATTTGTAGACCAATGTCATGTTAGATCAAGGATGTTTTCTTTTTCTCCTTGGATTCTGTATTGCATTTCAAACTGTGGAACATGCTTCATATTTTACAAACTATAATGAGTTTAGGAATTCTGTATCAAAAGGTACGGCTGCTAGATCGATATGGTTGTTCTATACGTCACGGTGACACGTCAGGGTGAGAATTATTCTAGGAATTCTGTGTTAATGTGCTTACCCATTGTGGTGGTCAGCGGTGTAGGTGACCTTACGGAAAGAGCCGTCAGGCTGCAGCAGGGAGTACTCGCCCTTCACAACGTCTCCGTCGCGCTCTTCGTGCTGGGACTTGTGGTCGCCGGTGTGGGGGTCCTCCACGGAGTACGAGTAACCGTATTTGGGATGAGCCTGATATTAAAGATATTGCACAGTTTAGATACAGTTCGCAGTCTTTTATCCCGCTAATTAAGGTTGAAGCACGACTGTATGAAATTATCAAATGCAATTTATCGAAAAAAAAATGTACTTCAAAATTTCTACAGGTGAATGCTCTGCTACCGAAGTGCAACGAGAAATTGTTATACATACCTCACGTTGATTTAAGATGAAAAAATGTGCAAAATTTACAACTTTATTTACATGAAAAGGAGTCTAAGATTATTAGAGACCATGAATTGAATGTTCCTTGAATGATCATCTTGAGCTTGTATATAGATAGTTGTTTGCAAGGTAGTTGATACATACGTATTCATCAACATAGTGATCCTCATGGTGTGCCGGAGCGGCGTGGACAGCATGGGCCACGGGTGTGGCGTGGACTACAGGGGTGGCGTGGTAAGCGTGGACGGCCTCGTGAGCGACGGGAGCGGCGTGGTAAGCGTGTCCTTCATAGGCGGGGGCAGCGTGGACAACAGGGGCGTAGTGGACGGGAGCCTCGTGGTGGATGGCCTGGTCGTGGCGGATGATGTTCTGGGAGGACACTGCTGGGGCGTGGTGGATCTCCGGGGCGTGGTGAATCTCCGGGGCGTGGTGCAGGAGACCCGCTTGGCACGCGGCCACCAACGCACAGGCTACGAGGATCTGTGAAAAATAAAGATATTTTTTTCTAAAACTTCGAAATCATTTTCAGAGAACATGGAATATTTTTAATATGATTAAAGAGCATGGAAAACATTAAGGGATATGATGAGATACCCTATCCCAAAATGGTTTCGAAGCTTGATGTTTATTCGGCAGATATTATTGTTTCGAGATGATTATTTATATTGCTTAAATATGTAGAGCAAACAATCTTCTTTTTTTACGAATACTCATTACAAAAGCTCGAGGCTAATTTGGACTAAGTAATTTATATTACGCGCTGCAATTGTGCTACTCGGTATGTTGCGTAATTTTTATAATTCAGAGCGTAGGCTTACTTTGGAGAACATTTTGCTTTGCAGACTAATGCCTTGACGACTGGTATCGCTCTGATAGCGGACTCTTTTTATATAACAAACAAAACATAAGTGCAACTGGGGGGGAGTCTATTCCAGGCGATATCCGATCGGATCAGAGTAATTGCCGCATTGCCAATCTGCTCACTTTATCGGGTGTCGCAACTCGATATGCTACAATGTGTAGAGAAAATGGACATAAAGTGAGAGGCCAATATTGTTACAGCTTTTTGTAATTGTTTTGTCTCATCGGCCTAAGGACGTCGCCTCAGCGACATATGTTACGTACTTCTTGTTTAAAATTTTGAAGGTAACTAATAACTGTGATCAGTTTTAAAAATTGTATAATTTTGTGCTTAGTTATACAATATCTTTTTAAATATAAATTGCTATTTTCAAGCATTGTGTTTAAAAACATACGCACTATACGGTTTTCAATTTCCAACAAGGGATAAATCTCACATCTTTTCTCCAACGGAAAGTGAAAATTTGGAAGTTTTATAAAAATGATTAAAACTTTAACCTTTTTAAGTTGATAATAAGGTTGTTTCTTGGTATGAACTTTCAAACGTGCTTAGTTGATTTTTCGTTGTATTAGAATGATATGATAAGATATTAAACACGAAAGACATAAAGGTTCACTTTCCAGATAAATTGAAACTTTCAAATCATCGTAAGTTAATAATTAGGTTGGTTTTTTTTGGTCAATAGGCTAACACTTGACTATAATCGCAACTGATGGAAAGCGATGATGAGGTCTAGGATGATACGCGTTTCTTGATAATGTACAGACAGCAACTCATCATGCTTCATGCTTATCTTGTAGAAATTTTACCCTAGTATAATAACAATAATTCTCACAACATCTCACACATTGACCTGATTCCGTACTAAGTAGGGTAAGCACTTGTGTTACAGATATCAGACAACAGAGGAACACAAATATATACTAAATACATATATTACACGCAGACAGTGAACAAACACAAGTGTTCATCGCACGAATGTTTGTCCAGGGTTGGGATCCAATCCACGACCTTTGGCGTAAGAGGGAGGGTCACTACCAATTGCACCATCCGGTCAGTCAGTCAGTGGTCAGTCATAATGGAATAGGATCAGTCACCACTTTGTAATACGCAATGTTTTTATTAATACTCGTTAATAAGGAAGGAAACCTCAAACCCGTTTCTAACTAAGAATGCATCCAGAAGGTTTGATCATGCTGTTGACTGGAGGCTGCATCCTTCATCGCTAACTAATTTACTGCACTATTTACTTGCGGTGCGGTGTTATGAGAGCATTCGCCATTTGTTGACGGGTTTGATTATGGCTGCTCTACACGAGGTTCATTTATTTGTTTAACGTCTTGTTTATCCACCGATTATAGTAATTACTAGTTCCATAACTCATTATTTTAGGAAATAGGGGGCAGACGAGATGTTGATACGTGATGATTAGTGATTACCTACGTCCACGGACACCTACAACACCAAAGTTCGCTTAAATGCTAATTTTACAAAATGCTAATTATAAAAATATATTTGAAAGAATACTAAAAGAAAACTTTTGTCATAACCGTAGCTGATATTATAATCGGCAGATTTTAAATTATGTCAACTAAGCAACTTTTCATATAGGCGAATCATAAAGGAGGACAGACAGTGCTGCCAGTGAATATTAATACTGACGTAAACATATATGGATTAGACAAAAAATGTGAATGGTACCTAAAATTCCTTGAGAACGGGTGATTAGGCGGAACCTCATGAGTTCTCAGATCAGATGACGTGAGGCGATGGCCAGAAAGTAACGATGGTGACAAATGTAAATATATTATGGAATTAGCAATATCAACTTGTAAGTATTTATAATTTGTCACAAAATTGTCGCAAGTTTTAGTTGCAAGATAATGATGATGATGATGTTACAATTTAACAAAATATCATCAACTTTCACATTATAAATCATTAATTTTCGTTACGAAAACTGTCCTCATTTCGTAGTTTCCTGATGGTAAATTTACACTTCTAGAGTTTTTGTTATACATGTCATCACACAAAATTACCCAAAGACCATCCGGTTGAAGAAACTGTAGGACGTGGCAGGTTTTGTTTGTTATTCTAATTTTATGTTGACCACATTAAAAGTCATTTCGTGATTTTAAATTTACGCTATGTGACCTTATTTCAGAGTAATTTTGGTAAATGTAGTGCTCATATATCAGAGCCTCGCCGGTCGAGCAAAATCGCTATGTGCCCAGCAATCACTGGACAGCGCTCTCGATGATCCATGGAGTTGATATTCGTAAATTCAACGAGAGTAATTTAAAAGCCATTATTGGATGTAGTTGAGAATTTCATAGTTGACTGTCAACCTATGTTAGGTGACGGTTTGAAATATTAGTCTACGTAAATGTTTATTTGCAAACAAATTCACCTTCTTATTTTTTTCGAATCCAGGTAACGCTCTACTAGACTTTAAAATTAGATAGTTTTGTATTTGTAAAACAGCAAATAAATAATTAATCATTTTATTTCAATAGCATTATGATTAGGCTATATAAAAAACACGTAATGAGTATCACAATCTTCGGTAAAAATGAAAATTGAGACAAAACATGTGTATCGTGCAGTTATTTTTCGTAGTCTAAAGTGACCTTAACTTTAGGGCTTTGAGCCAACGGCGAAAGTGCTGTTCCTTGTAGCACGCCGGTTTCATTTTACCTATTAATTATATTGAGATAAAGCGAGTTATTCAAATATACATTACGGTTTACCGGTTGACATATTTAGAACGGTTACATGAACACTTTTCAAGGTACTACATAACGTATCTTGAAAATTAGGTCACTAAGGTTTACCTAGTGGAATAATAATAACTGATACAGATTATTCAATACCTAAGACATAGTTTATCTTGAGCTAAGGAAAGCTCTTGTTATACTGTACTTACGAGTACAAGTTAATAGGGTGGAGGGAATGGGAGAGGCCTCCCGTTATGATCATAGATATACACAGTACTAGGATTACTGTTGTAATTTGTATCACACAAATGTGCATTATCATAATCCTGCAATATTTAACATGAGTCTCTTTTTTTATGCTGGGAGATGCCGCCGACCCGTTATTTTGCGACGCATTATGCATATCCTCGTACCAAGGAGAATGGGGATTATTGTCGGGCTCTTCTCCAGGAGGATAATGAATAAAACTCAGCAAACCCTATTATTAGTACGTGTAAGAAAACCTTACTTTATCATCCTCCACAACTAGTGCCGTGGGTGTATCTTAATACACCCGGTCTACCTTTAGAGTACTAACAGGAAATACCCGATTCCTCCCCGATCATTGTCACTCTAGCGTTATCGGAATATGAGAGTATTTTGAGCACCCATCTGTACACTATGATATGTCCTGCGTACTTGGCTGATCGTTGAGTCGAAATACTCGTAACATCTGAGAATTCATTGAGGTGTTTATTTATTTCAACCGTAATTAAAACCCTCACTATATACCAGAATCATATTATGAGTAATCAAAAGATCTTTGGGTATGCATGCAATACTCGTATAATGCAATACAACATACAAGTATGTAATTAAAAACTAATTACGATATTCATCAATTCTCATAGTAACTCTAGGGGTTGATTTTGTTGCAGTTGTCCGAGTTACATTATTAGATAACTACTATTATTGTTATTAAATATCTGTTAAATACTCCATTAGTATTTTTATAAGTCTCATTCCACATTTCAATTAACCAGTAAAACAGAAGCCAGTGCCTAAGCACCTAATGAAAATTGTGACTAAGCATTTCAGCTTGTTACGTAGAACATTGCGTATATTAAATTGCTTTTATTTGCATAATTATCATTTCAAGCAAGCATGGATTAATTAATTTATGATATATTAAGTAATTAAACACTTTGGTCAACTATGAACGTCTTGTTTCGCAGCCTAGACTAGAGCTACGTTCTACTAAGAATTAATTAGATACTATTACTATTGAAATGGCCCGTCTCATAATACACTCTTTTGCAAAAAAATCGGGTGGTTTTGATTTTTTTTTTTCTGAAAATAATATGGTACAAAAAAGGATTAAAGTCTATATATTACTGGCCGGTCGTAAATGTGTCGTGATGCCAAAAATGTACATTCTAAATTCAAATATTTGACTGACCTTATTTTAGAAAGAATACCAATTTTTGTACATTTTTTGGCGGGAATCAACGAAAGTTGCCGTTGTCTTTGAAAAAGTTTTAGGCTATTTTTATTGGTTTCGTTGAATGTGCTGCTTTTATAGACATTTAATTATTGTTTTTAATGCTTAGTGGTCTGGATAATGGCAGACTAAATTGTAAGAGCCAGCAAAATGTTGCTGCTTGAAGAGGGCTGTAGCCAAAGTTTTGTGGCTCAAAGGCTAAATGTAAGTCGTTCAACAGTCCAAATAACCTGGCAGCGCTATTAAGAGACGGGTTCCATGAAAAGAATGCCTGGATCTGGAAGAAAGCCATCCACTGAACCAAGAGATGATAGTTTTCTGGTGAGTCAAGCTTTGAGAAATCGCAAATGTGGTGGTATGTGGACCTCAAGAACAACCTCGAAGACGTAAGAAATGTGCATGTTAGTCTGTGGATGGTCAGGAGGAGGCTTCTCGCTGCCAACTAACACCCCGCGCGCGGTCCCAAATTACTCCGTGAAGCACCGTGTTGCCAGACTTCACTTTGCTCAAAATTGTGTATCATGGACTCTATACCCGAAACTGAAATTCAAGACCAAAAAAGTTTCTACAATGTTGCCACTGCAGTAAAATGATCTTTCAATAGTATATACCTATTTTCTAAAAACATGCGCTGACATAATTTATTTATTGGTAATTTTGATTCTAAAATTTAAAGAAGTATTTCTTTTGAGTTATTTTTACATAAATACAAGACACTTTAATAAAAACTTTATCATCCGTAATGTGTGGTAGAAAAGCTGGTATTATGCTGGTGTCACATCAGGTGTTAACAACATTTGGTACAACATTTGAACTGACTTGTTGTTGTTTCGTTGTGAATGTTTGAATTTTAAACGTTTTAAACAATGCTATTGTGTGTTGAGTGAATTTTCACGTGAACAACTTGCTAGGGTCTAAGAGAGTCTTAAAACCTGCGATTTCGTTAAGAGAAGTTTCGGCTGGATCCGTAGGCCGTTTTATTGAGTGACTGCGACTGTTCACTTTGTAAAAATATAACTTGAAATGTTTTTTTACGAGTTATTTTGCCTAGTAACACCTTAAATCTAAAACATGCGCAAAACTGGACGAATTTATTACTGGAGTGGTGGAAAACTTTATTCTACAAGTGACCGACTCAGATTCCGTAGTCAGAGATCCGACATTAGTGATGGTGAAGATGAAGATGTAATTAAGTTTCTATTTTTTAAGAAAATCTTTATCATGAATTGTGCCAGCCTATACTAAGAAAATAAGCATATAACAAAAAGGTTTATAAAACCTGAAAACTTGATTTGACAATGACATAAGTGACATTGATTGATTTGACACTGACGTATCTGTCGTAGTTTTTTTGGTCTTGAATTCCAGTTTCGGGTATAGACGATTGGTATAGGGTATTGTTCTCTGATGAAGCCAGGATATCACTTTATGGTGTAAATCGACGTCAGCGAGTGCTGCGAAGAGTGGAGCGTTATGCAGAGGTCTGCTTTGAAGAAATAATGCCTTACGATGGGGGCACTGTTATATTTTGGGCTAGAATAAACTCTTTAGATCGTACAGAGTTAGTCTACGTGACGGAAATTATTTCACCTTAGGTAGGTACAACCCACATTAGCCGTTCTTAGCGAAAATTAGTTTTTTATGGATGATAAATGCTTGTGCCCACCGATCAGGCGATGTAGGCGCTTACATGATGGAGGTCGGAATCCTTCGTTTAGATTGGCCAGCTCGAAGTCCCGACCTCAATCCTATTGAGCATGTTTGGGACCTTCTCAAGCGAATAGTGAGATCAGTGCAGCCGGCTCTGCAAACCATAACAGAGATAAAGATTGCGATCACGGCAGAGTGGGAACGTATTCCGCAGGGCTATACTGGCCAACATGCCCAGACGAATGCAAACTGTGATTTCAGCAAGAGGGGGTCACACTCCATATTAACCTACTCAATGTTTTGAAGTATAACTTTTTTTACAATTAAAATTCGTTTTTAAATTTTTACTTAGGTATAGGGCAGGTTAACTACTCCTGCTTTGATTTTTTACATTTTCCTTACCAATGCAGTCAAATAGTTACGCTAGATTTCACAAAACGATTCCTTAGTGATTAATTTACGGAACCATAAACGTATGATTACATAAAAATCACCAAACAACGTTATGATAGCTACAAAATTGATTATTTGCCTAGGTACCCGTTTTTTTGGCAAAGGAGTGTATTTTTTCCATAAGGCAAGCATATGGTGTGTTATTGACCTTGCAAAGTTCTTTAAACACTGAGGACCCTTTGTTCTTGCTGTACTCAGTATTAAAAACTTTGACGAGCTCTCAATTGATGATCAAGTGATGTTGATTCAAATGTTAAGTATTTCTATGAAATACTTAACGTGGTAATTAATAATAACACCAAAAGTAAGAGGATAGGAGGGTCTAGATTTCCTTCCTGGTTTTCCGGACCCTTAATGGCCTGTATTAAGGAGAAAAATCGTGCTCACAAGAGATTTAAGAAATTCAATAACCCTAGGGACTACGACGAATTCCGGCTTCTCCGTTCAAGGACGAAATTACTAATGAAAGCATGTTATAACTCTTATCTTGAAAGTGTTGAAGAGTCTCTTAGTTCATCTACAAAGCTATTCTTTTCTTTTATAAAAGGTAAAAAGTCTAACCCGTCAATTCCAGAAACTGTTAGGTTCGGTAATAAGGTAGCAACAGGTGCCCAGGCGGCGGCTGAACTTTTTTCTGAATATTTTTCCTGTGTATTTGAACCCAGCAATAGTTCAGCTGCCTCTTACACTTATGAATTGCTCGCTAATCAACCGCTAGCCTCAATATATGTCTCAAAAGAAGACATATTTAAAAAACTTGTATCTCTGGACCCCAACAAAGGAGCTGGGCCGGATGGTATTCCCTCGTGCTTTGTTAAAAGCTGCGCTAGGGCTTTAACTGAGCCACTTTATATTATATATAACCAATCTTTCTACACCGGCCATTTTCCATCCGTTTGGAAACAAGCTAACATAATACCCATCCATAAGTCTGGTGACCCCGGTGAATGCTCAAATTATAGGCCGATAAGTATACTATCATGTTTTGCGAAAGTTTTGGAAGCATTAGCTTATGATCACCTCTATCATCATTTTGCTCCGTATATTTCCACGCAACAACATGGTTTCGTTAAGAACAAGTCAACAGTTAGCAACTTACTGGAATACACTAACTTTCTTTGCAAGACATTTAACGAGCACGGCCAAGTTGACTCTGTATACACAGATTTCCAAAAAGCGTTTGACAAAGTCAACCATAATCTGTTAATTTGCAAGCTAGAGTCAATGGGTGTACATGGGTCCCTCCTGCGCTGGTTAAAATCTTACATCTCCAATCGTAGCCAGCTGGTAGCGTTGAGGGGATTTTGTTCTCGAAGTGTCTCTATTACATCTGGAGTCCCCCAGGGCTCGCATCTCGGTCCTCTGATGTTTATATTATTTATCAACGACTTAATCCCTAGGCTTAAAAACGTCTCCTTACTTTACGCAGATGACCTAAAAATTTTTTGTCGTATTCAGACCGTGCGCGACTGCATTAAATTGCAGACTGATCTTGACACCTTATTGGAGTGGTGTAAAATCAATGGGATGAACCTCAGCATCGCCAAATGCTTTGTTATATCTTTTACACGCATCAAAAGCCCAGTGTTTTTCGATTACCACATCGATAATATCCCACTTGAGCGGAAGAAAGTAATTCGCGACCTGGGAGTCACTTTTGATGACAAACTAAGCTTTAATCACCATCTCACTGCGTTAAGTAAGAAATGTAATAGATTGTCTGGTTTCATTTGTAGAGCCTCCAGAGAGTTCAGGTCACCTCAAAGTTTGCTACATCTTTACAAGTCGCTGGTATTGAGCCAGCTTGAGTATGCTTGCGTTGTCTGGTCGCCACAATATCTCACATACATAGATATGCTGGAATCAATTCAGAGACGAATTCTCAGGGTGCTTACATTCAGATGTAGACTCAAACGTGAGCTTACCACATAAGAGGCACGGCTCAAAAAATATAACTTGCAGTCTCTTGAGAGCCGTCGTAGGCGACATGGCCTCACTCTTCTGCACAAAATTATAAATGGTAAAATCTCTACCAGCCTTCTATCGGATATTCACATGAAAATCCCAAAAAGATCCGCTAGGTATGATTGTCCATTCAGTGTCCCCCTTTGCAACAATAACATTTCATCTCATAACCCTATCTATAGAGTATGTCGCGAATATAACGCAATATGTAAAAGCTTGGACGATGTACCTGACATCTTTAGTTCAACTGTTCATAGATGGAAACACGCTTTCCGTTAATTTTAAATTAAACTGCCTACTCAGGTATCCTATATACTTCTTAACGATATTATAAATTCATATTATCTATTATTTACTTATTTTACTATTACTATATATTCTTTATTTATTTTTGATATTTATTGTTTATAAATAAAACAGTAAAACTTGTTAATACTTACACAATAGTTCTCTTATATGATTGTTATGTTGTGTACACATATTTTTGGTGTTGCAACCTACCATTATTTTCTATGTTTTGTTTTGAGTAATCATGTATTGTTGTAACTCTGTTCTGTGTACCAAATAAAGAAAATAAAATAAAATTCTTCCCATGAATATAACTTGGGAGGGACACAGTCACCGGATAGTGCGTGACGGAAACAGTTTATTTGAATTGTTTTTAAGTGTGTTTTATTTTAAAAAGTGAATTATTTCCCAGACTTTCCATCTTAGCGGGTGATTTCCAATTGCGCCCAAAAATGTTGTCCCGGAGCCCGGATCGTGGTAAGCTTAGATCATGATTCAGAATTTGGGGAGTCTGGTAAATACAATGAAGCTACTGCCATCTGACCTTCGCAACCATTCAACAGGGGTTTCAGAAAATATCCGAAAGGTGCATGTTTCCTCACGGAGTTTTCCTTCACCGCTGAGCTAGTGATAGAAATAATGGCATATATTTGAAAAATCTAGATCCAGAATAAAATATTTCCCAGACTCGTACGTGCTTTCAATCTAATGTTTACTTATCAATTAATCATTCACGTTTGTCCTAGACCTTAGTCAACTTCATCATCAGCAACCCACACTCGTCCACTGCTGGACATAGGTCTCCCCTAATGCACGCCACTGCTCCTGATTTTCGGCCACTCTCATCCAGCCCACACCAGCCAGCCTTCGAATGTCATCATCCAATCTTGTCGCAGGGCGTCCTACACTACGCTTACCGAGTCGCGGTCTCCACTGAAAGACTTTACGGCTCCAACGGCTGGCAGTTCTGCGGCTAATATGACCCACCCACTGCCACTTCAGTTTGCTAATTCGGTGGGCTATGTCAGTGACTCTGGTTCTCTGTCGGATTACATCATTTCTGATGCGGTCCTTCAGAGATACTCCGAGCATTAGTCAACTTAGTACCGAAATACTAGCGCAACTCATTAATTTTCAAAAACAGTTGAGTCATTTAAAATTATTGCCGTAACCTGACATTCCAAAATATTTTACCTATTAGTGCATAATATATCCATCAAAATTGTAGCATGAAATCTTTGTATTTTTTTGTAATCTTATGAATGCACGTGGGTTCAATCACTCTGGGGAGCCTATAGATTAGTTGATAGATATTCTATAGGTATATAAAGTTAGAGACATTTATACCAAGTATGATCATATTACATAAATATTTTATTTAACAGATAAGGTTATGTTTAGGGAAGATTGTACAGTCAGCGTCAGATCAAGTTACCCCCCTGCAGTGGAAAAATAGCGCTCGTGTCCCAGACATAAGGATGGTCCAAAGGTTAAAAAGGCTAACTCGACGTGACGCCGTGGTACCTACTTTTTAATAATAGTGGTCATTACCATATCCAGGTCTTAAGGTGACGGGTAGGGCACACTAGCGACGCCAATCGATTTTACATTTTTAGCTACTAAACCGGAACTATTTTAAAAAAAATTCACTGCCTAAAGTGGCTTCTTTTAGCGTGAATCATTTTTTCGCGTACCTACAAAAACGGACCCAACATTTGTGTATGGTTATTTAATAAATAGTATAAGTGTTTTCCAAGAGATTGTAGCCCCGAAATTGCTTCAAATAGATCCGGTTTAGTAGCTAAAAATTAAAATCGATTGGTGTCGCTAGTAGTGCCCTACCCGTCACCTTGAATTATTATTCCAAAACTATGGCGCTATGTTAAAAACAGTTTAAGTAGATTTTCAGTAAATCCTATGAGTTTGGTATTTGGCTGTATTTTGTAGTTGAGGGTCAGGCATAATGATTTACCTACTCAATTATCTCTGTTAGACACACATGGTTGGCACTTACAACTTCATGTAAAGTAACCTTATCAATGTTTAGTTATGCACGATGTATATTTTTAAAGATCTTTGTGCAATAGCAAAAAAACTCAGATTCAAGTTATTTTTAAGCACTTTATAGAATACACGCACGGTGTTCAATTATGGTAACTATTTCCTGTGTTACAAGTATGCTATTTTATTTAAAAAGGTTTTATATTACTAAGCGTCTACTTCCTTTCAGAATATCAGAGCATCAGAGGTACTGAGCGTACATAGCGCCACCTCTACTTAAGCCGTTGTAGTACGCGCTAGCCGCTTACTTACTGCCATCTTACGTTTCGTATTGAAATTACTGACTAAATCAATAGGTACTTAAAAAAGTAAAGTATCAGCCTATAAACTGTCCCACTGCAGCGCAAAGGATCATAGAAATCAAGTTATCGCTACTAGGATGGGATTAGGCTTAATCACCACGCTTGCTGAATGCGGATTGGTGATTACAAACCCGAGCTATGTCCGAAAAATTAGAAACATATTTTTCGCTCGACCCGGGAATCGAACCCAGGACCTTGAGATCACCGGTACCAATAGGTATTTACTTTGTTTTAATTCAATTAAAAAGTACGAGTTTGGTGACGATATGTTTACTTAATTTTAAACATTTTAATTATTTCATAACAATCAGTCAAGCTAACAAAATATTTTAAGCAAAGTATAAGTAAACTTATTAAATGACTTTTGAATTAAAAACTAAATAACAATTTAAAGTTAACAGGGCTAAGTTCAACTCAAAATCCAACATAATATATTCTTGAGTGATGATAGTATGATGATGCAACGTCTGAATCTGAGACGATATCTTCTTTTTTAGCTTTTTGTTCTTCATTTGTTTCTACTTTATCCACAATAGATTCAGAGTTGTCAGGTGCAACTTCTGTGCTGTCAAGAGGGCCCGTGTTTTTCACTTCCATTGACACAATTCCTGGTACAATTTTTACTGGCGCACCCTCTACTGCTTCAACTACTGGAACTTCTTCAACTGGTTTCTGAGTCACAACCTCCATAGGCTGTATCAACATCATTTTACCGCCCGATTCCATCAAAATCATTTTGTTTTCGCTATCTTTGCTCTCTGACTCTTGGACGGGCTTAGATTTGACAGGATTATTTACCTTTTCAGTCAGGTTTACTAGTTGTCTGAGGTTCTTGGTAATAGTAGTCCCTGCCGGGGAAATAGTGGTTGATTTTGACGCCTTGACCAAACTGTCGCGTATGCCCAAATACTGAGTAGGCATGGTCGCCATGCTTGTTGAAGCTCTTGCTGACCACTGCATTGAAGCTGCAACGTAATTATAAACTTGTTTCATACTTTTGCTTCGCCCAAAATTATGTGATGTAAGATAAATAAAATTGGTTTGAGGCAATTATCATGATATACAAACTGGTACTACATGGGCTTCACTGAGGCAACCAACAGTGCAAAACTTAATTATTATGTTTAAGTGAGCAGAAAATTAAATGGATATCTTAATAGGAGAATTATTTTACTAAATCGTCTACAATCAACGTTTCTAAGTTTTTTAAAATGCATGCAAGTTAAGAACGACATTTGCTAATTAATTTTAATAAAAGTTTATTTTCAATGATTCTAATGCAAAAGTAACTAGTCTAATAAAAATACATGAATTTATATATTTGCTAGTTCTATGGCAATACAGTGGGGTACTGCTGCCAGCATTTAGGGGCTTGTAATCTGTATCCAGCATCTTGTAACTTATTTTAATTTACTTTTAGTTTCTAGTACAGTTATTGTTTTGTTCTTTTATAAATAAAGTTAACTTTACGCTGCTCTTGTTAAAGTATTTACCCATTGTGATCATCGGCGTCGTACTGCACGCTCCGCATGGAGCCATCAGGCTCCACCAGGCTGTACTCCCCCCGGACCTTGTCTCCGTCCCTGGTCTCATGATGATGTTTGTGGTCTCCAGTCTTCTTGTCCGATACTGCGTACTCGAATTCGTATTTGGGGTAGGTGAAGTGGGGTTCCTAGTCCAGGCATAAAAAACAGATTTTTTGATTTAATCAACTTCGTTTGTACTGTCACTAGGTATAGGTGAATAGACGCAAGAGCCCCGGGTTCGATTTTCGCAATGGCTCGATTTTCGTCTGATTTCACAACTTCATCACAACTTCACATACATTGATCTGATTTCGAGATAAGTAGCTCAAGCACCTGTGGAATTACAAATATATACATATAATGCTTTTCTTTTGTAAATACATACTTATAATACATAGAAAACACCCAGACCAATACAACAGACATGTTCACGTACATAAATGTTTGTAATGTGCGGGGATCGAACCCTTGGATCAAAGGCAGCGTATACTATCACTGTTCCAAACGGGTCGTCAGATTTTTCGGATATAAAGTATCAGAACTTTCTAATCTCTGGTTTTTAAAATTGTAATATTTTTTGGAGCAAGACTGTTTACTTACATAGTGATTATATTTGTAGAATAGTCGATGGCTCGGTTGATGGTAAAATTTGATGGTTTGCCACGTATTTGTGTTGCCTGACATGTCATCTTTGCTGGAATGATCAATGAAAACAGCTTGACTGATTGCCATGAAGCAAGTAAATGATAAAATCTGGAAAATAAGAAAAATACATTTTAGAAAACAACATGTTCTTCAAAGATACGATTAGGTATAAATGCGTACGTACTAGTACACGTAAGTGTATCCAAGTCTGTGAAATTTAATTAAACGACTAATATTAAACCAATTAGTAACATCGTGTGTCTGTCTGTACGATTGCGTTGCTTTTTGGTGTTTTTGAAAAGGTCCTGTTTCATACGATTACTTTTGAAGATGAGTAGAGATAAAAAATACGCACATTTAATAATGCACCCAATTAATTAATGGTAAGGTTATATATTTTTTAAAAGATGAAATTTATTTTGAAATTTTTTTTTTACAATTTTTCCTACTTACATTAATAAACATTATGGAGTACTTAAGAGGAACCGCCGCCACCAAATGTACTAGCAAACTGTTGACACAATGATTCTCCATAAACCATTTTATACTTTTCTAAATCGTATTATATAAATTTTTAAATCTCCAATTTTGAGGTAGCTCTGCAGGTGATACGAAAGAATAGAGAAGATCCATTTATCAATTATTACAGATGACAGAATTGAAACAATTTTTCAATTCTATTCTATATCGGTCACAATTTACTAAAATAACTCCTTTTTCTTTTTTTTATGAGGAATATAGCCTAACCATTCCAGCTTTGTTTATGGGATTAAATAAAAACGAAGCTACTTATCAATGTATACGAATCCGTAACTTTTCAATAGATTTTTACTTTATTTTCAAATACATTTAGATCAAAATCAATCAAGGTAATATGACAAGTTATAGTAAGCTGATATTTGTAACTGTCTGTGCATAAAAAATACTATTTTATGGTTCTGAAGGAACTATTAATGAACGAATAATAATGAACGAAACGATAGTAGCTCAATGGATAAGAACACGCCTTCTATTCGGGACGTTGTGGTTCAAATCCAAGTTTGATTCCTCTGGATTTTTCAAATATTTGTACGTATTTCTGCTATTAGCTAGGTGGTAAGGGAAACCTGCACATCGTGAGGAAACCTGCACGTTTCGAATAGTGTCTAAAACGTTTATAACCAAATTAGTCATATTTGATCTGTTAAACGGTTGCAAAGTTTGGATGGCAGTCGCTTCATTGTAATTACCAGACTCCCCAAACCCTGAATCATGGTTTATGACCCTTTCATCGCAACCGGGAATTACCACGAATGAAGACCAATAACCATCAGGCGATCCATTTGCTTTTCTGCCTCACTATCATATTCAAATAAATAACGCTCAAAATAAAAAGGCTTATCCATACTGTTCCCATCCCGCAATAGGTGCCACCACTGATCATATCGTCACCATCTCAATATCAAAGGAAGCATTGAGTTCATTTTTCTGTTACACGGAATGGAGGAGATTCGGGTAATCATATCTTGGACGTATGAATCTGTCAATTTTACTATGGTACGCATACAAAGTTGTGATTTAATACAAAAAAACATTAAATTTTTGAGACTCAAAATTATTTTTACCATAAGGTACATACATGGTAGAATTCTCGTAAATAACTATTCTAATGTAAGAGACCATCAAAGTTTCAAACAATTTACAAGTATTATTTTGTAAAAGGAAGTCGCAGCCGTGGCAGGCCCTCCACAAGGTGGACCGACGATCTAGTGAAGGTCGCGGGAATCCACTGGATGCGGGCGGCACAGGACCCATCTGTATGGAGGCCATTGGGGGAGGCCTATGTCCTGCAATGGACGTCTATTGGCTGAAATGATGATAATGATTTTCTAAAAAACCGCCATGGCTGTATTAAATTAAATGTAAATGATAAATCATTCGAATTGAGTCATCCACTTAGGCATCACAAAACCATAGACAAATTTACGTCAAACTTGGGTGTTTTAAGTTTAACGTTACTGTTTTTTGGGTTAATTTTTAAAAATAGGCACTCTTTACCTGAACTTCTTAAGTTCATGTATGGCAGACTTTATATTAAAGTCGCATTTTGTAATCATAAACTTACTGGATTTCCTTGGAAAACCAAATGTAATTCATACTAACTGATCTTAAGACTGAAATAATTATTGATAGGTATAATTAAAATTAAGTCTTTCCCCAGTCTCCTATGCAATGATATTCCGAATACAGTAATTTCACAAAAGAGAGCGGGCCAAAGCTCTTATCATGCGAACCAATCGGCAGAACCTAATAGATTCGATGCGCTCTTTGTTCGATTACACTAAAGGCATTAATCGATTTTGAAAAACTGTACCAGCCACAAAAACTAAGTTAGCTTTCTTCTAAAAACCAAGCAGTAGGAAAGCAAGTTTTAAAAATCCTGGGATGTTATTCAACTTTCAAAAACAATGTGACTCTGTTCTTTCTTTTTACGGCTTTCATAGTATGACGGCCCGTTTGGAACAGTGGTAGTGAACGCTGCCTTTGGTCCAAGAGTTGCGGGTTCGATCCCCGCACAGTACAAACATTTGTATGCATGAACATGACTGTTTTTACTGGTCTGGGTGTTTTCTATGTATTATAAGTATGTATTAACAAAAGAAAAGTATTATATGTATATATTTGTAATCCCACTGTTGATTCTAACACAGGTGCTTGAGCTACCTATCTCGGAGTCAGATCAATGAATGTGATGTTGTGAAATGTTTATTATTTATTTATTTATATTTATTTATAGTATCACTGCGACCAGTTTGGTCTATTTCTGATCGCCGCCACATAGCACTTCTCTCTTTGTGTTCCAGCTTACTGGAATACAATGTGAGCAAGTCAGAGTAATTCGCCGTGTGGTCCCCGGCAGAGTACAATAGGCCACCCTCATTCTTACCGAGGTGTCGTAAAAGGCGACTAAGGTAAAGCTGCTGGCATGATCATCAGCACCCAGAGAAGGAAAACTCTGCATTTATATCAAAACCCTCGTCAACCCGTCTGCCAAGCGTGGTGAGTATGGCAATTACCCCTCATGTGATTGAGGGAGGCCCGTGCCCCAGCAGTGGGGACTTAAATGGGCTGACGATGACGATGAAGTCAGAGTAATTAAGTATTTTGCGTCGAGTCGTCGTCGGCTCATAACTAACTTTTTGTAAAAAAGGGGAATGTACAAATGGATATAATTCATTGCAAATTATACAAAAATTAGCGATTACGTGTACGTTTTGACGTTATTCTTCTGGTAATAGATTTGGTTGCAAAATAGGGGTATATTATGCATTAATTTAAAAAGTTACACAGTAATCTACAAATATGTGAGTTATAAAAATGAAAACGTGAATATTACAAAGATCATTAAAATTATGTAAAATGTTAGGGAAATCCTACGAATAAATACAGACTTTGAAAACAATTTGGTAAGTATGCCTGGGGACCGTAAGATATAATTGGTAGGCCACCAGTCCGCCGGGAGGCAGCTGGTGGCCCAGAAGAAATGATGCACCCGGACTTATATACGCAACTGGTTTATTACTGATAATGCTAATGGCATCATGGGAGAACATCTCCAAGGCTTATATACTAGAGATGACTGACGTCATCTCGTATCACATACGTGGTAAGATCGGCTGACATAGCGTACGTGACAGAAATAACAGTCGGTCTTATAGATAATCCTTATCGTGCATGCCGAGCTGCCACAGTAAGTATAGTTGCATTGCAAAATGTAGAGCGGTGGTAGCTCAGAGGCTCAGATTGCGTCTTCCATACGGGAGGTCGTGGTTCGAATCCGAACATGCTTCTCGGGATTTTTCAAATCTATGTGTGTGTTTCTTCCATTAGCTTGGCGGTGAGGAAAAACATCGCGAGGAAACCTGTGAAACCATGATTGAGTTGGTTTGATTTCCTGTTAAAGGGTTGCGAAGGTCCGACGGTAGTTGCTTCATTGTAATTACTATTTGCTTTATTTGCTTCATTGTATTTGACGACCCGTTTGGAACAGTGGTAGTGAACGCTGCCTTTGGTCCAAGGGATGCGGGTTCGATCCCCGCACAGTAGAAATATTTGTGTGCATGAACATGTCTGTTTGTATTGGTCTGAGTGTTACCAATGTATTATAAGTATGTATTTACAAAAGAAAAGTATTGTATGTATATATTTGTAATCCCACTGTTGATTCTGATATCCGTAACACAGGTGCTTCAGCTACCTATCTCGGAGTCAGATCAATGTATGTGATGTTGTGAAATATTTATTATTTATTTATTTATTATTTATTTACTATAATTCTCAAATTCTGTATCATAGTCCAAGCGCAGAGCGACAGTTTTGATAGCAACCAGGAATTCCACGCTTAAGATGAGGAGGATTAAAATAATGTAAAATATTAAAATAGTCTGAAGTGCATGTTTGTTTATCACTTGGAGAACACACAGTGGAAACAGATATTTGCTCGTAAAAGTAGTAAGATCTCTATTTATTTTCGAGAGATTTTATTGACACTTTTTAGTTCAACCTTTCAGAGGTTAAGAAGTTTATTTTTTTATGTGATAGGTGGCAGACGAGCGTACGGATCACCTGATGGTAAGCGATTGCCGCCGCCTATGAGCACCCGCGCCACCTGTTTATGTCGTAAAAATATTTTTGATGCCGGAGATGACGATGTTGTCTATTCTGTACTGTACTTAATGCAGCAATTTTAATATTTATCTTCTTATATATAAAAAAATAGATGTGTCCTTATCGGTATCGGTATTCTCTGTGGTAATAATACCTGCGGAAGTTACTTTGTTTATTGATAATGGATGGGTGATGGCTGGCACCTGGCACTCGAATATGTCTAACGTTTATTAAAGGTTATGAAAAGGATACCTATTAAAAATATTTATTTTGTAAAATACATTTATTCGTTTACTCCATCAGTCAATAAATACTGCTAAATTATCTTAATAATATTGCTAGCTAAAATCTTGTCTAGTGGTGATAGTATTGGAGAGCGGGGGCGGCCTTGACGACGACGGGGGCAGCTGTGGGGGCGGTGTTGTGCACCACCGCGTTGAAGCCGTTGTGGTCATCGGCGGTGTACTCCACGGTCCTGATGGAGCCGTCGGCCTCGTGGAACGAGTACGAGCCCTTCACCACGTCGCCGTCGCGGGACTCCTGCTGGGACTTGTTGTCGCCAGTGTGACCGTCAGCAATGGTGTAGGTGTACTCGTATTTAGGGTAAGTCTGTTAAATATGATGGTTAATGTTAGGTATTATCACAGGCAATGAATACATTGTGATAGCTATAAATATTTAATAATCTATGTAGGTATTTAGATAATCTGTATATGTATATCATTTGACTCAAGAGACAAATCACCAAATATTTTCTACTCTCAACATTATGCTAAATACAAAAGGCGACAACTTACGATTTCCTCAGGTTGAGCCAAAACCTTGGTGACTGGGAGCGGCGTGGTAAGCGACTGGGGCAGCATGGTAGGTGACTGGGGCGGGGGCGGAGTGGTACACGGGGGCAGCCACGGCAATCTTAGCTACGGGAGCGGCCAAGTATTTGGCGGGCTCTTCGTGACGCACGATGCTCTGGGAGGAGACGGATTCAGCGGAGGAGTAGTGGACGGGAGCGGCGTGGTAGGACACGGGGGTGGCCTACGGTGTATTTAGCGACTGGCGCCGGCCACCAGTTTAGTGGGCTGCTCGTGGCGCACGTAGCTCTGGGACGAGACAGCTTCGGCTGGGGAGTAGTGGACAGCAGCCGGCAGGAGTCCGGCCTGGGACACCGCCACCAACGCGCAAAGAGCTACCAGCTGAAATAAGTAAGGTATGGTATTAGTTTTCGCTGTCCATTCCATTTGGCATGTAAACACTCAAAAGTACATTGTAGATCAAATCTAAGTATTATCATCACGCACTCTTTTATAGTATTTTTTAATTATGATGTTAAATTCTTGTTTATCACATTTGCCATAATTTCAAATTTAAAAATTTATTGTCTTTTTCCTGCTGCAACTTACTTTTGAGAACATATTGATTGTTTCTCTGAAGTCAGATTGTTAATGATATCTCCATATCCAAGGGCCCAGTTTTATACTCAATTTTTTTTGCAAGATAGCTCACAGGTAGTGGTAGTCGTCAGACTAGCTTTATGCCGCGACCTTACTCTGGGTCAAGTTAGTGTCGCGAAGAAATACGTTCACTGAATGTGTTTCAGAATTTCTTATGAAATGCGATAAATTACATAAGTTGTATCCTTAACAAAAAGTATCTGCACCTCCGCTGCAATTAAGGTGGGTGGGCAGGTTTACGGAACATGTTTTGGCTAACTAATAATTTGCACCAAATCACGTGTCATTCATATCGAGCCGAATAATTAAAATGTTAATAAACAAGCGATCTAATTGGATATGGTTCTTTATCATTATTTAATTACAAAGTGTTAATAGTTGGTTTTCTTGTATAAGAAATATTTAATTAGCTAATCTTTTAAACAAGATGACAGTTCCTATTTCTGCCGCTCCATCAAAAATGGAACTCGTTAGCTGCGCATGTATTTCTTCCTTCCTACAATATGGATTCGGTCAAGCGAAGAGTGAAGAAGCATCTCGCGGGCCAGTATGGCGGTGCCAACGGAGGTGATGCCCTGACATCGCTTCCGTTGTAATTGCAACGTGGGCTCTTCTCTTGCTTACCATTAGGTTAAGGAGAGCCAATATACTGTGCCACTAAAAAAAAGTCGAATTATTTGAGATTGTAATTGGCGCTTTTTCTTTTTGAAAACTGTTTTAAAAAGTATTCCTAATATATTTTGTATTAATGGTGTTTGTGTCTTAGGTCAGACGGCAGACTGTCTTCTTTGTATTAACCAGACTCCGCAAATCCTGAATCATGGTCTAAGCGTACCCCGGCGTATTTACAACTTCAGAACCAGATCAACTGAATCACGGTTACACGTTTCAGAAACTATTCGAAACGTGCAGGTTTTGTCACGATGTTTTCCCTCACCGCCGAGCTAATGGAAAAAATGTGCACATACATTTAAAAAATCTAGACGTGTTTGCTTGGATTCAAACCACGGCACTCGCATGGAATGCCCATTCTAATCTAATCCACTGAGCTGTACACTTGCACCACCTTGAGGCTGTACCTCTCGGTGCGTACCTCATCATACCTCATGAGGTACGCTACCCTGTTCGACAGTAAGACACTAAGTTGTCGGAGAGGAGTCCCTCTCTTTCCCTCCCTCCCTCAATAAGTCTATTGACCAGAAACCCGATGCCGCCTTGAGAATGTTAGTCTCCCTCGCAGAAGTACATTAGGTGGCCCGATTCCAAGGTTACGGTGTCCTCGCCCTCTCTTCGGGCTTTGCTTAACCCAAGGATGTGCCACCTTCGTTTAACCCAAGGATGTTTCCAAGTGCCACCTCGAGTTGTGCCAGATGCGAATCAAGCCGCAATGTGCGTCCGATGTACGTCGCCTCGGATTGAGGGTCGGTTTGTTGTAGTGGTCTCCCCTAGCCCGGAGATTCTTCGCACCCCCCGTCCCGCCGTTACCATGGTCACCACCATGACCAGGAATAGCGGGACTGTCGGGAACTGGGGGCCGTGGCTGTAGTTTTATTCTCATTGGAGGATTTGCTCATAATCACCACGCTGGGCAGGCGGTTGGCGATCGCAGGGCATGAATTTTTGCGCCAGTGACGTTGCTGCCCATCACTGGCCTAGCGTATTTAGCCACGCCACAGCCGTGGTTATACCGCCATGGGTCGGTCGCCAAAGCCTTGTTGGTAATTCAACAGGATTCACCACGGGCAGGTGAGGTTGGCTTGGGGCAGCAAGGTGGTATATCGCCCCCTTACACCCCCATTGATAATTTAAATTTCAAATATTATGATAAATAACTGCCTATTTGAAAAGCCGCCTACCTAAAACGACGTAAGTCAATTATAGAATCAACCGTAGTACTTTCTTTGCTTGTCCAGCCCTTGTCAATTGAATAGTGAATAAATAACTTTGTATTTGTAGGTATAAACTAAAATAAACTGATTAAATTTCTTAAAGCTCAAACAAACTCCAAATGACATCTGTCACCTGTAATTATATGAGTTATTTTATTTTGGTGTATTACCACAGTGTAATAAAAGTTTTCCAAAGCTCTTTTTATACTATGGTAATCTACCAAAACGTGGTAACGTGGTGTGGTATAACGTCCTGATATCCATTTAAAAAAATGTGGTAAAAGGGATAATAGGATATATATTTTTTGATATTTCGTAATTTTGAATGTAGTAAACATTGTTATTTATCATATCGATTTTAATAAATATCGAAAAAAGCCTAAATAGAGTTTATAAAGCACAAAAACATAAATGGTGTTCTAATTTTTATGTCATATTTTCGATGTTGTGTTGTTAATAATTACACTTACTCGACTACCGACTTACAACCCTTAGACAAGGAAAAAACCTGACTATACTGAACGCAAAGACTCCTGAGCCCAATTCTCAGGATTTGCGATATGAAAAAACAAGCGGATATCACCCGAAACCATACAAAAAACTATGCTTTAGTGAAATTTATATCGTATGATGACAAAATATCAAGTCCCGAGAATTGGGGTCCTGGTAGACAGTGTATAGACAGTAAAGTAGTTAAAAATGGCCAGGGAAATAGATACTGTTATACTCAATAAGCTAAAGAGGCAGTGTTGAGCTGTGTAATGTATAGAGTTATATAAATAACTTAACTAATTAAAATAAGTTAAGTTGAATACATAAAAATAATTGCATCAATACATGGATAAAAATTTAAAATAAATAATATTTTCTATCCTGTAAAACAGCCATTGTATGCGCCATTGTAATGTTAGTTTTGCGGAATCTCAAGAGATGGCGCTGCGCGTAGCGTCCTACGCCCAAAAAATTGTATTTGTATAAATGTGCAGCTACTTCTGCTGTTAAATGTACTAAAGCTACTGGTGACCGTGACGATAATAAACGTTTTCATGGATTTCACACTGAATATATGTAGTATCTTCTATTTTCTTAGTATATATTTCTGTAGTATCTTCACCTGATACACCCGCAATATCAGTATAGGCACAAGTGCGCTGCTAAAATATTCACTCCCCTTCTCGCCGATTGAGTCTGTGATACCCTCACCTACTCGACGAGACAGCATATGCTGCTCTGCGCCATGTGATTGAATTGATAATCGGTTTCCACCGACTGCCCAAATTTTTGGGCATTAAATGATTTGATTAATTGAAAAGTTTACGCCTAATACTTAATTAAAATACTTAGCTAAAAAAATAAGCCCCGTATGAATAAAAGTAATGAAGTTATCGGTTCATCATCATGAAGAGATGACGCAAACCAAAATTAAAGTAAACGTTTATTCAAACTATTCGTATATTTAAAATAAATAAATAAATCAGAACATGATTTCACTTCATTGAACTAGTGGTTATAGTAGGCAATGGCGGGGGCAGCCTTGACCACCAGGGGGGCAGCCTTGTAGACGACGGGGGCGACGGTGGGGGCGGTGTTGTGCACCACCGCGTTGAAGCCGTGGTGGTCGTCGGCGGTGTACTCCACGATCCTGACGGAGCCGTCAGCCTCGTGGAACGAGTACGAGCCCTTCACCACGTCGCCGTCGCGGGACTCCGGCTGGGACTTGTTGTCGCCGGTGTGACCGTCAGCTACGGAGTAAGTGTACTCGGATTTGGGGTGAGCCGGAAAAGTGTATTTTTATTAAAAACCACTTATCAATTAAATGTTGAGAGTGTGTAGAATTGTAGATATATAGATAGGTACTTTACATAGGATAAATATTTGACACAGTAAACAAAACTTAAGGCTAGGTAATGCACATATTCAGTCATCATCATCATCATCATCAGCAACCCACACTTCGTCCACTGCTGGACATAGGTCTCCCCTAATGCACGCCACTGCTCCCGATATACATATTCAGTATACAACATCAAGTATGAAGTTATTATCAAGCAACATATTAATTTTCTTTCTCATGGTGGGCGTAGATCTAGGCTACGGGGGTAGCATGGTAGGCGACGGCAGCGGTAGCTGCGTGGTAGGCGACGGGAGCGTGGTAAACAGGAGCAGCTACAAGCTTGGTAGCGGGCTGGTCGTGACGCACGATTCTCTGAGAGGAGACAGACGCAGCGGACGAGTAGTGGACGGGAGCAGCGTGATACGCGGGAGCGACGGCCAGTTTGGCGACGGGAGCAGCCACGAACTTAGTGGCGACGGTGGCTGGCTTGTCGTGGCGCACGATGCTCTGGGAAGACACGGCCTCGGCGGGAGAGTAGTGCACAACTGCGGGCAGCAGTCCAGCCTCGGACACCGCCAAAAATGCGCAAAGGGCTACCAACTGTAAATAAAACATGGTGTTAATAATAAAAATGTCTAATAAATTGTTCGTAAATTTTTTAATTGAAAATATTTTACATTCCTACTTTTGAGATCATGTTGATTTGCTGAAATACGTAATGTGTTTGTAATAATATCTGAAGTAAGTTGCCAGTTTTAATACGCACATACAATATAGCAAATCGTGGGTTAGAATGAAAGTCGCACAAGTAAGCAAACTAGCCTAGTGACATTGCCTCAGGCGCTTCGTTCAATCTTATCGAATTTCGTTTCGAGCAATGGTTTGTGATAACGACTTGACAGTCATCAATTAATTTATTGTTGTTATACATTTTTAATACGCTTATGTCATAGAGAGCACTCAAAGGAAGCAGTCAATTTAGATTTAGGAATAAACTTATGTCAGAATCGACGAAGAAACTATAAGCACACTATAACAAGAAACTCTTGTTATACCTACTTTACTAAGCAAGTAATTATATAGTTAATGCGTGATCGTATCAGAAATGATGGGATCCGCGAGACTAAGGTCACAGACATAGCCCAAAGGATTACATCTCTTAAGTGACAATGAGCAGGGCACATAGCGAGGATAACAGCAGGTGTCTGTTCTCCTCGCTATGCGAAAAGATCCTTGAATGGAAGACACGTACAGGAAAGTCGCAGCTGTGGCAGGCCCCCACAATGTGGACCGACGATCTGGTGAAGGTCGCGGGAATCCATTGATGCGGGAGGCACAGGACAGATCTTTGTGAAGAACATTAGGGGAGGCTATTGTCCAGCAGTGGACGTCTATTGGCTGTAATGCTACTGATGATGATATAGTTAATAATAATAAAAAAACATAATAACTAATTTCTTTGGTAGTGGATGATTTTCAATTGTGTTTGTGTGAACACAATACACTGATGTTATACCCTTCACCTCAGCGTATTATACCCGGTTGCGGCCAAAGCTGTCGCTTTGTAGCCTAGGGGACCACTTGGACCTTGATTCAGGATTTGGAATTCAGACAATCCTTAACAGGGAAACCAGAACCACTGAAGCTTGGTTTACACACGTTTCAGAAACTTTCCGAAACGCGTAGGGAAAATATCATTAGGAAATCCTAACGATATTTTCCCTCACAGTTGAATTAATTGTAGAAATATGCACATAAGATAAAAATCAAGAGTGCATGCTTGGATTCGAATATACAATTTCCCATAATCGCTTCGCCATCGCTTAATCATAAGTATTCTGTATGGATTTATCCTGGAATAATGATTTTTCTATCTTATCTTAATTTACTGTATTGCACTCGGGTAGAAAGCATTAATATAAAATTCAATAACAGTGATGATACTTTTAATGTAATTTATAAATTTCATTTTTTTACATAACTCCCAGACATTAAACAAACAAGTGTTTTTCACACGAATATTAGAACAGAGTGGGAATCGAACCCATGGCTTTTGGCGTATGAGGGAAGAACACGATTAAATGCACCAATGTATAAAGCGCAATCCTGATTGAACAGGAAAAACTAAAACATGAGACTGGATAAGGATCAGATTTATCATCATCCATAAATAAATAATATTTCACATCACATACATTGATCTGATTCCGAGATAGTTAGCTCCTGCACCTGTGTTACAGATATCAGAACCAACAGCGAAATTACAAATATATACATTTAATACTTTTCTTTTGTAAATACATGCATATAATACATACAAAACACCCAGACCAATACAAGCAAACATGTTCATGCGCACTGATCCAAACGGGTCATCAAATCCATGTCTCATTGCACCTCTATTTCAAATCCAATTTGATTGTTAAAACATAAATATTGTGATTTTAGATACGTTTTGAAAAAAAAGTATTAATGATAGTAATAACGTAATCCAAATACACATTTGCATTATTATGAATGAAATTAACTTGCAATAGTGAAACATAGCCCGAAGCAAGGTCACTTCTACGCTACTTGACAGCTTTACGAACACTGATTATGTAAAGAAAGCTGAAAGCTTTTAAGTTTAGTTCTTATTAGTATTAACTAAATAATCATTCGATTAACAATGTTTTTCAAAGTAAGTCAAGCCATATTAAGTTAATAGTTGAGAAGAAAGAAGAAAAGAAAGGAAAATATTTATTTGGAGCATATAAATAACATAAACATAGGACTAATATTAATATAGAACTTAAATGCTACCGAAATGTCGTTTGCAAACACTATTCTGTTTTGAAATTCTATTTTTTTAAGGTGATAGCTCTTTGCGCTGTGGTGGCGGTAGCTCAGGCTTGCCTCCTGGCTGCTCTAGCCGTCCATTACTCTTCGGCTGCGTCCGTCTCCTCGCAGAGCATCGTGTGCTTGTTGAAAAAACTACTTCCTAGATTTCGTTCGAACCTATGTATTTTCGGTGATAGTTTGCATTGTAATTTACATCATGTGACATACGAACGAACAGTTGGACAGACTAATCGGTCGAACAAATATGACGAATCTATAAGGGTACCGTTTTTGGCCATTTGGCTAGGGAACCCTAAAAATAAGCCCTGCCCTTCCTGTCGGAACACTTGGCCATTTCCTATTTTGAGGTTTTAAACCGTTCTCAGGCGATTTTTTATTCTTGAAGTGATATTCGTTGGATATATTAGGAACTTTTATTATAGATGAGATGCTAACTAAAACCACGAAGACAGAGGCACTCATCCAACAGTATTGAAAATAAGCACATTCATGGTATTCATGAATCTACATAGATTGTGATATGACTTACGTTCTTACATTTTCTTTTCACTTTTTTATTTTAAAATCATGTTTAGGTAGGTTTCGTACTACAAGCGTAATTAAGCGATATCTATCAAGGTTTAGCCAGTAACTATGTGTCATCGTGGTGTGAGCATGTATATATCTTGTCGAAAAGATAGTGGGGTAATTATGTAAATAACAGTACTGTTTCATTCAAACTTATTCGTGTATTTCAATAAATTAATCAATAGTTTTTGGTTCAATCAATGATAGTACTTAGTGGTGGTAGTAGGAGAAGGCGGGGGCAGCCTTGACCACCAGGGGGGCAGCCTTGTAGACGACGGGGGCGGCAGTGGGGGCGGTGTTGTGCACCACCGCGTTGAAGCCGTTGTGGTCATCGGCGGTGTACTCCACGGTCCTGATGGAGCCGTCGGCCTCGTGGAACGAGTACGAGCCCTTCACCACGTCGCCGTCGCGGGACTCCTGCTGGGACTTGTTGTCGCCGGTGTGACCGTCAGCTACGGAGTAAGTGTATTCGTATTTTGGGTGGGCCTGTAAAAAAAAAACAAATTATATCTGTGGACTCCAAAAAATCAATCAACTTTGTTTCTCAATGTTTATCCTACTTACGATTTCCTCGTGAGCTACCACTTTGGCGATGGGAGCGGCGTGGTAAGCGACGGCGGGGGCAGCGGCGTGGTAGACGGGAGCGGGAGCGTGGTAGACGGGAGCGGCGTGGTAGACGGGAGCGGCGTGGTAGGCGGGAGCAGCTACCACTTTGGCAGCGGGCTGGTCATGATGCACGATACTCTGAGAAGACACTGACGCAGCCGATGAGTAATGAACTGCAGGTGTGGCCAAGAGGCCAGCCTGGGCCGCCGCCACGAATACGCACAGGGAAACCAGCTGCAAATATAGGTTGTTATTATTTTAGTTATTTTAATTTCGACTCTTATTCTTTTCCTTATAATATCTATTTATTCTATATCAGTAACTTTGTGATTTTTAAGCTCATTGATACTCGTATTATTTTGCATTTTAAAATGTTTTTTTTTCTTACTTTGGAGAACATCGTTGTGTGTAAAAGCAATCTGTTACTGACTAATTATTTTTCATGGTGACTTTTATATAGTGGGTGCGTAGTTCTACCACAGCGGTATTGCGAGTCTCATAAGTTGTCGATCGACATTCTGACCTTGCTCCAGGCGATTCAAATTTTTGCGATCGTTTTCATTCATCTTTAAGTTCGCACTTTTATAATCAGGTTTATGTATTTTTGCTGAGATTTTCTCTGAAGTAGTACTTCTCATAGGTACTTACGTTTTATACATTTTCGCTTATATACATAGCGTATAATTCATAAAACATGCTCACTTTTTATGCTAGATTAAAAAAAAGAGCTTAAAGCACAAAACAAGATATTGCAATGAAACGTTTTAGTTGTTTTATGCTAGAGACGACAAAAAAGAAAGCAAGTCACCTGATGGATAGTAATCATCGCCACCCATGAACATCTGCGAAATCAGAGAGATCATTAATGTGTTGCCGGCCTTTATATATTTAAGGAGTCTGGTAATTAAAATAAAGTGACTGCCATCTATTATCCGAAACGCACAAGTTTCCTTACGATCTTTTCTCTTTCCGCCGAACTAAGGGTAGAAATAGGCAGATTTATTTGAAAAATCCAGGGGTGCATGGTCGGCTTGAAACATATTACGATCTCCCATATAGAAGGCGCGTTCTTATTTACTGATCTACCATAGCTCCTTGTTCTATTTTTTTTATTATTGAGTGATGTTACAACCACAGACTCTGGGTTCGTGCCTTTTTTTGCTAGTCTTATAATAAGAGTAAGATAAATTGCTAAAGTTGCTCCACGTATGTTAAAGTACAATATGTATAAATATTCTAAAATTAACTGTTTCAGGTAAGATCCGAATAGTTTTATAGAAAAAAAATTGACAACCTCAGGAATGTGGTATTAAAAAAAATATTAAGAGTAAAATTCATCTTGTTGTATCCCGAAAACAAGGCCATTTCATAATTTAATCCCTAATATGAACTTCAATTCACAGGTTCTTGAGTTACAAGACGACGACGCGTGCTACAAGATAATTTGGCCTGGAGCAATGTCACCAACTTGTTTGACAGCCTCCGATACTTTCATATTATCAGTTTATCAGAACCTATGCGTATATAAAACTGACATAGTAAGCTATTGAATTATTAGAAATCTAGTAGCTAACTCGAACACACAAAAATGTTTTCTAAAGTAAGTCACCGCCATGAAATAGTACCTACTATGTATAAAAGAATACTATAGATATTGGTTTTGGATTGACGTGTGATTATGACAGCAAATAGTTTTATGATATTATTTTACTATTTCAGATTGTAGCTCTTTGCGCTGTGGTGGCTGTAGCCCAGGCTGGCCTCCTGACTGCCCCAGTCGCCCATTACTCCTCCGCTGCGTCCGTCTCCTCGCAGAGCATCGTGCGTCACGATCAACCCGCTACCAAAGTTGTAGCCGCTCCCGTCTACCACCACGCTCCCACCCCTGTCTACCACGCCGCTGCTCCCGCCGTCGCTTACCACGCCGCTCCCGCTATCGCCTACCACGCCGCTCCCATTGCCAAAGTGGTGGCTCACCACGAGGAAATTGTAAGTGAATTTATTTTTTATAACAGAAATTTCAAAAGTAAAACTGGTAATTTGGCGATTTTTCCACGCTTATAAATGTAAATAAATTTATTATTTTTCTAACAGGCCTACCCCAAATACGAGTACACTTACTCCGTAGCTGACGGTCACACCGGTGACAACAAGTCCCAGCAGGAGTCCCGCGACGGCGACGTGGTGAAGGGCTCTTACTCGTTTCACGAGGCCGACGGCTCCGTCAGGACCGTGGAGTACACCGCCGATGACCACAACGGCTTCAACGCGGTGGTGCACAACACCGCCCCCACCGCCGCTCCCGTCGTCTACAAGGCTGCCCCCCTGGTGGTCAAGGCTGCCCCCGCCCTCGCCTACTACCACCATTAAATCCTGTAGCTGAATATGCCAAATAATTGTTGATTAATTTATTGCAATACAAGAATAAATTCGAATAAAACTTTACGCCTACTTTACTTATTTTAACACCTTCGAATAATTTGCCATTTCTAGATTAGTTTCAGACGGAGACAGACAAATTGTAATTGATATATTAATAAATTGAGTACTTAAAGCAACTATTAGGGTGGTAGCGCATACAACGCGCTTTCAATAGGGGGGAGGGGGGGGGTATCATGGTTCGAATCCGAACATTGTACCTTGTGATTTTTCTAATCTATGTGCGTATTATCTACCATAAGCTTGGTGGAGAGGGAAAACATCGTTAAAGAGTTGCGAAGGTCAGACGCCAATAGCTTCACAATAATTACTAGACTCCCCAAATATTGAATCGTGGTCTAAGCGTTCCCTGTTCTCCAGAGCGACAGCTTTGGACGCAACCGGGAATTAGACCAGATGAGATGAGGTCTAAGTCATCTACTCACTACCAGCAATCCTTATTCAGTAATTGTTATTTTTATTTACGGTTTTTGGTCCTCGGCAGTAAGGTCAATCGGCGCACAGAAACATGTAAGACTTAATTAATTTTTAAATATATATATATATATATATATATATATATATATATATATATATATATATATATATATATATATATATATATATATATATATATATATATATATATATATATATATATATATATATATATATATATATATATATATATATATTTCACCACGTTTAGTATAGAAACGGTACTAAGCAAATGGATTTAAATTATATTAGGCCAAATAGCAAGCCAAAATAGCATAAAATTTCTTATTGGATTAAGTACTTAACTAAACTTTTACTAAAAATATAAAAATAAGTATTTTATAACCAATAATAATTGAATTATATTCCCTATTCAAAGGATGGAAAAGCTATGCTTGCAATTTCCTTGCACAATAAAAAACGGAACACTCTGAACAAAATCTAATATCGAAGATGATGTTTCATCAGGGACATCAAGGGAAACCTTCAATTATAAAGTTTTTATTATGTGCACAGGTGTCGAACCGGAAAAAAGGATTATCTATTCTACTCTACTAATTGATACGTCATTACTAGTGATGCTCCGAGTAATACTTTTACCGAGTTTACTCGGTACAAAGTTTCTCAAACCGAGTACTCGGTCGAGTTACTCGGTTCAGTTTTGACACAAAAACTTCTTCTGTTTTCAGCATAAGTCTTTTTTACGGAACTGCTACTATATTGTTACCTTATTATTGAGTATCCGATATTTTAGCAATGCTGAAAGCATAATGGTTACACCGTGACCATTGCACTTGCAACTGTGCCTAGTACAAACATGGTAGCAATTCCCTAAAAACTATTCTAACGTTAGTGATCATGATAGTTTAAAACTAAAAATAAAAATGAATATTTTCTCTCATATAATGCTTAAAAACCTTATGTGACACACTGAGATACCATCGCTCATCGGTGTGAGCGATGGTAGCTCAGTAGTTAATAACCGCCTTCCATACGGGGGGGTCATGGTTGGAATCCGAGCATGCACCTCTGCATTTTTCAAATCTATCTGGGCACTCCTCTTGCTTACTATTATGCTGAGGAGAGCTTACTATGATACTATCACTACAAAAAAAATACCGAGTAACTCGGCATTAGTGCCGAGTTACTCGGCTGAGTAACGTTTATCAATTAACTGCCGAGTACACCTAGTACCGAGTAGTAACCAAGTACTCGGCCCATCTCTAGTCATTACAAAAGATACATTTTCTCTAAGAAACCTAAGATCTTAAACTCGTATGTCGTGTAACATATCCATAAAACCAAATATTTTTTAGTTGGAACGGAGTGGTGAATTCACCACTCCGTACTAACTAGAAAAAAAACTTGTAAAAATATGGAGATTTTGATTTAGACATCTTTGGAAATGTCATATCACCGAAGTATTAAAATTTATGAAGTAATAATAATAATAATAATTCTCATAACATGTCATACATTGACCTGATTCCGTACTAAGTAGCTTAAGCACTTGTGTTACAGATATCAGACAACAGAGGAACACAAATATATACTTAAATACATATATTACACCCAGGCACCGAACAAACACAAGTGTTCATCGCACGAATGTTTGTCCAGGGTGGGGATCGAACCCACGACCTTTGGCGTAAGAGCCAGGGTCACTACCAATTGCGCCATCCGGTCAGTAATGAAAGATAAATGATCAATGCTAATATTTGCTATTTTTTTCTTTAGGGCCCTTTTACTACTCAGTGGTGCCGGTAAAGTTATTTTTTTACTAGCCACATTTTTTAATCTTGGTTGAGATGATTGTGACATGAAAGGCATGTGAAAAAAGCTTGAAAAATCACAAATCCTTTTTTACGTTCAAAGTCTTCATTTAATAACTTTCATTTCCTGTCTTAATTTCATTACAATCAATAAAATCCTGGTAGTGGCGTCATTGAAATGAGCCTTAATTGACCTCGACATTCTAAAGTTATCCTCTTATAACTCTGTCAAGTTGGTCGAATCCGCCCTTTAATCATTTAATGGTATTACTGTTCATTCACTGTGTTTTAAAGTGACTATGGGTTATTCAAATAAGAGAACGGACTTATTCGAAATTAATCGTGTATTGCAATAATTTAATCAGCAGTTTTTGGTATAATCAATTAAAAGACTTAGTAATAGCACTTAATGGTTGTAGTAGGAGAGGGCAGGGGCAGCCTTGACCACCAGGGGGGCAGCCTTGTAGACGACGGGGGCGGCGGTGGGGGCGGTGTTGTGCACCACCGCGTTGAAGCCGTGATGGTCGTCAGCGGTGTACTCCACGGTCCTGACGGAGCCGTCAGCCTCGTGGAACGAGTACGAGCCTTTCACCACGTCGCCGTCGCGGGACTCCTGCTGGGACTTGTTGTCGCCGGTGTGACCGTCAGCTACGGAGTAAGTGTACTCGTATTTGGGGTGAGCCTGTGAAAAGAAGCAAAATTATACGTTTGTGGACTCCTAACAATCAATAAAAATTTGTTTTCAATATTTATCCCACTTACGATTTCCTCGTGAGCTACTACTTTGGCGATGGGAGCGGCGTGGTAGGCGACAGCGGGAGCGGCGTGGTAAGCGACGGCAGGGGCAGCGGCGTGGTAGACGGGAGCGGGGGCGTGGTAGACGGGAGCGGGGGCATGGTAGACGGGAGCGGGGGCTTGGTAGACGGGAGCGGGGGCGTGGTAGACGGGAGCGGCGTGGTAGACGGGAGCAGCTACCACTTTGGCAGCGGGTTGGTCATGACGCACGATGCTCTGAGACGAGACCGACGCAGCCGAGGAGTAGTGGACTGCAGGTGTGGCCAAGAGACCAGCCTGGGCCACCGCCACGAATACGCACAGAGATACCAACTGGAAATATAAGTGATAAATATTTTATTATTTCTATCAGTGTTTTATTCTGTATTCTGTATTTTTTTACGGTTGTCCAAATTATCTTATAGGTATAATTTAATTTTTACGATTATTTATATTCTACATATTTTCTTACTTTAGAGAACATTGTGCTGTGTGTGATAACAAATTGTTACTGATCAATAAATTCTCAATAGTAGCATTTTATATAATTGTAGGTCTCCCAGATCTACAGTAGGTACCGGTCGTTGAACAACATGTCGATCAACATTCTGACCTTGCTCGAAGCGGTTTGCAAATTTTTTCATTCATCTTTACTTTTTCGATGATTCAAATATGAAAGCGACAATTTTTTGTACTCTGTGCTTTTATTTTTAAAAATATTTGCTTCCTTGTTAAGCGTATATATTTATGTACAACCATGGGTACAACATATAAATTGATAAAGGGTTATCTTTATTTATAAAGAAAGAAAGAAAGAATGAAAGAAAAAAATATTATTTTGGACATCACAACACTACATACGAGAAGATTATGAGTAAATATGTACTTTATAATGTTAAAGCATCTTAGCAGGCAACTAATTTGATTTGAATATTTGTGACGCCATATGCAACACTAGGTGTTCGTACCAGTATGTGACCCGGAGCAATGTCACCGAGTTGTTTGACTGCTTCTACTACTTTCATGATATTATCAGATATCAGAACCTATGTGTATATAAAAGAATGGTAGTAACCTTTTAAACTATTAGCAATCTAGTAGCTAACACGAACACACTAAAATGTTCTCCAAAGTAAGTCACCCTAATTCAATAATAGTTAATATACAATGACGTTACATGTGCGGGATATTTATCGTACATTTTTATTATTTAAGGTTGTAGCTCTCTGCGCCGTAGTGGTTGTAGCCCAGGCTGGTCTCCTGGCTGCCCCAGCGGTCCACTACTCCTCAGCTGCATCCGTCTCCTCGCAGAGCATCGTGCGTCACGATCAGCCCACTACCAAAGTAGTAGCCGCTCCCGCCTACCACGCCCCCGCTCCCGTCTACCACGCCGCTGCCCCCGCCGTCGCTTACCATGCTGCTCCTGCTGTCGCCTACCATGCCACCCCCATCACCAAAGTGGTAGCTCATGAGGAAATCGTAAGTAGGATAAAAATTGAGAAACAAAAGTTGATTGCTTTTTGGGAGAGATATAATTGTTTTTTTTTCACAGGCCCACCCCAAATACGAATACACTTACTCCGTAGCTGACGGTCACACTGGTGACCACAAGTCCCAGCAGGAGTCCCGCGACGGCGACGTGGTGAAGGGCTCATACTCGTTCCACGAGGCCGACGGCTCCGTCAGGACCGTGGAGTACACCGCCGACGACCATCACGGCTTCAACGCGGTGGTACACAACACCGCCCCCACCGCCGCCCCCGTCGTCTACAAGGCTGCCCCCCTGGTGGTCAAGGCTGCCCCCGCCCTCTCCTACTACCACCACTAAAAATAGCATAGGAATACGTGACTGTTTGAATGGTTGTTGATTAATTTATGGAATATACGAATTAGTTGAACGTTTTTTTTTGTATTTTTACAAGTAACCCATTCTGAAATCGACAGCTCATGCCAGCGAAATAAAATAGTATTTCATTAAGATGTGAAGCTTAACAATGGATATTCATGTTTTTCATACTTATACCTGCAATGAGTCGGATTTAATGGGTCTCAAATGGAGGTCACGGGTGTCGCGGGTGTCCATGGGCGGCGGCAATCGCTTACCATCAGTTGATCCGTCTGTGCATCTGCCTATGACATAAAAAAGAAAAAAGGTTTTCTCTAATGTTATAGAAACAGGTTGGTATTTGTTAATCTATGATTTTAAATTAGACCTCATACAATATTTATTAAAAAAAATGCTGAAAATCTTTTAAATTTGCCCTACGCGCCGCCATAATGGCATGACTTCAACTAGTGCTAGGACTAGTATTTAAATATGAGTTATACCATATTATAAACTACTAGTATTATATTAGGATCAAAGTTAACAAGACAAAACGCTCAATAAAAAGCATTAAATTGAATTAAATATTCTCTGTAGATAATGCGTTTATGTTAGTAATTTTGATTCATATTTATACATAATATTTAAATAACAATTTGATTTTATTATTTGATATACCTAGCTATGGTAGTGTTATGGCATACGTAAGTATTTTTCATTGCATGTAGTTTTTTGGGAGCTTATTGTGCATTTTTTTAAGATGCCATTACACTGATTAAAACTACAGCTAATTCAAAATTGTTGGTGTAATTATTACAATTATTTTAGTATTTTAAAATATTTATGTAGTGTTGCTTAAATTAAAACTTTTGATCACAACTTGTAAGAAAATAAGGGCATTTTACGGTTCAGTGGGGCCTAAAAGATTTTTACCACCTTATTATAAATCGCGATCTAAAGTTGTTACCGTACTAAAGCTCATGTCATCCCATTCGAACACGCAATGATAAAGAGGGCTGACACGAATTTTGTTCCGGGACTATCCTCAGTTCGTGATTTGTAATAAGGGGATAACTGTTATAGGGGATTGAAATGAAATGAAATCGTGGGAGAACCACGCTTCGGCAAGAATGGGCCGGCTCGACCGGAGTAATACCACGGCCTCACAGAAAACCGGCGTGAAGCAGCACTGTGTGTTTCGCTGCGTGAGTGAGGGTACCGGAGGCTCAATCCGGGGGAAAAGGGGGTTTTAAGGTTGGCAGCGCACTTGTGACTCCACTGGTGTCGCGGGTGTACATAGGCAGGCAGCAATCGTTTACCATCAGGTGATCCGTCTGCTCGTGTGCCACCTATCACATAAAAAAAGAAGAGCCCAAGTTACAATTAAAACGGAAGCGATGTCAAGGCATTACCTCCGTTGACACCGCCATTCTGGTCCGCGAGATGCTTCTTCACGTTTCGTACCTACATACTTATGTTGACAACCACAACGGTTGTCAAAAGGTGTCTGGGTTACACGTTCGAATATCCGACAGTATCATTAGCGACCTAAATTCCACGTGACTAGCCGATGTACCGTATTCGTGGTTCACCGTCAACAATACACCAAAAACACATAGCGAGCCCTAATAATAGTTACTTAGTAGGATCACTAATAAATAAACTTTTCAACTTAAAGAGATCACCACAGAACCATCTCAGTGGATAAGAACGCGCCTTTCATATGGGGGATTGTGATTCGAATCCGAGCATGCAAATTTGAATTTTTCAAATCTATGTACATATTTCTACCATTAGCTCGACGGTAATACAGGTAATAATACAGGTAATAATTCTCACAACATCTCATACATTGACATGATTCCGTACTAAGTAGCTTAAGCACTTGTGTTACAGATATCAGACAACAGAGGAACACAAATATATACTTAAATACATATATTACACCCAGACACCGAACAAACACAAGTGTTCATCGCACGAATGTTTGTCCAGGGCACTGCACGTTCTGATAGTTTCTCAAAATTGTAGATACCTACAATAATTGAAATAATGATTTGAACGTGCAACCGTGATCTAGTAATTGGTCTGTTGCCCATGTCTAAGGGTTGCGAAGGTCAGACGGAAGTTGTTTCAATGTACCTAATTACCAGACTACCAAAATCCTGGATCGTGGTACAAGCCTACCCCGGGCTACAAAGCGACAACTTTAGATGCAACTGCGAATCACATGCAAAAATTTAGCCTACACTTAGACACATTATATACAGGGTGTATCTGTGGACATTTACATCCCTTTAACCACGTGTTGTACCAACCATTCTGAACAACATTTGTTCTACGACTTTTCGGAATTAGTCGAAAAATTTTTCGACTCCCCATACAAAATGACCAAGTCACGTGACCGACTTTGTATGAGAAGTTGAATTTTTTTATGCGAATTTTCAAAAGTCATAGAACAAATGTTGTTCAGAATGGTTGATAGAACACGTGGTTAAAGGGATGTTAATGTTCACAGGGACACCCTGTATGTATCTACATAATTAAGAAACATCTTACTAAATGAGAAAAAATATATATGATTTGCTTTTGCGGTCTATTTAGATTATTATTATATGAAGAACTTTTCAATTTTACTGTTTAGAAACATTTCAGTCACACAATTAACTGTTAATTCAATTAATTATTTCACATCACATAAGTAAGAGTCATCAGGTCTAGTTTAAAATCAAAGAAAAAATATGATTTTCGTATTACCTCTAATATATACACTTGTTTTGCGATAAAAGGTAAATTATCGCTTTTCCTACTAATTTTCAATATTATCTAGGGGAACGGAGGCTCATTCCGTACGGAGGATGTTACCGTACATGGCATTTCTAGTAAAATAAGACAGGTATAATGGTTCCAGCATGGTGGTCTCTAATGATGCTACCGGGCTTGCGGCGCGGAACCCTCGCTCACCGCGCTTCAGCCATCAGGTTACGTCTATAGAGCATGTGTCCTGTGTTCGCGCCCATTTCATTTTATCGAGAAGAATTTGAACAACACTTAGATTGTTGTATTTTATGTTTCACTATAAAATTTGCATACTAATCTTGTGTTACAAATAACAAGGCATTGGTCGCTAACATAGTGTGATATGGTTTTAAATATGGTGTGGTGTTGTGTGTGTTTACCGAATAGTTAGTTTTTCAAATTAGTGGTTTCGAGTAGAACCGTACATTTGTGAAAAAATATTTAAATTTATTACTTTCGATTTACTCACGCAGATTATTTTCAAATATGTTTGATAAAAATAAAAAGCTCTGGTATCGTTGTACGTTGTGTGGCCATTGGGTCCATGCTCTATAGAGCGACAGAGATTTGCCGGAAAATTATGCTAACGGCTTTTGCTGAACTAAATATTTCTTTAAAGTTAGAAATTTGAAGTACAACATTTTGTACGGATTGAAACTAACCCTTCAAGTGATTCCGTAAAATCCTAATTTTTGAAAAATATTAAAATAATTACTCCTCATATTATATTCTTCTAACACATATTTGAAAATGAATTACGTCAGTATATTTGACGCAATTCATTTTCAAATATGTGTTAGAAGAATATATGAGGATTGTAATGATGTATAATATAAATCAGTCCTGCATTTAAAGTACGAGTATCACGCATTCAAGCTTAGGTGTACGTACATCGTCTCCGTTCCCTATACAATAACAAAGCGACGGCTTTGGACGCAACTGGGAATTACACTCTAAGATGAGAAGACTAACGAAGTTATAAGTTGCGTTGGTAAACAGTTTTATCCTTCTAACTACATACTCCATTTGTTACCGCTATTTGAACTTTTTTTTTTAATTCATCAAACTGCTAAAAACCTGTGTCTAATATTATAGGAAGTAGTTGGACGGTGGTTACTGTTTACCAAATCAGGCTGTATTAATATTTAGTATTGTTTTTGTATAGATAAATGAAAGTAGAGCTCTATTCGAACTTATTCGTGTATTGCAATAAATTAATCAACAATTTTTGGTATAATCAATGATTGGCCTTAGTGGTGGTAGTAAGAGAGGGCGGGGGCAGCCTTGACCACCAGGGGGGCAGCCTTGTAGACGACGGGGGCGGCAGTGGGGGCGGTGTTGTGCACCACCGCGTTGAAGCCGTTGTGGTCATCAGCTGTGTACTCCACGGTCCTGATGGAGCCGTCAGCCTCGTGGAACGAATATGAGCCCTTCACCACGTCACCATCGCGGGACTCCTGCTGGGACTTGTTGTCGCCGGTGTGACCGTCAGCTACGGAGTAGGTGTAGTCATACTTGGGATAAGCCTGGAAACAAGTATTTCATTTACTTTAATAATTTTCACCACTATGGTTTTTAACAAGGACGAGCTCTGCTTTTTATGCACTACAATCTATTAAAAAGAAACTGTACTAAGATACTTACAACTTCCTCTGGGTGGGCCAGAACTTTGGCAACGGGCGCGGCATGGTAGGCGACAGCGGGAGCGGCGTGGTAAGCGACAGGGGCGGGGGCGGCGTGGTAGGCAACGTGGGCGGGAGCGGAGTGGTAGGCGACGGCGGCGGGAGCGGCGTGGTAGACGGGAGCGGCAGCTACAACTTTGGCAGCGGGCTGGTCATGACGCACGATGCTCTGGGAGGAGACAGAGGAGGCAGGAGAGTAGTGGACGGCAGGGGCTGCCAAAAGGCCAGCCTGGGCAACCGCCACGAAAGCGCAGAGAGCTACTACCTAGAAAAAAAAAGATTAAACTGTGTTAATTGTCAAAATAATTTACAAAGCAATATTTAATTATATTAATTGAGACTTACTTTAGAGTACATGATTTTGTTTTGTTGGATCAAGTATGAATGATGTCCTACAATTTTCGGCAGCGGATTTTATAGTGACTCGCTTGACTCCGTAGGCTTAGAGCAAGTTGCAGCTTAACTGAACAACCTTGCCTCAGGTCAGGTTTTGACAAACCTAGTCCCCATTCACTAGATCACTTTCACAATATTATATTTTTGTCCTTAGATATAATCACTGTTTTTGAAGCAGTTAGTAATCTATAGAAGTCGATTTTGCGTAAGATAAACTCAATTAGAACCTTATTTAGAACTTAGAACTAGCAAATATCATTTTTTCAAATGCAAGTATTTGTGTAAGTATTAATAAGTAATACGTTTCTTAGTAAAATGATCTGATATGTCAATACACAATATTTTATAATTTCATAGCGTTATTTATACGAGAGAAGAAACTTTATTTATATACTGATATACATTTAAAAAAGATAAGGGATTTTTCTTGAAGATGGATAGACTTGCAGTGTTTCAAATTTTAATTTAATTTAATAATCAAACAATTTATGTTAAATTAGTCTTAGCCTTAAGTTATTTACACACTAAACTACATTAATTTAAGAGGAGGACTTTGTTATTTATTAAATAATATCACCAAACAAGGCAATGTCACCAAACAGAAGAATATCTTAATTTCTCTGCATTTATGCCAACTGACGGTTTGGCTTTGGCATATTTTGAATTGGCAGCAATCTTGTATTTTGGTCTATTTTCGAAGGGATTGGTATTTGAATGATTGCTTGTGTGTGGATCGGTAGGTTCCTCAACATGGTGAGCGAGGCGTGAGGCTCCTGCTGCTCGTTGTGAGCAATGTTGTAAGTGCGCGCGACGTTGAGAAGCATTCTGTGGGCTTTTGGGTGCGGGATCAGGTCTTGAACTCCGATGTTTTGTGGCACAGGCCCAGCTTTGAGGGGGATGATGTTGGGAGCATTATATCTGAAAAATAACAATAAATGATTAATGTGCTGTATTATAGAAAAAAAACTTGGGATAAAGACATTTCAGAGACATTCGTGTATTTTTCGGCGGACGCTGAAAGCGTTTTTGGCTACTTGATCCAAAGGATATTCGTAGGGGTAGGTAGTTGTAATTGTTAAAAATAATAAATTAATGTAGAACCTAGTATCACATGTTATGCTGAAATAACGTAATGGATAGTCCATAGGTTAAATAAATAAAGAAGAACCTACTTATAAGTGAAATACAGCGTAAAAGTATTGCAGTTGGCTGCACAAGGTACCAATGATAAAATTTACAATTTAAACACACTTACAAAGGAGGTCTTTGTCTATCTACGAGTACCTACACTGATAATTCACACCATTCAAGTAGAAGACGATAGTCAATATCTACTTTTTAATGTTATTATTCCTTTACACCCAACGATATACATACGTTGTGAGAGTAACTTTGAATTCAATGTTATTATGACATATGTCTCTTATTTGAATAACTGTGGGACAAGGTAAACCATCTGAGAAAAAAGAATTAGTATACATAACCTAACGAATATAGCGATTTTCTTATTGGATTTTAGTAATGAAAGAGTTAGGTATACTTACACGGCCGGCTTCTTCGCTGGCCGAATGACTTTGTGATGTTTGCTTTTGGGCCAAATGGCTTGGGCTGTGGTGGCACAAATGGTGACAATGTAACCGTTGTTAGTTCCAATTCGCCAGTGATGTCAGAATTATTCACAGGTTGATATGTCGTCAGGTAGTCCTTCTCTTGTTTTGGATACAACACGTATTGGTGCAAATAGTTAACCTGTCAATAACATAGAAAAATATTATTACACTTAGGTATAGGTACTTGAAACAATAGACTACTAGGTATAATTAATATTATACCTAGTGGCGGTAATGTTAGGTATAAAGTAAATCTTACTGCAAAAATATGTATTTACCTTATTAATTTTCTCATGCGGCGACATATTTGGGTAGCTTCTGTATACGGCATTGTGTCCTGGGTATCTATTTACTGCTTGCAAAAGTTCTACATTGTACCCCGGAATATACGCCACATGATCTTGTGGATATTCCAAATTATGAAATAGCTGTGGTTTAGGTTCTAAATAAGTTTTCGGTTTTGATGTGACGTCAATTTTATTAGGTGCAAAATCGATTTGATTCTGTACATTTTCTTGGTTTTTTACATTGTCGTATTGTGTGTTAAAGATGGGAGCGTATTGTATTTCCTTAAGCTGTTGGTCTCTATCACCAGAGTTAACGGACTTCTCTCTATACTGTTCCGGTTTTCGCTGTTGTGTAAATGTGTACTGAGCTGTATTTGTAAGACATCGGCACATCATGTCGCACAAAACTATGGGAAGATACTGCTTGTTTTGACTTCAACGGAAGTTCGTTAGATTCGTCTCCTGCACATATTTGTAAAAGTGATACCACTAATATAACCTGTAACAGAAACACATGTGTTTCACTTAGTTATCCACCACTAATTATCAATCACATTGCACTGACATGAACTCACTTTGCCTATCATCTTTCCGGTGTATTGAAGGCCGTCGAATCTCGGAAGTGATTGAGCTCTGACGCAAAATGCTTCACTTATATATGTAGACTAATCACAAAGAGAAATCACTTGTTATGTAAGAATTATTATGATAGGTATTTGGAGTAAGTAATTATTGTTTGGCAGCTTCCGGCAGGGTCCTGTAACAATGCCGCTGGGCCAGACCTTTCACCTACTTTTTGTATAAACTTGTCACGAATACGCTCTAGTTCTATTTGATGAGAGTGGACCGTTCCGGCACATGGACGCCCTTAAAGTGCTGAAGATGTTTTCGTTAGCTAGGCTATGATATCAACATTAACTATTCTTTGACTATGGAACTATTGTTTTCTGCTGTATGAGGAATACGGTTGCGTCATCTATTAGATGTTGGGTGTTCAGGATGCGAAAGCCTGAGACAATGGATATTGATAGATTCAACACTAGATCTTAAACCACTTAGGGCTTTGGCTACTGTAAGAAATGTAGCTAAATTTGATTCGAATTTAACCACTAGATAAATATCAAACATAAATTATAAATATTTTTATGTGATGTAGAAATTCTAGATAGAATGGAATTTCTGACGAGTTTGATAAAATCGCGAGTCGCTGTTCTTGAGTTGTGTAAAAAAAATTGGGTACAAATCGAAAATATTATGATTGATATCAATAGCACATCTATTTGCAAACTAACTCAAATGATACCTATTTTATTGACCATGACAAGTCATACAGTTGGCTTTGAAAAAAAAACGTATTTTAATAAGTGCATACACACATCTCATTTCTACGTAAGGATACTAGGCTAGGTACAAACAAATTGTCGAGTACAAAAGGAATATTTAAATTATGACTTCATGCTGCATCATATGAGATTAATGCCGGCTTGTAAAGTTAGTCATTATTTATTTATAAGTTTTCGATTGTTTAGTTGCTTGTAGCCCTGCTCTTCTAATTTTTTTTTAATAATGGCTGCTACTGTGTCTTGTGACACACCTATAATTTTACCAATGTCGAGTGATTAAAGAGACGCGTTACTTAAAAGATTGACCGGTGTGACTAGTGGATTCTATTTTAATCAGTTCTGACATCATCTAAAACAAACACATGGACAATACAGACAGACAACGTAAAAATGTAAACGTATGGGCAAAGAAAAAAAAATATAATAACATGTGAAGAAAGAGGGATTCAGAGTCTAATATTATATTTTTTAATATATAAACATAAATATTTTATAACAGAGGAAAAGGATAAAGACGCTCTTCTACATATTTAGTGGAGAGTGCTTGTGACTTAATTCACACAATGATATTTAAAAAAAACTACCACTATCTCAGATTGTTGCATAGAATTTGGATGCACTTTAACCGACGATAGCCGGAGACGTCTCTCAACACACCCAGACACAAGACAACGGTTCGTTTTATAATTGACTAACCGGCATTCAAAACTTAAACCTTCAATAAATGTGCCTTTAGTTGTTTAGCTGTCTAATGTTTTTTAAATAAAACGAATTATATTCTATGCTGTTTTGCTTTTGTTTTGTTTGTTTCTCTGCGTGAGTGAGGGTACCGGTGGCCCAATCTAGGGGAAAGGGTGCGGGAGTTCAAAGTGGGCCGCGGCAATTGCTTACCATCAGGCGATCAGTATGCTCATCGGCCGCCTATAACAAAAAAAAGATGTGTTGCTATTGTGTGTTTTTTATTGTTAGCATTGTCTTAATAAAATACTTTCGAAGTGCATTCTCTATTTTTTGCCAGTCAATAATAACTCAAACCTTTAAATTTGATCACGTACTTAAACAATCTTGCTAGGCTATTTTGGTATCTGCCTATAACAACTCCCACTTTTTACACTTTCATTGGGAGGCAATTTTATTCGTGAACACATTCTTAAGTAAATAAAAGCAAAACTATATTGATTTGTATTGGTTCGTTACTCTGCACTATTATAATTACATAACGGCCGTCTCTATCAGAACAACATTTGATTGCTTACGTTTTTTCCTCAAAATTGTAACTGTTATTACGAAAACTATGGGCATATAAGTAATATTCTAATTGAGTGGTTCAATTATGCATGTGGATACAAATGGAAGATAAGTTGTTGACACCCGATCGGGTGTAGGCCATTGCCTTAGGCATTATTTATTTGGGCCAATTCTAAAGACGAAGCGATTATGAATAGAGTGTTTTTTTTAATGTACCCATCAATCGCTTACCATCGAGTGATCCGTCTACTCGTCTGCTACCCATCACATAAAAAATATTAGTAGATGTGAACGCTGTCGCCTAATTTGTATGTAATTTATGAACTAGTACATACAATTTACGTACCTACGACTACATTTCACTAATGTTCGGAGTTTTACTTTTTTCGTTTTTTTATTACTCTCGATTAGTGGGAAGTAAACTTTACTTTTTTATGTTTCTTTCGGTTGATTGACAAGTATGATTTTTTCTATTCTAAGAGATTGCTTAGTACTTCAGTTCCTAAAATCATGTTCATGACAGATTGAGAAATGGATGTCAAAATTATTACGAAAATGAGGGTGCCATTTTTTTCGTTTGAGGTCCGAAATTCTTAACATTTACTATAGCAAAAAAAATCTCTCGTTAATCTACTTCTAACCAAGTGTATAAGCTGTTTCTGCTGCTTTTAATACTTCTATATACAATTGTAAACTTTAATTTTTTTTTCACTGCCTTTTGTTAGAAATATCATATGTTAGCTTAGGTTAATACAAAATGTAATCTCAGCAAGTTGGCTATTTTTGTTCCGCTTGGAACTTATACTTCAGGCCATAATATAGAGCGCTTTATGAATACAATATAATGCATATGTAATGATTTTTGACGCGAGCCGGCTAGCTATGCGGTTATCCCTGACCTTAAAACTAGGTCAGAACTTCAGTCTTTCGGCATGAGTACCCAAATGTTATATATCCATAATGACAGTATTCGTCATTGAACTTTGCCTTACTGCTTATTTTTTATCTTCGAAGTGTATTGGTCAATAAAAGATTCTTATGTTTCCGCAGCATTTAAAATATTGGCTCAATTATTGTTGTTGAGGCTTTCTCAGAACGTAATTTTCATACCTTTATGGGTCACGAAATGTTTTAAAGAAGTCATTGAAATATTTTCTTAAATAAAATGTATGAGCAAAAGAAAATGATAAATGTTTACGTGTTTCACACAAAAATACCTTCATAATCATCTTCGATCCATATTTTAAAAGACAAGCAATTAACACTGCATGAATGAAATACTCACTTGCTAGTAAAAAGTATATGTACGGAGTGGTGCAAATAAAACAAGGTTTTAAAAACGCCGGTTACGTCACTGGCACTGGCAGACGACTCGGCTGTAGTATTCACGATTACCTACGTTTCTTGTGAATGGATGAGTCAACATTATTATGATTACGTAAGCAAAGGTCAAAGCCCGCGAGTATCATCACTTGCTAATGATGCTAGCAAAACAGGTGTTAGATTACCTAATGCTATTAATAGGCACAATAAAAGCTTGTGTTATAAAAACGTCAGAATCTGATTCGGCCGGTTGTTTATTTTTAATCATTTGTTTTTAAATGTGATAGGTGGCAGACGAGCAGACAGGATCACCTGATGGTAATCGATTGCCACCGCCCATGGACACCCGCGACAGCAGTGAAGTCACAAGTGCTCTACCAACCTTTAAACCCCCCTTCCCCGGATTGGGCCTCCGGTAACCTCACTCACGCAGCGAAACACAGCACAGTGCTGCTTCACGCCGGTTTTCTGTGAGGCCGTGGTTTCACTCCGATCGAGCCTGGTCCATTCATGCCGAAGCGTAAAATATGTATTAGATTGAAAAGAAAATTTATTAGATTATGGAGCGATTTCTCCACTCTGGACGGACTCTGAATGAATCTCCCTCTTAATATATTTGTTTACTTTGTCTGTATTATCCATTTGTAGGTTTGTTTTGTTTTAGGTGCTATCAAAGCTCATTAAAATAAAATCTACTCGTCACACCGGTCAATCTCTCGAAATGTCTCTCTGCCAATGTCAAGTGATTAAAGAGACACGTCTCTTTAATCACTTGACATTGACAGAATTATATAAGTGTCGCAAGACAGTAGCAGCCATAAAAAAATAGATAATGAAGCAGTTGGTAGCTCAGTGGTTCAGAATGCACCTTCCGTACGGCACTTCACAACGACAACTTTGGATGCAACCTGGAATTGCATGCTATGATGAGGAGGAGTATATTAGATTGAGGTTTGCAATTTTTGTCAAAAGTAAGTTAGTACAAAATAATTCTAAAAAGATTAGTAACACTTATCATTTGCATACATTTTTTCTCAAAATTTACAGTTGATAAAAGCTAATGAAAACGATATTCGTGGACCGAGCTATAGCCCTTATTGTCCTTTATGCTATAATGTTCTCGAATTTTGGTATTTTTTTCTATCGAAACCAAAATATAATGCACATGTAATTATTGAGGGACACTTAGAAGAAAGCTATCGTTTTAACATATGCAGTAGCTTCGTGACCCGTCGACCTTGTCACGCCCAAATTCTGTATGCTAGTATATAAGCGCTCCTTTACATCGGTAATGTATCAGTCGTGGATCAGACAACCTCTACAATGTTCTCCAAAGTAAGATAATAATATATTTTTATAAACGGGTCAGTTGACATACAGTAGCAATTTGTGATATACCTACTAAATTATGTTTTTTTTAGATCGTTGCTTTGAGCGCCATCTTCGCCGTCTCCGCGGCTGGTCTCCTCCCGGCGGCCGTGCACTACTCTCCGGCATCTTCCGTCTCCTCCCAGAGCATCGTGCGTCATGACCAGCCTGCTGCCAAGCTCTTGGCTGCCGCCCCCGTCTACCACGCTCCCGCTCCCGTGGCCTACCACGCTGCCCCCGCCGCTGTCGCCTACCATGCTGCCCCCGCTCCCGTCGCCTACCACGCCGCTCCCGCTGTCTACCACCACGCCGCTCCTGTGGCTAAGGTGATCGCCCCCGCCGCCAAGGTCCTCGTTGCCCACCACGAGGAGGAATACGTATGTATTATATTAATGCAGTAGATAAGTTTTGCATATTAGTTGATGACTACCTAGATACTAAATAACCTGTTTGTTTTTTTTCTTCAGGCTCACCCCAAATACGACTTCTCTTACTCCGTCGCTGACGGCCACACCGGCGACAACAAGTCCCAGCACGAGAGCCGCGACGGCGACGCCGTGCACGGCGAGTACTCCCTGCTGGAGGCCGACGGCTCCGTGCGCAGGGTCGAGTACTCCGCCGACGACCACAACGGCTTCAACGCCGTGGTCAGCCACTCCGCCCCCGCCCACCACGCCGCCCCCGCTCTCCACGCTGCCCCCGCCCACGGAGTTCTGCTCGCCCACCACTGATTTGATCAAAGGATGATGCGTTGTACATAGTCATTACTTAAATAAAGGAGTTATTTATTAAATTTCATAAATTTTATTTAAATTGTAATATAACCTGTGTCTGGATACGAGAAGCCATGTATAGGTCACAGTGGCGAACAATTGGAGATGCCTACGTCCAACAGTAGACTGCGATAGGCTGATGATGATGATGATAACCTGTAACTATCTCGTACTTCATCTACGAGCATTTTTAGATATTCTTAAGATAGTTTATATAAATAGAAAAAGATAGGAATTGATGTGCTCGTTTGAGATGTGTTCATAGATAATGTTCCACAAAAGAAAGCTTTAACTGTAAAGAATTCTTTCATGAGACAATAGATACATAGATAGATAGATATTCTTTATTGCACAAAAATAAAATACAAGCATGAAACAACAGCAACAGACAGTACAATAAGGCGGTCTTATCGCTTGTAGCGATTTCTTCCAGACAACCTTTGGGTAGAGACAATATTCTTCCTCTAGCTTCAACCGGCATATCAATTGCTCAACCGCTTTAAAACAAATATCGTTTGACGGACGACACAAAATTGTGTCATTTTTTATGTGATAGGTGGCAGACGAGCAAACGGATCGCCTGATGGTAAGTGTTAGCCGCCGCCCATGGACACCCGCGACACCAGTGGAGTCACAAGTGCGCTGCCAATCTTTAAACCCCCCTTTCCCCCGGATCGGGCCTTCAGTGCTCTCACTCACGCAGCGAAACACAGCACAGTCCTGCTTCACGCCGGTTTTCTGAGGCTGTGGTATCAATCAAAATGCTTAAAATTCCCATTTCAAATAAAAAACTATGCCAGTTGCAAGCGATTTTTGCTCTTCAGGTGGTTAACTGCCAGATTGCCCGACCACACATAAAGATTTTGCCCCGATCCAGATGTCCAAATCGTGACTCCAAGCAACAACGGCACATCATTCTTTGTGAAATGTGTATGACAAAGGATGATGAGCCGTTGTTTAGAAATGTGTCATCCATTCTAGCACAGGCTACGCTGGAAATATAATTCAGGATTTAGAAAGTCTGGTAATTACAATGAAGTGACTGCTGTCTGACCTTCGCTATCCTTGAATAGGGGGAACCAGACCAACTATAATATTCGAAATGTGAAGGTTTCGTCGCGATGTTCACTACCGAGGCAGTTTTTGATAATTCACATATATTTTTAGAGAAACATTGAGAGGTGTGTACTCGTTTTTGAACCTACGACCAATGAAAAGACGTTTAGATAGCACGCAGTTTTTATCCACCGAGCCACCATCTCGAAGAATCAGTGCATTCAATTGCCTATTGGTTAGTGGGCATCTGACCAAGGTGAAATATTTACTCTAGGTAGTATCATTTGCCAAGCCTGATTAAGAGTATTTGCAAACCTTTCATTCCCCATTTTATCACCATAAAGGTCAGAATAAATAAAAAGGCTAGAATATATCATAATGGGTGCTAGATATTTGCTTTTATATTCAACTTTTGCAAAGGTGCTATAAAAATATCTCTTATAGATTAGGGTTGCTGCTAGGGTTCTACATAAGACGCTCCAGGCTTTCGTTTCTCACGTCCACACATAGTATTCAATACTTGAGCCAACTTTTCCTTAGGTACTAAGTAAAATCTCATGTAGATTAAACGGGTTCCAAATAACCCGAGGAGGGTTATGGTTAAAAAGGCTGCTGGTTGACAGATCCGTGAAGAGTCACGATCCTCAGCAGTGAGGGATTCTACCAAAAAGAGTGAGAGGGTTCCACATCAGATGCTTTAGACCTTCGTTTAATAAGTAGTTTACATACATATATGTATTCTCGCCTGAGAATACCTAGATATCCAGATCCTTCTAGACTATCTGTGTAGCAATTTTCATTTAAATCGATCCAGTAGTTTAAGCGTGAAAGCTGGACAGATAGAGTTCCTTCCTTCCATATTTAAAGTAGCCAACTTTAAAAGTGAGACTATGTTTATTATCGTCAGGGATAGTTTGGATAAATAGATAGTTAGATACTCTTTATTGCAAAATATACAAAACTTAATAGCTAGGTATACAGAGACACAATGTACAATTTAGGCTGTCTTACACCTAAAATATTTCAGTTAATTATTCAGTAACGTGTAACCGTGATTCAGTTGATCTGCTTCCCCTGTCTAATGGTTACGAAGGTCAGGCGACAGTCGCTTCATCGTAATTATCAGATAAAGGTAAGATAAGATAAAAAATCTTTATTCAATTTAGGTCGCCGTGTGGTCCCCGGCAGAGTAGAATAGCCCACCCTCACTCATACCGAGGTGTCGTAAAAGGCGACTAAGGTAAATCTGCTGGCATGATCATCAGAAACCAGAGAAGGAAAACTGCATTTATATCAAAACCCTCGCCAACCCGTCTGCCAAGCGTGGTGAGTATGGCAATTACCCCTCATGTGATTGAGGGAGGCCCGTGCCCCAGCAGTGGGGACTTAAATGGGCTGACGATGACGATGACGATAATGAACCGTGATTCAGTTAATCTGCTTCCCCTGTCTAATGGTTACGAAGGTCAGGCGACAGTCGCTTCATCGTAATTATCAGATAAAGGTAAGATAAGATAAAAAATCTTTATTCAATTTAGGTCCATACAGAACACATATGAATGTCAAAATAGGTACACCTAATATTATCATCTACCGCTAGTTCGAAATGTCGATTTCTTCTTTTACACTTCCCAAATCCTGGATAATGGTTCATACGTAGGTACCCCGGGTTCCGAAGCGACAGCTTTGGTTGCAACTAAGAATCACACGCGAAGATGATGATATAAGACTAGCATTGTGCTAGGTTTGATGTTTATTATTTTTTTTAAATATCATCATATTTTTCATAAGATCATAAGTAACCTTTCTTCAACTGTAAGGTTGAGTGTGATGCCAAGATTAAGTCAATCGACATACAAGATTACTAGGTAAGTATGTCAGTTTATAATTAAATTTCACACGTAATAATTATATATTTGAAGTTACAGTCACATGTATAATAATTTATCGTTTAAAGAATAAATATTTTCTTACAGTTTCAGTGGTTTGCACGTAAATAAACTGTTTTTAAAGATACCATTTTTTTATCTTTAATTTTAAAATTATTTACGGTCTAAACCTATGAAATAGTTAGTCATTATGTATAGGCTAAATAGAAACGAGTTTGAAAAAGCTTTCTTCTTTTCATTTGAAATATGAATTACTGTGACTTCGTGACCCGTCGACCTTGTCATACTCAAAATGCGCCTGGCAGTATAAAAGCGATCCTTTGCATAAGCTTTGCATCAGTCGTGAATCAGACGAGCCCAAAAATGTTCACCAAAGTAAGAAGAAATAATAATATATCTTTTTTAAGCTGCAATAGTAATCATTTTTATTACTATTATTTTTTTTATCTCTCCTGCGGGAAGGCTAAAATGGGAATACAGATTTTTTTTATTATTGTAGTATTTTCACCACTCACCAGAATTCTGTGGAATGGTTTGGCTGCAGCAGTATCTCTATATCTCAGCTGCATCATTGATCTCTCTGATTTCGCAGATGTTTATCTGCGGTGAAGATTACTTACCATAAAAAAATAATAACTAATTAATTAAAGAAGAAAGACCCAGGTTTAAATTCAAATATGCCAGATAATTCAAAATAATTTCATTCAATTCGATCACACATCTAGTTCCAAGCTTCTTTTTTTATTATTCTAAACTAGGGCGTTCCCTGTCTTATGTGAACTAGATAACCAAGCTAGTTTAGACACATTCGGCATCGAAATTGACCGGATCGATAATCGAACTCGAAACCTTCCGCGCTTGGTGGAGATTTATTTTTATGCTAGAGGCGGTACGCAAGCGAGTCACCCGATGAAAAGTAAACAGCGCCGCCCATGAACATCCGCGAAATCAGAGACATCGCTAATGTGTTGCCGGCCTTTTTAAAAAAGAGTACGCTCTTCTGATGAAGGTCCCTAAGTCGTAGCCGTCACTTACTACTACTTATTATTAGATTGTACTTAATTAATTAATTTACTTCTAGATCTTTGCTTTGAGCGCTGTCGTCGCCGTCGCCACGGCTGGTCTCGTGCCAGCGGCCGTGCACTACTCTCCCGCTGAAGCAGTCTCCTCACAGAACATCGTTCGTCACGACCAGCCAGCTACTAAATTAGTAGGCGCTGCTCCCGTCTACCACGCTGCCGCCCCCGTCGCCTACCACGCTTCTCCCGCTGTCACTTATCACGCTGCCCCCGCTCCCGTCACCTACCACGCCGCTCCCGCCGTCTACCACCACGCCGCTCCCGTCCCCGCCCGCTGCAAGGTCCTCGTTGCCCACCACGAGGAGGAATACGTAAGTATTAAACCAAGTAGTCTCAATAGCTATTTACTGCTTTAAGGATCGATTGTCATACGATACAGGTTTCGGTGTATCTGGTGATTACAATGAAACGACTACCGTCTAACTTTCACAACCCTTAATTTGATCATGGCTACATGATCAGGATCATAATCTTGATAAAGTAGGTTTGCTTTATTTTGGGAAACAGTGTCAACAATTGTGGGTATCCTCAGTTTAGGAAAACTTTACTTATCTAGCTCGATAGTGGTAGAACTTGTGTCATCATTTGTGCTTTTATGTCGATTGGTCAATTATAAACATACTAATTGTCATATCATTCACAGGCTCACCCCAAATACGATTTTTCCTACTCCGTGGCCGACGGACACTCCGGCGACAACAAGTCCCAGCACGAAAGCCGTGACGGCGACGCCGTGCACGGCGAATACTCCTTCGTCGAGGCTGACGGCTCCGTGCGCAAGGTCGAGTACTCCGCTGACGACCACAACGGCTTCAATGCCGTGGTCAGCCACTCCGCCCCCGCCCACCACGCTGCCCCCGCCCACGGAGTTCTTCTCGCTCACCACTAATGCGACCAAATGATAGTGATAAATAGTTAGTAAATGTAGGGCAATGAATAGAGCGTATTTATTTTATAAATAAAGAAAGCAAAATAATAATACGTTTTTCTTTACCTGTGCAATGATTACTGGTCCTTAATTTTATTGTGAAATTTCAATACAAATGCTTCTAAAGTTTTGCACCTTAGTTAAATTGCAAGTGATCTACTCTGGTACGAGTTATATTTTATTCTTCTTACCTATGAAGTTGGCGATCAGTATGGATATTTTCCAGGAGTTCAGTTTTTCATTTCAAAAAATTTTCAGAGTAAATAGGTATTTCTGTATCCCAATGGCCCATTCTGGTTAATGCAGGAAAATATCGTGTTTGTTTAAATGGTACGAATAATGCAGCGTCAACTTTGCCGACCATAAAACTACGACTAATAAATTAACTCATACAATATCTCATACATTGAACTGATTCCATACTTGAAACGCTGTTATATTGTATCATCATCATCTTCAGCCGTTACTGATCCACTTTTGGATTGGCCTCTCCCATCATGTTCCCTGCGTAGCGGCTATACGCCTTGGTCCTCCATTTTACGCTTGCGTGTTCCTTGATCATCAGGCGTGATAATATCACGTCTGTATTCGCATATGGCTCTGAGACGATGTGCCTAACAGCTAGGCCCGCAGAAATGATAAGGGTGGGCCAAAGAGCAATGGAAAGGGCTATGCTTGGAGTCACTCTTCGCGTCCATAAGACCAACGAATGAGTTCGCCGAGCAACGGGCCTAAAGGACGTCGTCGTTGAGATAGCCAGGGAGAAGTGGAGTTGGGCTGGATACATAGCGCGGATGAGCAGGGACTGTTGGACGAGGTAGGTCGTTGAGTGGAGACCGTGGCACACCAGACCGCGCCAGACACCAGACCGACTGACTGTTACGTATTTCAGACAACAAATATGTACAATACTATAACATCTAATATCGTAGATCGACCTTCGTACGTAAATTATACGTCTGTATTTGTTTGTTATACAATTTGACAAAACTTAGAAACGTGAAATATACTAGGCATCTTACTTAAGGATATTATAAAAAATGTATCGAAGGGTTCATTTGCATTAAAAACTGCACTATATTGTTGAAAATTGTACATAACTTTTTCTATAATGTACATAAATTTCTAGCAGTATACTAGTAAATAAGTGTGTATAAATATCTAATACGATAAATAATGTGTGTTATTGTGTTAGGTTTAGTTATATTGGTGCCTGTGCTAAACTTTATCCTCGTTCCTTGACGATTTTTTGCTACTATCTCTCTGTTAAAGCTTCCGTAAAATGTTAACCACATTCTTCCAATTTTTAAGAATACTTTTATAAACATTTATTTTATAAATGAGTCATGTCTACTATTTACTTCGCTGATAAATAGATATTTATCGAAATGGAAATTAAAATAAATTGCTTACTAACACGAAACAATCTTTGAGGCTTAATTACGAAGTCTAAACTTAAAATCAGGACACTTAATTTCGGATTTATCTTTTATAAAGTGTCTATGGTCAAATTAAGGTTTATAAAGTATGGCGTGTAATCATTTGACCTTGAGCTTGTTACTAGTAGGTTACGTCGTATAAGTAATTTTAAAGTGTCGTTTGAGACACTCTATAACGAGTTTTGACACGATAGGCAGGAAATCTTCAAGACCAAATTGGGTATGTTTTCATCACATCAAGTCATATATAATCTTAAGATTGCACAGCAAAATATGAACATCTCTCGAAGCAAAAAGGTTTTAAAGCATTTACGCAACTGTACCTTTGAAATATGTAGATTGATTGCAAAAATATGTAAAAACTGACTGCTTAAAAATTTATACTTCACAGAAAAGGAAAAAAAACAAGTAGATATAAGTTTAAAAACGAAGTACTTAAAGGTAGATGTTATTGTGCCAATATGTAACAAAACTAGTTTAAAACACTTTAAAATATTAGCCAAACTAATTTGAATATAAGCTAATATTATTAATTGTAAACACAGGTAATAGAGAAAAATACAAAGTATATTATTTGCAAGTTTATTTTATTTATATAAATAACTATCACTATTTACAGGTTGTATCATTACTAGACATTCTAGATTCGCTACATTGCTAAATGTAGAGACTAGTATTTGTCATCATTCGAATAAATCAATGGTGGTGAGCAAGGAGAACGCCGTGGGCTGGGGCGTGGTGGAGGGCGGGGGCGGCGTGGTGGGCGGGGGCAGAGTGGCTGACCACGGCGTTGAAGCCGTTGTGGTCGTCGGCGGAGTACTCTACCTTGCGCACGGAGCCGTCAGCCTCCAGCAGGGAGTACTCACCGTGCACGGCATCGCCGTCGCGGCTCTCGTGCTGGGACTTGTTGTCGCCGGTGTGGCCGTCAGCGACGGAGTAAGAGAAGTCGTATTTGGGGTGAGCCTGAGGAAAAAAAAACAACAGGTTATTTAGTATCTAGGTAGTCATCAACTAATATGCATAACTTTTCTATCGCATTAATTAAATACATACGTATTCCTCCTCGTGATGGGCTACGAGGACCTTGGCGGCGGGGGCTACCACCTTAGCCACAGGAGCGGCGTGGTAGGCAACATGAGCGGGGGCAGCGTGGTATGTGACAGGGGCGGGAGCGGCGTGGTAGGCGGCGGGGGCAGCGTGGTAGGCCGCGGGAGCGGCGTGGTAGGCGGGAGCGGCGTGGTAGACGGGAGCGGCAGCCACGGCGAGTTTGGCGTGCTGTTCGTGACGCACGATGCTCTGGGAGGAAACGGCGTCAGCAGAGGAGTAATGCGCGGGGGCCGAGTGGTAGGCGACTGGAGCTGGAGCAGCATGGTAGGCCACGTGGGCGGGGGCAGCGTGGTAAGCTACGGGAGCGGCAACTGCGAGCTTGGCAGCTGGCTGCGCATGGTGCACGATGCTCTGGGAAGATACAGCCGCGGCGGAGGAGTAGTGTGGCTCAGGCAGGAGGCCAGCCGCTGACACAGCCAAGACGGCGCTCAAGGCAAGGATCTGAAAAGTTCACCATAATTGTAAACAAATCCAGGAGTCACACATATTACACACATGTGATGGATGTCCATGCCTAGAGCACTCACTTTGCAGAACATTTTTGCGGATCACTGATACAACTGATGCATTACGTTTGGTTACGACCGCTTTTATACTAGAAAAATTTTTGGGCGTGACAAGGTCGACGAGTCAGAAAGTCGCTTAATGAGATTAATCTATATTTTAACCTCTTTTACTATGTAATTTCATCAACGTAAGTATATCAGCTTTCTTTTTTTTTTTACGATATTTTCTTGTTAAAAATAGTAAATACGAGACGTCTCATGTTACGACTTTTAGAATGAAAGACAATTATCAACGTGATTACAATTATTACATTATGGTCATTGGGGAAATGAATAGTTTATATAGTCAACAGCACGTCGGCTGTCCACAATATTAAACTTTTACATTAAGGTGACACCGCAACTTTACTAGCTCTAAGTGATTTAAATAAATCAATATTTCACAACATCACATACGTTGATCTGACTCCGAGATAGGTAGTTCAAGCACCTGTGTTACGGATATCAGAATCAACAGTGGGATTACAAATATATACATATAAAGTAAAGTATTAGCCTATAACTGTCCCACTGCAGGGAAAAGGCTCCCTTTACAGAAATCAAGCCATCGCTACTATGATGGGATTAGGCTTAATCACCACGCTTGCCAAATGCGGATTGGTAATCAAAAACCCGAGCTAGGTTCAGAAAATTCGAAACACACTTTTTGCTCGACCCAGGAATCCAACCCAGGACCCCGAGATCACGGCCTGGTACTTAAACCACTAGACCAACAGTAATATACATTTATTAATTTTATTTTGTAAATACATACTTATAATAAATAGAAAACACCCAATACAAACAGACATGTTCAAGCACACCAATGTTTATACTGTGCGGAGATCGAACCCACAACCCTTGGATCAAAGACAGCCTTCACAACCACTGTTCCATACGGGTCGTCGCCATTTATATTGATTGTGTCGAATAGGAGACATTTTTTCAAAAAGTGAGCAAGAAAGTATAAACAACTTTTTGAGATGAACTTACGTATGTAATAATTTCTACCTACAAGTAACGATAATCTCCATTATTGCTAGAAGTGGCAATTAAAAAAAAATACTTCTATTGGCCCCAATCAATATAAATCACTTGGCGGCGCTAGTATCGTCGCGGTGTGGCCTTAACGTTGGCGAGAGGAAGGGAAAAACCGCATAAAAGATCTCACCTTTATCGCATATGGCACCAAGGTCATTATCCTTTTCCATTCTTTCCCCTCTCAAGTGTGCTATAAACAGAGAACCATTTATCTTTGGGTGTAGCCATAAGTACTCACCCTGTACTTTTTTTTAGTAGGTGCCCTTGTCATCACAGGGCGTTGACCTTAGCCTTCACTGATCTGGGATCCGCCGCTGCTCTCTGCGCTTACAGTTTGTAAGTTTTTTTTTCTCTGTGAATTTGTATCCTGTTTTGTTATAGAGAGCAGCCCTGTCTGGACTTCCGCAGCCGTTCGGGTGAAAAATGACACAAAATGTCAGTGTCAATCAGTAAACGATAATGTCCCCCCCGTCCCCTCAGAACTTAGTCTATCAAAGGTCATTGATCCTCACCCAGTCTTCTTGTCGATGTGGTACTTGACGGTGCGCATGGAGCCGTCGTGCTCGTGCTGGCTGTTGCCGGTGTGTACGCGAACTCGTACTTCACGTGACCATGCATGATAGAACATTTGTTCTAGGTCAATAAACTTTTTTTTATGCTAGAGGCGGACAAACGAGCAACCGCGTCACCTAATGGAAAGTAATCAACGCCGCCCATGAACATCAGCGAAACCAAAGAGATCGCTAAATCTGTGGCCGGCCTTTTTAAAAAAGAGTACGCTCTTCTCTTGAAAGGGACCTTCAAGAGAAGAGTGTACTCGTCGTAGCCGTCAAAAAATAATCATTTCACAGAACTGAGGTACGTGGTAGAAAGACCTTAAAATTTATTTCGTCAAGAGAACAAGAGAACTGAGAGTTAAATCATGAAAACAGAATAAACTTTATTGCGAAATTAAATTTGATACATATTGATAAATACTGTTGGATGTTATATCCTCGCTAGTTTCATACAAATATCGATGAACGTATACAAAATAAAATACAATGAATGACGACTTAATTGACAAATGGTCAATTCACTCATTTAAACAATAAATTTCTCTAATACCAGGATTAATTTTTCCATCTCGTTAACGTTGGATAAACGCAATGTTTTTTATTTTTTGGAATACTCTGGAATAATCCAGAGGTTTATCCAGTATAATCAATGGATTGTTGAATTAAAATTTGGCTACTAGTTTATTTAAGACTAATGAGCCGTTCTCACCTCATTTTTGCACATTAGTTTCGACCTTATACCAATAGGACTTATGGAAGAACTTTTTTTTATGGCCGCTACTGTGTTGCCTACGGCAAAATAACTCTGCCAATGTGATTATAGAGACACGTTAATTGGTTATGGTTATTGACCGGTGTGGCGAGCTTAAATCCTTTCGGTAGGTGAGCAGGCACGTCGTAGGTTTGCCGCTGCCCATGGACGTCCGCAAAACCAGGGCGCTGCCGACTTTGTCCTCTTCTCCCCGTATTGAGCCTTCGGTACCCTCACTCACTCGACAAAACACAGCGCAGTCACTGCTTCACGTCGGATTTCTGCAAAGCCGTGATATCGTCGAGGTAAAGCGGGGCTTTACCACAGTTTGTTACGATAGTACAGCCATCCACACTTTGGACTCTGCTCTGTGATTTTTGCATCCGATTGTATCCTTAATTACCTTCAATATCTTTAGAAAATTAGGAACATTAGGAAACATTTTCTTCCTTCATGTCCGTGATATAGCAGAGAAACTGCTGGAAGGTCACATACGTTGGTACAACCATGTCCTGCGAAAACCGGACAGCTACGTGGGAAGCAAATGTCTGCCCATGCCACCACCACCGGGTCCCAGCAGAAGGGGAAGATCTAAAATGTGTGGCTTAAGGGATGACATGCTTGTCAATAAATTGACCACAGTGGGTGAACAAGTGCAAAGTGGAGTAGAAGCAGGAAAGCGGACCCCGGGCTCTGGAGCAATAGCTTTGGACGAATCCGGGACAAAAAGAACGAACTAAGATGATGATGATGAGGAAACATTTTTTCCTATCTCATCATTCAGGGGCTATTTTCATAGAGCACCACGACCATATGGGATCTTGTACATTGTGTGTTCGTGTTAGAAAAAATATTTTTATTCTTCGAAGCTCATTATGACATTCATTGTCGTCTTAGAAATATTTTACTGAATGGTAAATTAACTTACAATTTTAGGTCATTTTTTATTTTATGCCTAAAGACAAGTGTACGTGAACTGATATTTTACCATAATTTGAGACGAACTTATACTGTTTTACATGTTACTATAGATAATTAGGTATATTTTGGCCGGTTCGAATTACTTTTCTTCAAATTTTGGCATCGAAAGGTCAGTTACTTTCATCGCCCGACTTTGCGTAAAGCCTGATTCAGTGCTACTTTCAAATACTGTTTTATTATGATAACTCACCCAAAGTGACAAGATATATACATTATTTGATAGAAATGGGGTGAGCCCTGCGTCTCATAGCCACTGCGACCAGTAGAGGATCTATTGTGGCAGCCCCGTAACCTATTACAGCACCTCATGTAGCTCCAGTTCCAGGATAAACCCGACAAGATATATAAATCAACAAACATAATAACTAAATGCATAATAATAAACAATCCCACCAAATTGGACATGAATGGAAATAAATAATGCACTTAAGAATTTCATCGCGTGTTCAGGAAGGATCGGAATAATTGACAAAATAATGATAAAAAAAAATATTGAATGGAAATAGGTTCTCACTTGTATCATACCATACATATTTATCTAGTAGTTAAATACTTTATTAACAGAAATATAAATTAAATCAAACAATGTCTAGTATATTTATCAAACATTATGGACAACTATTCGCACAATCTATTATAAGTACTATTCCTGGTAACATCCTTTTAACCTAGCCAATTACCTATTCATTCCTATATCCTATTCGATCAGCTTAAATCAAATACTTACATAATAAAGATCTTTTAGTTGATTACACACACACACACACACACACAGGTGCTTGAGCTACCTATCTCGAAGTCAGATCAATGTATATGATGTTGTAAAATATTATATTATTATATATTATATTATATTATATATTATTCAATCAGTCCTGTTTGTATAAATAAATTTCATTACTTATACAATGAGTCTTAATAAGGATTAAGGAGAAAACACCTATGGATTTTTAATAGTCTTCCTTTTAATTTAGACCAAATTTTACTTTTGATTATAAGCGGAGCCCAGGACGAAACCCTTGATTATTTTTATTTTAAAAATGGTATTCTTTTAACTATTTACACTTTCATAAAAAAATCATTTAAAGTGATTTAAAGATCTGTTGACATTGTACATGATGCATTACTCAATAAATAAATAAATAAAGTTTTACAATGTCATATTTTGTAATAAAATGTTAATATACGAGTAAGTAAAACAAAACCTGATATTTCTGACAATCAAGTTCAGCTAAAGCTTGCGAAAACTTTTATACTACTCGGTATAAAAGTTTACACGCAGAGCAGAATTAAACAGACTACTGGTGACTGTGGAAGCCAATTCAATCAATAGAAATATAGTAAAAAAACAAAATGTTTGCAAAGGTTGGCAGCGAAAAATCTTACATACATGTATTTTATTTGCTTAGAGATATGATCTTGCCCTTTGACATATGACGCCGTTTTTTCCTACTTTCTACCATCCTGACTATACTTCGTAAAATATAGCTTATTTAGAATGACATAATAATGTAATTTATTCTTTATTTCAATTAACATTAGGTTTATCGTTTAACTATGTTTCATTCCATAGATTTTTATCACTATTGCACTAAAATATTTTTCTTTGACGCCAATGACCGTCGGACCAAAATATATTTTACGGGTATAAGTGAAGATTTGAACAGTCTATTAAACAAATAAAAGCTCTATTTAAATTGGCTATGTACTGATTATGTTTTGCTCCATGCATTTTAAAAAGGTCATAAACGATTTGTATTAAATAAATTCCAGGTCGTCTGTTTAACAATCTTTGCCGTCACTGCAGCGCGGCCACAAGAAGGCCACGGTCACGGCCACGGCCACGCGTACTCATCTCAGAGCATCGTGTTGCACACGAGCCATGGACACGAGGCTCACCACCAGCCCGCGCACCACCACCAGGCCGACCACCACCACCAGGCCGAGCACCACCACCAGGCCGAGCACCACCACCAGGCCGAGCACCACCACGAGCCCGAGCACCATCACTTTGCGCACCACCAGCCCGCTGCCGTGTTCGTGCACCACCAGCCCAAGCACTACCAGAAGGAACATCACCACGAGGAGCACCACGTCGACTACTACGTAAGATTATGAGCCTGATAAGATATTGTTGTTTGTGGAGCTGCATGTTTGTGATCATTGTCTAAGTGAGATTGTGTTGTGTGCAGGCGTATCCCAAGTACGCGTACGAGTACAAGGTGAGCACCACCACCAGGCCGAGCACCACCACCAGGCCGAGCACCACCACCAGGCCGAGCACCACCACCAGGCCGAGCACCACCACCAGGCCGAGCACCACCACCAGGCCGAGCACCACCACCAGGCCGAGCACCACCACCAGGCCGAGCACCACCACCAGGCCGAGCACCACCACCAGGCCGAGCACCACCACCAGGCCGAGCACCACCACCAGGCCGAGCACCACCACCAGGCCGAGCACCACCACCAGGCCGAGCACCACCACCAGGCCGAGCACCACCACCAGGCCGAGCACCACCACCAGGCCGAGCACCACCACCAGGCCGAGCACCACCACCAGGCCGAGCACCACCACCAGGCCGAGCACCACCACCAGGCCGAGCACCACCACCAGGCCGAGCACCACCACCAGGCCGAGCACCACCACCAGGCCGAGCACCACCACCAGGCCGAGCACCACCACCAGGCCGAGCACCACCACCAGGCCGAGCACCACCACCAAAAATATTGCAATTTTTATTATTTCTTTCAAAGTCAAAGTCTTAAATTCTTTTTTTGCATAGACTTGTACACAGCTCTTACAAATCCTCATTCATCAAAGAAATCTTTGTAACTAATATTTAGGTAGGTATATACATGACATATACGAGTATATGTCGATACAAAAATATACTACAAAATTAATAAAAGTAATACAGGTTGGTTAATAAAGGTTGATTTAAAAGTGACCTATTGCATATAATATGTAGGTGTATAAGTTTTATCTTTTAAAATAAAATTCTATCAAAGAGTGCTTCCTTTGAACTTGCAATAAGCGCGCAGTCTATTATTTTTTATATTATGGCTCTACCCGAAGATATTTTGCCAATGTAAAGTAACTTATTGAGAATAAGTGGGTAATCAACACTCGAAGTCAGTCAAAGTCACAGTCACTCGATAACACGTCAGTATTTTACGTTTTATCAACCAATGGATTCTGCCGATACTACTCTAAAAACAATCGAGGGTTTTAAGACTCTATTAGGTACAAGCAAGTTGTGCCGTGACAACTCACTCGACACACAATAGCAGTGTTAAAAACGATATGGTTCAATGATTCTTATTAATAGAATCACTTCGTTCCACTCCATTGCACGAATAAACACCAAAATTGTTCACTAAAATCACTATATACTAATTTAAAACCTTTAAATCGCATCAGCCCGCGGAGTGTTGGACTCCTACCGCCAAAATCCTACAAGAATCTTATAGAATGTAAATGTGTAGAGAATTTCGATTGTGTCAAAAGTGGCGTTCAGTTCCTCTTTCCAATTGGTGGTTCAACTAATATAACATTAAAAGCCTTTTGGAGTTTATATTATTTGACAAAGTTTGAGAGAGAACTTGTCCCCTTTTTGATATTGCACTCCTTTTTGAGCTCTATTATTTAGTTCCAATAAAAAAAAACTTATATTATTATTATTATGAAGCTTCATTTTAGACCACAGAGTCCATATAGGTGTTAGTAACAATGTTAACTTACAAGCTATGATAGTCATACGAACTAATTATTACCTACTATTCAATATTAAATGTACCTACAATATTAAATTAATTTATTTAATAAATAATAATAAATTTATTTTTTTATAATTATTAATTATATTTTATAGTTAAAATCATAGACTTCTATTGTAATAGATGTCTTACTTTTTTCGACATTCTGATTTCAGGCAGATAAGAATTTTAAATTTTTAGTATCTTCTTAATTTGTGCCATTCGCCAAGCGCTTAATCCCGTGTCTAAATGGACTATAATATGACGTATGCTTGGATGGTGATCCATAATTTGGCAAGTCTGGTAATTTATGTACTTAGACTGGGGAACTCGTGTTATGTGAGTGTCTCCAAATTTGTGACATTATCCGGGAAGTGCTGGTTTTTTTATGAGAAAGGGAGGCAAACGAGCAAGCGAGTCACCTGATGATAAGCGATCACCGCCGCCCATGGACATCAGCCACACCAGAGGGAGTGGAGATGGGTTGCCGGCCTTTTAAGAAGGTATATTCTCGTTTCTTGAAGATCTCAATGTCGTACCGGTTCGGAAATACCGCTACGGGAAGTTTATTCCACAATGAGAAGGTGCGTGGCAAAAAATGACGTGTAAAGCGTACGGTGGTGGATCTCCGCTCATCCAGATGGTACGGGTATTCTGCAAGATACTTTCCCTCACCTCTGAGTTTCTTTTTAATAGGCCGGCGGCGCACTTGTGACTCCTCCTGTTTTGCAGGTGTCCATGAGTGGCGGTAATCACTTACCACCAGGTGATTCATCTGCTTGACTCCCTCTATCTCATAAAAAAGGGAGCATTGTTATCTACACTTAATTTTTGCTCAAATGTATCTAAGCAGAAATTTGCCAAAACATGTGTGAACAAACCATAAAAAAACCTCCCAAGTGCGAGTCGGACTCGGGCACGAAGGGTTTCATCCCATTGTTTTTAGTCCATGGTATTATACTAGTACGATGTAGACGGTCTCATCGCTAATAGCAATCTCTTCCAGACAACCTCGGGATAGGTACAATCAAGAATTTTGTGAATATTGTAAGTGCTTACTTGTTTCCATTTATTGATATCGATCTTGTGACTCATAGCGGTAACAGAAATAGGTAAATATGATATATAGGTATATATGAATATTTTATGAAAATTTCAGCCGTCTACCTTTAGTGGCTTTTGAATAACAGACTGGAGATGGACAGACAGACAGCGAAGTCTTAGTAATACATTTTCGTTTTTACCCTTTGGCTACGAAACCCTAAAAAGATAGTTATCATTCTACATTACCACTCCACCACTCCTACTAATCCGATAGGACACAAATTCCATTCAAACTATGGATAAATGAGGTACACAACGAATATGTAGTTTTGCGGGTTTCCCAAAACATGCGGGCACAAACTATGAGAAGATATAGATCATATGGCGGAGTATGATCAGCGGCCGATTATCAGTCTTCAGAATTTCATTGAATATTTTTTTTAAATACATGCAAAAAAAAAACCTTAAAAAAGGGCCACTAGTGATGTGACGCATTTTTGTATAGAACCTCGTGGGTGACCTGGTACAGTCAACAGTAGAAGTAGCTGCACATATTTCGTAGTTTGTTGTTCTTATTCCGAAGAGCATAAGAGTCACTAGCTGCGAAAAGTGTGCATCAACTTTTTCTGTTGACTGTACGAGGAAAGGAGTTTAAAGCGTTTTATTGTTTGTTTTGCATAAATCATGCGTCGTTACTTTACTCTTTCCGATTCTTATATTTTGAATTTTAGGACAATTTGAGGCCAAAAACTCCATCATATATGCAAAGTTTACCTCCAATTTGCAGGAAAATATCCTGACCTTATGTTACGCTGAATAATCATTATAAACCAAACTTCGATTTTGAGGGCAGATATTATTGAGGCAAAGTCACCCAGAGAGCAATGGAGAGGGCTATGCTCGGAGTCTCCCTGCGTGATCGTATCAGAAATGATGAGATCCGCAGGGGAACTAAGGTCACAGACGTAGCCCAAAGGATTGCATGCCTCAAGTGGCAATGGGCAGGGCACATAGCGAGGTTACAGACGGCCGTTGGGGCGGAAAGGTCCTCGAGTGGAGGCCACGTACAGGAAGTCGCAGCCGTGTCAGGCCTCCTACAAGGTGGACCGACGATCTGGTGAAGATCGCGGGAATCCATTGGATGCGGGAGGCACAGGATGACAATGCTATCACTTTATTTTTAGAAAATCTATTTGAATTTAACCAGTGCATTCGTCTACCGAGTAGACTATACATCTCAACTCAGCCGTGGCTTTAACTCATTATAGTTGCAATGCTGTATTGTCTGTTTATAAATATGAGTTTTGATAAGGCTCCGTGACCCAAAAGGAAAAAAACGTAACTATTATATGTACATCGAATTATTAACAGTTTTCTATAGTAACTGGTCATATTTTCTAATGTGGTGTGACGTATGTGTTTTAAAATTAAATGTGTTCAATCTTAACCTATCTTTCAGAAATTTGTGAGTGAACAATGGAATAAAAATACAATGTTATTTTGAAAGTCTTTTAGATTTTATTACAGCATATCATAATTCGAAACCAAAACTTAACAGCCTTAATCTACAAATATTTTATCTATTTTACAGCTTTGTAACTAATTCAGTGATGGTGATGATGTTCGGGGACGATGTGCTTAGCATGGCCTTCGTGTTTGACGATGGCGTTGAAACTGTAAAGAAATATTCATAAATTAATGAGCAAGTTCTCTTCAATGTAGTAACTAATCAGACAGCAGACTCTTGAACTTTAGTTTTTTTACTTCAGTTTGTACCAATGGCTCGAGAATTAATTTTTGTCTTACCCATTTTTCTTGTCAGCGGTGTACTCGACGATGCGGACGGTGCCATCGGCCTCGTGCAGGCTGTAGACGCCCTTCACGACGTCGCCGTCGCGCGTCTCGTGCTGGTACTTGTAGTCCTTCGTATGCGGGTCCTCCACCTTGTACTCGTACGCGTACTTGGGGTGCGCCTGCACACAACACAACTCACTTAGACAATGCTCACAAACATGCAGCTGACAAATAACAATATTTTATCAGGACTATAATCTTACGTAGTAGTCAACGTGGTGCTCCTCGTGGTGATGTTCATCCTTGTGGTGGTCGGGCTGGTGGTGCTCGAATACCACAGGTTGGTAGTGGTGTACAGGCTCGTGATGAGCCACAACAATGGGCTGGTAGTGATGCTCGTGGACTTCGTGGTGGGGCACCTGGTGGATCTCATGGTGGGGTTCGTGGTGGGACTCGTGGTGAGCCTCATGTCCGTGGCTGGTGTGCAGCACGATGCTTTGGGATGAATAAGCGTGGCCATGGCCATGATCGTGGCTATGGCCATGATCGTGGCCGTCTTGTGGTCTCGCTGCGGCGGCGGCTAAGACAAGAGCTAGGCAGATGGTCTGTGAAAATAAAATAATGAAAAATAAGCCCTATTCGGAATAGGGGATAAAGATTTTTGCCTTTGATTATAAACTATGCCATCAGGGACAGAATATGTTGATTAAGTTATTTTAGTTTAAGAATACAATGTACCATATTCTTGGAAATAAACCATCTTTATCATTATATTTTACTACTAATATGTCAAAGTTTTTCTATTGTTTTTTAAAAGCATCTAAGTTACAATAGTTCAATAAAAAGTTTGAAAAACTGAGCGTGTGAATTGCTGACTTACTTTTGAGATCATTTTGATTTTTAATTTATTAATAAACTGAAGTATCCAGCTCTAGCTCTGATCGTTGTCTGATAATTCCCAAATTGGAATATTATCTTTTATACTCAGTGCAAACTATGTTTGCGCAACTGCCGAACTTGATCTTTGTACGAAACGAAAGCGCCCACACTATTTATTTGTGGACATATACGTGAATGTCTAAAAATAAAATTATCGGTTTCAAGACATGTGAAAGTTGCTTTTTGTTACTAAATCAAATTAGCATGTACCGTGTTAATAGATATGGGTCACACATATTTTGTACGTCTTGTGTCTTTTCTGTGATTCACAAGCTATATTCAACAACAACCCCCGTTTTGCTCGCTTTCGTTTCTTTCTTAGCGATTTAAATTGAATGAGTGGTAATATCAAAATGTATTAATAAAATAGCGTGAAGCAAATTCATATTTTTTAATTAACAGACGAAGAATTTCTTCTAATAGATTTTTATTTTTTATTTTTATTTTATAATAAAGGAATAACAAATAGCCAACTTAACAATATAACTAAATAAGATTAAGGAAATAAAATAGATTGGGCCAAAGACAGTTATTCACAATAAACCAATTTTTAAAAAAGAAAATACAACGTCGGCATAGGTATATACCCCAATATATATATTGTCGAGGACAGACCTCCTTGCCGCTTAGGCGCCGTTATAAATAGACAAAGTATTTCTTTGACGTTTCTTCTTCTTCTGACGTTTAGGCCTATCATATGTAAATTTTCTGTATTTTTCTATAATTTTATGTTGATAATATATTTATTTTTCCCCCTTACCGGTGTCTCCTTTTCTGTCTGCCACATATATGTTAAAGTCAAAACCACTTTTGACTTCAAAAATAAGTGTATAATAATAGAATACCTACCTAATAATACAAAATAGGAGATATTTTCAAATATTTGAGAAGATACAATACACATATAAGATAATACTTACACGTACATACATACTTTATCAATATATGATAGTATATTATAAACGTAACTTTAAAACCATTCATAGGGCTTCTTTAATTTTTTTCAAGAAAGTTTTTTTGTTGTTAATTTTATTCAGTCTACCGGCACGGATTATATATTAAAGTATGAGATTGCCTTTATTTTTTCTAAACAAAACAATATTACTAATTCCTTTAAAAGGATTCCTGTAGGATTCTTGATACAGAAAAAATATTTGTAAGTGACTCTTTTCTTGTTAGGCAGAATTGACGCTTTCATCATTTATTACTTTTTTAATAAAGAATACTTTTTTCTGAAACCCTATTCTAACCTAAACGTTGACCATCAAAGCACAGTTAAATATAAAACAGTGCCATTATTATTTATTTTGAAAATTAAAAAAATATATTAGTATGGGGAACACAGCTTTTCAAATAATCTTGATGCAAATCAGCAATTTCATACTTTAACCCCTAATATTTTCAGTATTAATACATTCCACCTTACTCAGAAACACAAACATTTAGGAAAAGGTACGGAACTCTTCGCGATAAGTCCAACTTTTCCTGGTGGCTTGTAGTTATCCGAGAAGCTTTCGACTAATCCATGTAATGAAATGTCTGACAACAATATTGTAAATAATTCAAAATATTTACATGTGGTTCATTAACGAATTATGTAGGTGAAAAATTCATTGCTCCAGTTTCACAAAAGCCATTTAAGGTAGCCTCAATAAATCATGAAGGCAGAACCCGCAAACTTGTCAAAACGAAAGTGACTGACCTTCGCTTCCAATATTCACTCCATTTCAGACAGGACTGGCTCCTTTGATTACTTGCACTTCAATCGGCAAGTATTAAGGGTTTACAATATAAAATGAGCATGCCTTGTAATTTTTTGTCAGTCTGTACAGGCAGTTCATTCAACAACAAAATGTTTATTAGAGTAAGTTCTTAAACGACTTAATTTTGTTCTGTCACTGAAATTATCGAATGGTTTCGACATTGAAAAAAAAACCTACTAGGTTTTTTTTATGTGATTGTTGGATTTACTACGGAAAGTCCGTTATTCTTCAAACATTCATTGTCACGATTATCTTGATGTATTAAACTTATTATGACATATATAATTTACTATTATATTATAACGCCGAAAATGTATACATTTAAGTTTCTGTAATGCCAAGTTTTTCAAGTTCTGTATTTTGTGCAATAAAGTATATCTATGTACAGACAGCGTCACGTGGATTTGCCCTTGTTAGACTTTGAACCATCCTTATGTCTGAGTAACGAAGTGCTATTTTTGCACTGCAAGGGGGTTACCCGACCTGATGCCGTTTGTACCTATATCTTTCATTATTTCTATAAAAATAATGTTATATCAGTGACTTTTATCAGAAAAAAATTAGGACTAATCAAGCGTTAAATCTACTTTTTTGACTAATTCCAAACTTAATGTCTACTTTGTATATTTACAGGCAATAGTAATCATCGCCTTTATCGCCGTCAGCATAGCTGAAGAGCATCACCACCATGCATACTCATCCCAGAGTGTGGTGATTCATCCGACCCACCACGTGTCCCACCATAAACATGAATCCCACCACGACCACCAATCCCACCACGACCACGAATCCCACTACGACCACGAATCCCACCATGACCACGAATCCCACCACGACCATGAACTACACCACCACAACCATGAATCGAAACACTACGCACCCGTCGCTCACTACGTGCAGGAGAGCCATAAGCACGCGAGCCACCAACATGAAAGTCACCAACACGAAGGTCACAAGCACGAAACCTACAATCACGAAAGCCACCATGAGCACAAGCCTGCCATCTCCTCCCAACACATTGAGCGTCACGACGTGCCCGAGCATCCTCCTAAGGACTTCCACAAATACGATGTAAGTTGCAATAGTCATATCAGTTAAAAAAAAATCTGGTCAATAGGCTGACGCTTGACCACAATCGCATCTGATGGTCAGCGACTATGAGGTCTAGGATGATACAAGTTTGCCTTAAAGATGCCTGCTCACTCTTGCCTTAAAGATGTCCAGATTGTATTGGTTAGGAAAAACAGACCTCGGTAAGGAGTTCCAAATCCAAACTTTGCTAAATAACCGAAATCCAAATGTTGCTAAATAACCGAATAGTGGTCCCTAGTTGATTCAAATTAATAAATTCATGCATTTTTTTACGAATTCATGAAAAAGTTATGTTCCTCGAGGTGAGGTTGTCTTCTCACATATTTTTCATAGTATTATCGTCAATAGTCTAAGTGTTTTGAAAATTCCTGAAGTATTTCAGTAAACAAGAACGCCATCACCATGTATATTAATTAAATACCCTTAAATAGCATTAACGAATTTTTTTTATGTGATAGGTGGCAGATGAGCAGAGGGATCGCCTGATGGTAAGCGATTGCCACCGGCCATAGACATCCATGAAACTCGTTTAAACCCCCCTTTCCACCGGATTGGGCTTCCAGTACCTTCACGCACGCAGCGAAACACAGCACAGTGCCACGCCGGTTTTCTATGAGTGTCAGTCAGTTACGGCAAATTCATGCCGAAGCGTGGCTCTCCCACGGATAGAGTATTTTGCTATCCCGAGTGATCTGATCAGATTATCTTCTCGTTGGGAAGAGAAATTCCTCACAAATGTAGACCTGCGTTTATACCATTTGTTTACTGTGGTATGCTTGAGGATTTATTTTCTACGTATTCGACTGACCGGATGGCGCAATTGTTAGTGACCCTGCCTCTTACGCCAAAGGTCATGGGTTCGATCCCCACCCTGGACAAACATTCGTGCGATAAACACTTGTGTTTGTTCAGTGTCTGGGTGTAATATATGTATTTAAGTATATATTTGTGTTCCTCTGTTGTCTGATATTTGTAACACAAGTGCTTAAGCTACTTAGTACGGAATCAGGTCAACGTACGAGATGTTGTGAGAATTATTATTATTATTATTGTTATTCCAGGGTCATGCGAAGTACGAGTTCGCGTATGAGGTGCACGACCCTCACACCGGTGACGTGAAGCAGCAGCACGAGTCGCGCGACGGGCACGTGGTGAAGGGCGTCTACAGCCTGCACGAGCACGACGGCTCCGTGCGCACCGTCAAGTACCACGCCGACAAGAAGACTGGGTAAGGATCAATGACTTAAAAGAATATCCTGTACTGGGTGAACATTCGTGAATAGCGCTCGTGTTAAGGTTTTTGTTAAAGTAAATGTTAGGGCAGTGTGGTCCCCGGCAGAGTAGAATAGGCCACCCTCACTCTTACCGAGGTGTCGTAAAAGGCGACTAAGGTAAAGCTGCTGGCATGATCATCAGCGCCCAGAGAAGGAAAACTCTGCATTTATATCAAAACCCTCGCCAACCCGTCTGCCAAGCGTGGTGAGTATGGCAATTACCCCTCATGTGATTGAGGGAGGCCCGTGCCCCAGCAGTGGGGACTTAAATGGGCTGATGATGATGAAATGTTAGGGACAAGGGACTTACAACGACTACCTCAGATATATATTTAAAAGTGTTTACGTCCAAACGCAACCCCTCTTAGAGTGGTATTAAAACACGCTAAATAGCTTTATAGTCTGAAGTCTGAACCTTCATATGTAACCGTTCCATACAGAGTTTTTAGCAGCAGTTGATTTCCTTACTTTCTAACTTCTTAGCTATGCCTCAAGAGGTAATATACATTTGCCTCCTGAAAATGCATAATATAATACTCAGAACGCCTAGCAAAGCACAGAACCTGTAAAAGAAGGACGGTGGTGTGATGATACAATATCCATTATAAAGTTACAGATCCTAGGAACTTGGTTTTACGGAGCACCCCACACTCCATGAGGACGCCTTATTGGTCTAGTGGTTTAAGTACCGGGTCGTAATCTGGGCGTCCTGGGTTCGATTCCCGGGTCGGGTAAAAAGTATGTTACGAATTTTTAAAACTTAGCTCGGGTTTGTGATCACCAAGCCGCATTTGGCAAGCGTGTATGATTAAGCCTTATCCCTTCATAGTAGCGATAACTTGATATCTATGATGGAGGCTTTTGGCCTGCAGTGGGACAGTATACAAGTATAGGCTGATAATTTACTTTTTACTTTTTAGGCTATAACCTTGTTTGTTGCCTGAAAGTCAGTACCGCATATTATTCCCATCATTTCTCCATAGTACCGTGTTATTTGTCTTCTTTAATTAGTCCCATTTGTATCTTACTATGTATGAATACTTTTTGAAAGTTTCTAAAATAACTGATTATTTTTCCAGTTTCCAAGCTGAGATCAAGCACAGCACGAAGCACGTGGAGGAGCACAAACACCACTAAACCTGGATCTACCTATCTGAAACATTTTGTTACCTGCCTGTCTTTTGTTATGCCTGAATTATTTATTTCTATCATAATAAACCTTTAAGAATATTTGTCTTTTTCATTAACTTGTTTTATATTTCTAAAAAAAATTCTGCGAAAAAAAACCGCCTTCAATAACCACGAACTGATAAGTGCAAAATAATATTTTAATCTCTTTATACACTTCAAATAGGTAACATTTTATAACAGTACACTCGAGAAAAGGTTTTACCGAAGTATATATATATATATATATATATAATATATATACATTTTACCACTTCGGGTGCGTCTCTTGCGCAAAGTGTTAAGTTTAGAAAAAAAAATATATTAGGAACCTCAATTTTAAAGACCTATCCATAGATACCCCACACGTATGGATTTGAAGAAAAGGAAATTTTGAGTTTCAGCTGTAAGTATGGGGATTCCCCAAAACTTTTATTCCTATTTTTAGTTATTAATGTACATAAGTACCTAAGTTTAGTAAAAATACATCTATTTACCGAATTTCTATAGCATAGTTCTTATAGTTTCGGCATAAAGTGACTACGAAAAATAAATAAATAAATACGAACGGCGGACGGACAGACAGACAGACATGACGAATTTATAAGGGTTCCGTTGTTTGCCATTTGGCTACGCAATTCTAAAAACGGTTACACTTATTTTCATGAATTGGTCAGGGCCAAAAATATCACGTTTCACTTAAATATCTCCCACTCTCTCATCTTAGCGTGTAATTCCCGGTTGCGTCTAAAACTGTCGATGTTAATGTCCATTCAAGATTTGAGAAGTCTGGTATTTACAATGAAGCGACTGCCGTTTGACCTTCGTAACCCCACCAACAGGGGGCCCAGATCAACTGAATCATGATTACACGTTTCATAGGCTTTGCGAAACTTGCAGGTAAGCTTATGATATTTTCCCCCACCGCCGAGCAAATGGTAGAAGTACGCACATATATTTAAAAAATCACGAGGTTGGATTAGAACCACGACCCCATCGTATGGAAGGCGTGCTTTTTTCCACTGAGCTACAATGGCTTCAAAATAAAATTAGGCAGCTATCGCTTAAATAGATTTAAAGATCGCTTGATAGATTAGTATCTATCAAAACAGGGCCTAAACTAAGGATTCATCATCATCATCATCATCAGCCCATTTAAGTCCCCACTGCTGGGGCACGGGCCTCCCTCAAACACATGAGGGGTAATTGCCATACTCACCACGCTTGGCAGACGGGTTGGCGAGGGTTTTGATATAAATGCAGAGTTTTCCTTCTCTGGGCGCTGATCATGCCAGCAGCTTTACCTTAGTCGCCTTTTACGACACCTCGGTAAGAGTGAGGGTGGCCTATTCTACTCTGCCGGGGACCACACGCCTTTTGTAGCATAAGGGAGGTCTAAGAAAGGGTTTTTGTAAATTACAAAACGGTAAAAACTAAACTTTAACTTGAAACCCCCGTTTCAAGTTAAAGTATAGTTAATTTTTATAATTTTGACTGCCTCGTTGCCGCAGTGGGTAGTGTGTCGTACTTAACTCGTAAAGCGACGGCTGCGCACGTCCCGGGTCCCGGTTTCATTCTCCGGGATCGGGCCAAAAATTTGTAAACAGAAAAACTCAGTTTCTGTTAAGAATATTTGCAGTGTCAGCTCGCCGTCTGGAAGTTGGCGGTCTTGTACCCCGTGCCTCGAAAAGCATGTTAAGCCGTTGGTCCTATCGGCTATTGCCCTATTATGAGGGCAAGGGAATAGAGAGTGTACTTGTGGTTGCGCACATATCTAAGCGCTATAATATATCCTGCGTAAGTAACTGATCCTTGAGATTTACTGAGAGAGGCCGCCTCAGCCGAGATCAGTTCTAGGATATTATTATTATTATAGTTAATTTTGAGAGTATCTTAAACTGAGCGTATTCAGAAAGCGAGAAATATTCAGTAAAAAGATACCCAATGACCGCCGATTGGACGCCTCCTGGGGCGTTGGCTAAACGCCGGCGTTCAATTGGGGGCCTATTCCGATATTTATTAGAACTTAAATCATAACATAATTTTAACAGCATATTGAAAGTTAGCCCCACAAATATTCAGTCAAACGTTGCGGTAAATAAAATGGCAAGTTGCTGTTCAGCCATTTGATTGAATGTCGGGGCTTAATGAAAGCCCTAGGCGTCTAATTGGATGGTTAATTCAACCAGATGGCTACGACATGGTACGTATATAAAAAGGTAAAGGTACGTATATCGCTATTCCAGGTCCCATCAGCAAAGTCGATCACAATATGGACCCCCCCTGCTAGATTTTGCAGGTTTTAAGAGTTATCATTGCTCTTAATAGTCATTAAATTACATAGGGTAATTAAATCGAACACTTAATATCGTGCACTGTCGCTAAGTTGATATGTTGACTTTTAATTATTATAAAGATAGTACGGTAAAATGAAAGTGATTGGCCTTCGATCACAAAAATTTGGAGTATAAGCAGATATTACTGGCTTTTTAGTCACGACTAAGTAGGTAGGTATCTAATATGGTATATTAAATTATTTTAATTTTTTCTCTTACAATACTTTTGTTTTAAATATTAATCTTCAACACACTGACTTGTCTATTGTTGAGATAATCCATTACCTACGTATTTGATAGAAATGGGGTGAGCCCTGCGTCTCATAGCCACTGCGACCAATAGATGATCTATTGTTACCTACGTATGAAACACTTTCAAAACACCATCCCAAATTTATATTATTATTTTTTAGTACAGCAACATTTTCAATTTATTCTTAGAAATGAGTGCGGTCCCCGCCCTAAGACCAGCAGTATTTACATGTCCTGCAATCACTCACCAAAAACTATGTTACTCTTTGTCCCACCGTAACACAACAGGGTTCGTTTGTATCCATTTACAGGTTATTGCCGTGATCGCCATCATAGGCACCTGCAAGGCCGTACCTGTTGACCGCGCCCACTCCTCACAGAGCATTGTCAAGCACGAGATCAAACATGAAGTCAAGCACGACTACCAACACCACGAGCACAAGAAGGTTGATAAACACGCTGAGGAGAAGAAGCACGTTGAAGTAAAGAAGGAGGAACACAAACATGCCAGCCAGCCATCTCCTCCCAACACATTGAGCGTCATGACGTCCCCGCGCATCCTCCTAAGGACTTCCACAAATACGACGTGAGTATACTTTCTTTTTTTCGATGTTTATATTTTTTGTAACGAGATAGATGTTTGGAAGTTGGATAGTTCGTATCATACAAATAATATAATACAGTACAAATCTACAATACACAGTATAAATCTGAAATAATTTTAACGGAGTTACAATATATGGTAGCCTATGTAGAGAGTATTTGTTCTTTCCCGTCGATTTGATACGTGTTACTTGGATGCAGCTCCGACATCATCTTGCGCAAATTATCACTCCACCTGACCCCTACACTACGTTTATCGAGACGTGGTCCAGTCCAGAAGTCATTTAATTACAAAGGTTATTGTCGCTTAGTCTTCTGATATTGTCAGCCCTCTACAATTATCAATCAAACAGCCTATCGCCGTCCATGGCTGCGCGTAGGCCTCCCCCAAAGAGCGACCAACCCAGTCCTGAACAGTCTGCATCTAGCTTATACCAGCCATCTTTCTCAAATCGTCAGTCTATCGCGCCACTAATGAAATGAACTTTAATGGCTATATCTAATGTTTGTATATTGCAGGGTCCCGGGAAGTACGAGTTCGCGTACGAGGTGCACGACCCTCACACCGGTGACGTGAAGCAGCAGCACGAGTCGCGCGACGGGCACGTGGTGAAGGGCGTCTACAGCCTACACGAGCACGACGGCTCCGTGCGCACCGTCAACTACCACGCCGACAAGAAGACTGGGTGAGGATCCCACCACAAGTTAAGTGATGATTAATAAATTAGCCCTCACTATTGTCAACACCAATCTAATGAATTTCCACTCGCTAGTTTGCTGCGATCTGAATTCTGGACTCTGGTGAGCTGAACCTAGGCGTTCTTAAACCATTACACTAACATTATTTTACATGCACGAGTCAAAATGTTATACTTTTTATATTTTTTAAAAACATTATAAAATACTTACAATTTCCTTTATTTCAGTTTTAAGGCGGAAGCACAGCACCTAGCACGTGGAAGAGAAGAAACACCACTAATTAATAACCCTTCACTCTTTTGATCTTTACCTAATTTGTCGGAGTTGTTTTTAATGTTTATTTAATAATATAAATAAAAACAATGAAATAAAATAAAGGATTCTATTATTTTATGTCCCCAATTATTTATTTACAAAACAAATAGTGATTGCCGACCCGTTTGGATCAGTGGTAGTTAACGCTGTTGTGGGTTCGATCCACGACAGTACAAACATTTTGGTGTGCATGAAAATGTATGTTTGTATTGGTCTGGGTGTTTTCTATGTATTCATATTCATATTCACTTATTCACTTAATTTATAACAGAGGTACATATCAAATACATATTTTTAGCAGCTAATAATGCTAGGTTATAAATTGACCTTTTCAAGGCATTAGTGATAACATTTATAAATTATAAAATTTAATTAAAATTACAAAATTGTTACAATGTCTATTAGAAAATTACAGAATTATTGCACATGTCTACTGTCTGTTTTTTTTTATCATTACATATTCACGCAGGGAAAATGCTTTACTCACAATAACCGTACGAAGCCCGCCGCTGTTGACAACGTAGACAGCAAAATATTTTTTTGTATTTTTTTGTATTTAGTAGGTTCTAGTTTTACCTAATAAAAAGAGTTTGATAGTACGTAGCATTTTTTCAAATTATTTTTACATTTAATAAATCCGAATTCCTGATGGCCATCTTACTAATTTAAGTGCTTGATTTGCCATGAGACGAATATTTGACCACCAGTAAAGATAAGACTGCTTAATTCAGGTGATCCGTCTGCTAGTCTGCCCCCTATCCCATCCTATCTCATAGTTTATTTTCTTTGTTAATTATCATTCTCGCAGATTTGCCATTTATGTAATTAGTCTTAGCTAACCGTAAGGGAAGAAGCGACCCAAACCCAATACAAGCGTCTATGACAACTACTGGGTAGACTCGGCCACTCAATGTAACACAGACTATTGAAATAAATGATTTTTTATTTTATTTATATATTATATCCCATAAAAAAAATAAGTACATTATTAACTTATAAACAGTTTCTACTGAATATGCACCAGTGGGTTTTTACATTATTACGTCTAAATCCAAAATATCATTGAAATGCACAAGATATCTTTGCAACAAGATATTTTAGCCATGAGTATGCTAGGAAACGCCCTGTTGGTCTACTGGTTTAAGTACCGGGCCGTGATCTCGGGGTCCTGGGTTCGACTCCCGGGTCCAACATAAGTATGTTGCGAATTTTTCGAACATAGCTCGGGTTTGTGATCACCAATCTGCATTTGGCAAGCGTGGTGATTAAGCCGAATCCCATCATAGTAGCGATGACTTGATTTGTATAATAGAGGCCTTTGCTCTGCAGTGGGACAGTATATAGGCAAGTATCAGCTTACTTGGCATGTTTTTTATTGAGACACCAACAGCTTCATCGAGACTAGGCTAGGTTGGAATTATTGTTTTTGGTTAAAATTTGCAAACGATCTTGTAATCTTCAAATATTTTATTCATATAAATAATTACAACGTAATGTAACCAAACTGTTAAAGAGTAATCAACGTATTTTACTGCATGATCTTCTAGTGGTATTTTTGTTCTTCAATATGCTTTGTGGAGTGGCTAACTTCAGCGTTGAATCTGTAATTAAAAAATAATCATGTAAGTAAATGATGGGTAACAAACTCTTTAATATTTAGGTAGAAGAGTTTCTGGAGACCGCGACCCGGAAAGTGTTGCGGGGGGTGCCCTCCTGTTAGATGGAGTGACGAGCTGCGAAGGCAACAGGTATGGACTAGATGTATCAAGCCGAGGATAGGGTGAAATGGCGAACAATTGATACCAGCAATGTTCGTTGTTAACTTGTTGACTGCTCCGGTATTTCAGTGGTTTGCGGGTTGCTAGGACTCGTCAGCTAAAAATATTTCTGCTTTTTCGATCCCTTTCTGGTCATGACATTACTGACGTCTCGTCGGAATATGAGGGTAAGGAGATAAGAAGTGCACTGTATTTGTGCACACGCTTGTGTACCTATCTACTATAATTATATCAACAACAACAGTCGAACGTCAGACAGCACGAAAGTCTCCAAAACTCCAAAACACCCTCTTCACTCTTCCTCATCCAATTAACTTTTCTTTACGTCTTGTTATGGGCAGTTCTAGTCGATGGTCCATCTTATCCATTTGATTATATTTTTTTTTTCTTTTTCTAATATCAATTTCATAATATGATGTGTATGTGTATTTAAGCATAATGTATTTGTTAGTTTATAATATTGTATTTATATTATGTATTAGTGTTATACATTTTAACATATTTACAGTTTATCTCTTTTTTTCAATATTGCACCACTTACTCTACTATTAAATGTTCTTTACCCTAAGGTTGTCTGGTAGAAATTGTACACAAAATGTCTAGTAATACCTAGTACTTAAGTTGTGTACTTTGTGCAATAAAGTATATCTATCTATCTTGCATATATGCGGCTGATTGCGCTGAACTGAATCGCCTTCTTAAGTCCTTACCCGGTCTTCTTGTCAGCGTGGTACTTGACGGTACGGATGGAGCCATCGTGCTCGTGCAGGCTGTAGACGCCCTCCACTACGTGTCCGTCGCGGGACTCGTGCTGCTCCTTGAAGTCGCCGGTGTGAGGGTCATGGACTTGGTATGCGAACTCGTACTTAGCTGGGCCCTGGTGATTAAAAAATATTAAAGTCAAATCTACCTTCATTGTTATCTAAGCTGTGTTAAACCCGTCGCGGCGAAACTCGGGGTAAACTTGAAACATGATTTGGTTAGTCTTTTAATTTTAAAGAAGCGACTGCCGTCAGAGCTTCGTAACCCTTAAACAAGGGAATCAGATCAATTAGATCGTGGTTACACATTCAGAATCGTTTCATAATTTGAGAAACTATCGGCGAGTATATGTTTCTTCACAATTTTATTGCTTACTGCTGAGTTAATTATAGAAATACGCACATTGAAATAGTTAGAAGTGCCTGCTCGAATTTGAGCACGCGAACTCTCATTTGGAAGATAGGTATATGTTTTTATCTACTGTGCCACCATCGCTTAGTGTACGCAGTGATTACTAGCTAAATAGCTACTTGCTAAAGTTGTAAGCTATTTGTAGTAAGTATATTTGCATTCTTATGAAAGTGTGAAATTCAACATAGTTAATGCTGAATACAGCGGACAATGTTTTACAGTTTGCTATAACTAAAAATATAACTTACATCGTATTGGTGGAAGTCGTGAGGAGGGTGCGCGGGCACATCATGGCGCTCAATGTGGTAAGAAGAGAGAGCAGGTTTGTGCCCCTCGTGGGTCTTATGTTCAACATGTCTGGAGCTCTCCTGTACATAATGAGCGACTGGAACCACTTCAGCTACCACGTGTTTTTCAACTTGTACTTTGACTGGTTTGTGGTGAGCGATCACGATGGGTTGGTGGTGGTATTCGTGTTCGTTATGGTGAGCAACTACAATGGGCTGGTGGTGGTATTCGTGTTCGTTATGGTGAGCAACTACAATGGGCTGGTGGTGGTATTCGTGTTCGTTATGGTGAGCAACTACAATGGGCTGGTGGTGGTATTCGTGTTCGTTATGGTGAGCAACTACGATGGGTTGATGGTGGTAATCGTGCTCATGGTGGTGTGCGATCACGATGGGTTGGTGGTGGTATTCTTGCTCGTGATGGTGTGAGTCTTCGTGGTGAGCGACCACAACGGGCTGGTGATGGTATTCCTGCTCGTGGTGATGTTCATCCTCGTGGTGGTGTTCGTTTTCATGGTGAGCCTCGTGGCCGTGAGTCTGATGCAGCACGATGCTCTGGGATGAGTATGCATGAGCATGCTCCTCGGCCATGCAGATGCCGACGAGGGTGAAAACTGCAATTGCCTGCAATGTGTCAATAGAAATAAATGTTACAATATAGGTACAAAAGTTGACGAACGAAAATGATGAATTTATGTCATGTATCTATTAAAATAATAATAAAAAAACAAAAATATCTTAATTGTTTGCTACAGATAGTTGATACAATGTGTGGACCTCTTCTTTTAAGTTTGGCAAACCTGTATTAGAAAAGACCCCTCTCTTTATTATAATAAAATTGTAGTTTAGTAGTGGACGAATGATAAAGATGAATTTATATTTTTAAATTAAAGAATAATTCAATGTTATTTATTGTTTATAGATCCCAAAGTAAAGTTGCAGTATGATGTAAATGAACAAAATCTAATAAATTTAGTTCAATCTATTGGCTGAAACAATTCCAATACGGCAAAACTAAATTAAAAATTTATCAATAAAATACATTTGGTATCCATAAAATGACTCGAAGCTTACTCAAGCTCCATTTTAATATGTCTCTTATCACAAATTCCATATTTGGCACCAAAATCGAATCTGAATTACTAAAAAGAAACTTACTTTGAGGAGCATTTTTTTGTTTGCTTCCGTAGATGTATCAATGAACTGACTACCTTAACTGATACCATGTCATAGTCGCAGTGCTGTTTTATACCTTTAATTTAACCCTTGTAATTATTTTCAATGATTACTGTATTAGTCATGACTTAACTGGTCTTGAATAACTTACCCCAAATTTCGACCTTTTCGAGCAGAGGCCGGTAACTTTCTTTACCAAGAATATGTAGGGCACCGTATTTTTAGCTCGAGATATAATTAAACCATGTAAATATTGCACATTATTATTCTTGGGATACGAATTATTGTACATAACTCATGAGTAAATAAAATAATTCCGTAAGTACTTGGCGTACGGAATTATTTTAAAATAAATACCTTGTGTAATTTCCTCTTTCATACTTAAACTTTCAACTCTTTTTCTTTCTTTAGTTAGTATTCATAAAAACATAAAGTGTTAACTAAAATGTACAGTTAGCCACAGGGTATGTAGTTACCCTGTGGCATCTGTTTACTTTTTTCAATTTATATTGAACCAATATTTTTGACATTAAATTTGTATATTATAGCGTATGTCTCTACATAACCCAGCCCAAACTAAGCCATAACTAAGCCCAGCTGTGGGACAGTAAATTGGCTGATACTCTTATGCTAGTATTGCAAAAAGATCAATTATTTTTCCGAATAGTCCTATATTTGGCTGCAATCTCACCTGATGGTAGGTATTGACTGCGAATTCAAAATAGAAATTAGGAAATACTTATTTATTAAGATCATCTAATATGGAGCCGTTCAAGTATTATACTTATAAGCAGTATGGGGAGGAGGGAGGGTCTTTGCTTTGCTTATTTTGTCTGACATAGGGGGTAGGGGAGTCTAGATGATGATTACGTCATCGATAGTTATTTTCTTTTTAACACAAACGGCAACCCTCACATTCTGTTTGTTTGAAAACGAAACGTATTTTCGGGGAGTGGGTGGGAACCTACGGTTAGTGGGGTTGCCAAGCTGTGACAAAAAACCGAAAAATGTTTAAGTAAGCATGGGGGGAGGAGCTTTGCTTACTGTTGCTGACAAGGGGGTGGGGGGATAAAAAACTGTAAAAAATCTGCTAACGTAATATTTGAACGTCCTCTATGACAGAAAATATAAAAATACAATTAAAAACAATACACTAAAATACATTCTGTATCCATAAAAGGTCTCAAAGCTTACTTAAGCTTCATTTTGAATTGGACTCTTATCACATATTTCCATATTTGGCACCAAATCGAATCTGAATGGCTCGACCGGAGTGGTACCACGGCCTCACAGAAAATCTGCGTGAAGTAGCACTGAGCTGTGTTTCGCTGCGTGAGTGAGGATACCGGAGGCCCAATCCGGGGAAGGGGATTTTAAAGATTGACAGCGCACTTGTGACTCCACTGGTGTCGTGGGTGTCTATGGGCGGCGGCAATCGCTTACCAACCGGTGATCCGTCCGTTTACCACCTATGACATAAAAAAACAAGTAAATAATTGTTTGGCTACAAACTAAGACCCCGTTGCTACGCACACTACCAGTCAACAAATCACCTAGCAACGGGGTTGCCAGATCTATAGCCAACAGTAGGAGTAAGTGATGATGATCTTGTATAATTTGTAGCACATCGCCTGGGGTGGACAAACTCTGAGGCCGCCGCGTCTGAAAATCAGCGTCATGGCTTTACTGTGGCATAGGCTGAGACGGGGACCATTCTTGCTGCAACATTGTTCACTAATTATTATTCTTATAATTTTTATTTCATTAATTGCTGCTACCTATCAGATTTATCATCATCATCATCAGCACACTCGTCCATTGTTGGACATAGGTCTCCCCTAATGCACGCCACTGCTCCCGATTTTCGGCCACTCTCATCCAGCCCACACAAGCCAGCCTTCGAATATCATCATCCCATCTTGTCGCAGGGCGTCCTACACTACGCTTACCGAGTCGCGGTCTCCAGTCAAGGACTTTACCTATCAGATTGTATGACTATTATTAGTGTTTACAACTATATTATGTAACTGTATAATTTTGTGCAGCAGAATAAAAGTATTATCTATCTATCTATCTATCTATCTATCTATGATCACCCCGGGTGGATCATATCTGTCTGGAAAATGCCTAATCATTCTTCTTGAAAACATTCACTTATACGTGCATAGCGTTCATGCAACATTGCAGCCGGCAGAGAGTTCTTTTGCTTAGACTTAGGTATGCAACATTACAGACGGCCATACATTAGGTTACTATTTGTCAAAATTCCTCAATTGATATTTAACAGAACGTGTGAAATCGTGACGCCAAGATCAGAATCGAGTGAAGAAATTTCAAAGTTTTGTTTGTATGCTTTGATGTGTGGCTGTACTTACATTCAAACCGTTTATGTTTGTCCATCATCATCAAATCAGCCCACATCCAGCCACCGCTGAGTATAGGCTTTTCTTTATCACGCCACACCCTTCGGTCTCCTGCAGCCTTATCCTTGTTTCCCCATTGCCGTTACAATATCGGAGCATCGATCAGGTGGTTCCGTATGTCATCATCACTGGCAACACACACGCATTAAAGACTTTCGTCTTGAGACACTGCGGTAGATCTGCCGAAAATATGCTGCGTAGCTTCCCGAACGCTGCCCAGCCGAGTTGGATTCGTGTGTGTTGCCAGTGATGACATACGGAACCGAAACGTGGCCGCTTACAATGTGCCGATTAAGGAGGCTCAAAGTCACCCAGAGAGCAATGGAGAGGGCTATGCTCGGGGTCTCCCTGCGTGATCGTATCAGAAATGATGAGATCCGCAGGAGAACTAAGGTCACAGACGTAGCCCAAAGGATTGCATGCCTTAAGTGGCAATGGGCAGGGCACATAGCGAGGAGAACAGACGGCCGTTGGGGCGGAAAGGTCCTCGAGTGGAGGCCACGGCCTACAAGATGGACCGACGATCTGGTGAAGATCGCGGGAATCCATTGGATGCGGGAGGCACAGGACCGATCTGTGTGGAGAACATTGGGGGAGGCCTATGTCCAGCAGTGGACGTCCATTGGCTGAAATGATGATGATGATGATGATCAGGTGGTTGCAAAGGAATAATTGACGACGGATGAATAAATATGTAATGTAATAAATTGAATGATGTATTATTTTTTACGAGAACTTTTACTCTATTCGTTTTTGTTTTTTTTAATTAGCTTTTGATAAACTTATTGCTAGCTTTTAATGGCTACTTAGAATATTTTTTATTAATGGTTAATTTAGATAACATTACTTTCTCCAATGTATACGTTGCGGGTGTCCATAGGCGGCATCCATCATTTATCATCATCAGTGATCCGTCAGCACGTCTGCCATATGTCAATAACGATAGAAGGAAAACAGTTCAACCAGATGCATCAAGAAAGCATTACAATAAGTTCTGTAACAGATTGAGCCTTCATGTAATTAAACCTTATTGAAGGAAACAAATATAAATTTACCTTTTTTAATACATAAGCAAACCATTTATTTAGTAGTATTTTATTGAACTCTGAATTTTCATTTATAACTCCGTTTGTGAAATTCTAGGAGATTCAATAATATTCAATGAATTTGAAAAATAAAATAAGGTAAGATAGTTGTGGTAAATTTATTTTAAAATCTTAACTATAAGGGACTGAAATAAGAAATAGCATATTTTAACATTACTTTATTTAAACAAATCTTAACAAATATCACATTGGTATAATTTAATTATAAATATAGGAATCATTGGTGGTGATGGTGCTCGGGGACGATGTGCTTAGCGTGTCCCTCCTTTTTCACGATTGCATTGAATCTGGGAATAAGAATAGTTACACTATAAATATAACCAAACTACATCTCTGCCAGGTATAAAAGTTATAAGTTATTACATTTTATTTTTTACGTAATAGGCGACAGACAAGTAAAGGGATCACCTGGTTATAAGTGATTGCCGCTGTCAATAGACACCCTCTACACCTGAAGAGTCATAAGTGAGCTGTCAATCTTTACCGGTATAGTGCCGCATCCGGGACTTTCAGTCTTTGAGGAGGGTTGCATTACGAAACTTGGTCACGACAGGGTTGCATTACGAAACAAGAATATAATTGTCGCAAAGGAGACACACAGCGCGTGTAAAAGAGAGGAAAACTCCGATTCAGTTGTAACGTCGGCTAGAATAACGTGTTGAGAAACGATAGGTACATTCTTCTTCAACTTATAATGGGTGGATGGTGGATGGATGGGCAAATTTGATGGGAAAAGGCGTCCTGAACGTAGAAAAAAATCGTGGTTGCGAAACATACGGGAGTGGACCGGAATAACTAGCGTGGAAGAACTTTTCCGTCTCGTAATAGATAAGATGAAGGTCAAGAAACTGGCGGCCAACCTTCAAGACTGAAGAGGCACCCGAAGGAGGAGGGTATACGAGTGATCCAGACTGGAGCGGAAACCGCAAACGCGACTAGGATAGATCAAGTCCTGGCTGTAGGTTATCCGATTGAGATTAGCAATGAAAAGGACATCCCAGGCCAAGGATTTTGATTAGGTTTAAGGGTCCCACATAACACTTTAACCCTCACATGTGACAAGGTGACAGCCATAATGGTTTCCCCTAGGACACTAAAAAACTAGCTTGTCAGGAATTCCAAGAAACTCACCCGCTGTGCTTGTCAGCGGTGTACTCGACGATGCGGACGGTGCCGTCGGCCTCGTGCAGGCTGTAGACGCCCTTCACGACGTCGCCGTCGCGCGTCTCGTGCTGGTACTTGAAGTCCTTCGTATGCGGGTCCTCCACCTTGTACTCGTACGCGTACTTGGGGTGCGCCTGCACGTAACACAACCTCACTTAGACGATGCTTAGAAACATGCACCTTCATAAATAACAATGTTTAGCAGGATTCTGGTCTTACGTAATAGTCTACATGGTGCTCCTCGGGGTGATGATGATGTCCTTCTTGAGGCCGCGCTGCAACAACGGCGAGGATTGCGGCGATAACGAATATCTAAGAATAATTTGCAATTAATTTAATTTGAGGTAAATATGTCACTATATTCTAGCAGAGTAGGTCCCTATGATGGTGTCAATATTGATATTAAAAAAATTGTACTGGAAAAAGAATAGAGGCCGCATTTCAACTCGAAATTGTCTCTAAGAATTGACTCGAAGAGGCATCATGAAAATGAACCCTAATAATCAAATTTCAAAAAAGAAAGATTCACTACTTAAAAAATCTCTTTATTCACGGTTTTAGAATGAATTCGCATGAATAGCACGCTTCGGCCGGCTTGACTGGAGTGATACCACGGCCTCACAGAAAACCGGCAGAGTAGCACTGTGCTGTTTCGCTGCGTGAGTGAGGGTACCGGAGAAGGTTTGCAGCGCACTTGTGACTCCACTGGTGTCCGCGGATGTCCATGAGCGATGGCAATTGCTTACCATCAGGTGATCCGTCTCCTCGTCTGCCACCTATGACATAAAAGAAAATCGAAAAACACAAAATTCCGGGTTTGTTTCTAATAAAATACGTAAAAATACACAAATCAATATTTTCAAATTAAGCTTACGAATGGGTATTTTTATTCCTTTACCTTACAAGACATTTTGAGAAGTTGTTAGCCTAAATAATTTCAAACAACTGATATAGAAAGAAAAAGTTAATTCTTTTATAGTGATTAAACAAATGTGTGGATAATATAATTTTGCAACCACTTTACTTGTAAGTCTGCACTGCAATACTGGTTTGCTTCAATTACATAAAATTAAGATAGCGGGTCAGATTTCAGCCTTGAAAAATTTTGTGTCACTGAACATTTGGACATGTTCACGCCTTTCGACAAATATGTGAATTTAATTAATTTTATGTAATAAGAACATTTTATTTTCTGCGTGGAAGCAGTTACACAAAGGCAGTTAATAAACTTTGAAATTCAATCTTATGTCTTGTCGTCCTTTAGATGATCTAAAGAATGTTTCTATTCCTTCATTTATTGACTCTAAAGCCTATACATACTATTCCACCACTCTCAAGTTATTCTTATTATTGAGAACAATGCTAGGTATACGTTATTCAGGGATATTAAAAAAAGAGTTTATAAAAGATAACTGATAGGCCTAAATTACAAATATTCAACCTTGTTGTTGAAATTGTCATATAATACATAGATACGACCGCAGGCGGTAAATTTACAAAAATCCTTTATTTGTGCTCCCCGTTATAATTTAGGCCCTGCGTTTATAAATCAGTTAGTCAGCTAATCAACTTTTGCTTGTATTTAGATTTAAGGTGATGGGTAGGGCACACTAGCGACGCCAGTCGATTTTAATTTATAGCTATTAAACCGGATCTATTCTAAACAATTTCGGTGTTACAACCTCAAGGCAAACACTTATTACTATTTATTAAATAACCATGCAAAAATGTAGGGTCCGTTTTTGTACGTGAAAAATTGATTCACGCCAAAAGTGGCCGCTTTTCGCGGGAATCAATTTTTCACGTACGGGTTGGACCCAACATTTGTGCATGATTATTTAATAAATAGTATAAGTGAGCCGTGTGGTCCCCGGCAGAGTAGAATAGGCCACCCTCACTCTTACCGAGGTGTCGTAAAAGGCGACTAAGGTAAAGCTGCTGGCATCATCATTAGCACCCAGAGAAGGAAAACTCTTCATTTATATCAAAAATCTCGCCAACCCGTCTGCCAAGCGTGGTGAGTATGGCAATTACCCCTCATGTGATTGAGGGAGGCCCGTGCCCCAGCAGTGGGGACTTAAATGGGCTGATGATGATGATGATAAGTGTTTGCCTTGAGGTTGTAACCCTCAAAATTGTTTAATATAGATCCGGTTTAGTAGCTAAAAGTTAAAATCGATTGGCGTCGTTAGTGTGCCCTACCCGTCACCTTTAACAGATGAAACGGATCACGTCCAGAGCTATTATAAAAATTGAAAAGACTGCCATAAAAGCAATAGAATTCGTACATAAACTGTACAAAATAAAACGCATTTAAAACCAAAATAATCGTTCAAGGCCAAAGAAAGGTAAGTAGCGTAATAACTTGTCCAGTGGAATACGATTAACTGGTTCCATTCAAGGTCGCACTTTCATTCGCGTAAAATTATATCATGACACACAATATCTTAAAACCAGTTCGGGCTTTGACTTTAAGCTCTTGAAAATATAGAGTACGAAGTCAAGTTTTAATGCATTTGTATAAAAACCAATGAATCATTATGTGAATTATCAGTCTGCAATCAGCTGTTTACTAGTCAATAGCCTCTTAATAAAAAAGATAACATATATAATCAACAATTTATAGTTTGTACAATATGGCTTACAAGGTATTTATTGAATCATTTAATATTTTATTAACATTAAAAAGTCTACCAGTAACTCTTAGTTTTTAGAGAAAGACAGAGTAAAGAGAAATTGCAATTTGTTTTTTTATGTATAAGTTCTAGACCATTTATTAAAGGTTTTTATTTCTTTACTCCATAGGTTATTGCTTCTCTAGCTGTAGTATTCGCCGTTGCTGCAGCGCGGCCGCAAGAAGGCCACGGTCACGGCCACGGCCATGCGTACTCATCTCAGAGCATCGTGCTGCACACGAGCCATGGACACGAGGCCCACCACGAGCCCACGCACCATTACCAGGCCGAGCACCACCACCAGGCCGACCACCACCACCAGGTCGAGCACCACCATCAGGCCGAGCACCACCACGAGCCCAAGCACTATCACGTTGAGCACCACCAGCCCGCTGCCGTGTTCGTGCACCACCAGCCCGAGCACCACCACCAGGCCGAACACCACCACGAGCCCGAGCACTACCACGTTGAGCACCACCAGCCCGCTGCCCTGTTTGTGCACCACCAGCCTGAGCACCACAAGAAGGAACATCACCACGAGGAGCACCACGTCGACTACTACGTAAGATTATAATACTGATAAAATATTGTTGTTTGTGGAGCTGATTGTTTGTGAACATAGTCTAAGTGAGATTGTATTATGTGCAGGCGTATCCCAAGTACGCGTACGAGTACAAGGTGGAGGACCCGCACACAAAGGACTTCAAGTTCCAGCACGAGACGCGCGATGGTGACGTCGTGAAGGGCGTCTACAGCCTGCACGAGGCCGACGGCACCGTCCGCATCGTCGAATACACCGCTGACAAGAAAAATGGGTATGTTTCCTCTCCTCTCTAGACATTTTTATGCTCAAGGGAACCAACGCAACGACTGAAAACGTATATTGATGGAAAATACTCCCGCCGCCCATGAATAGTTACGAGATCACAGGAGTTGCTGATTTTTACACATTTGATGAATATTTATTATTTGTTCCAGATTCAACGCCATTGTCAAACGCACCGGCCACGCTAAGCACATAATCCCTGAGCACCACCACCACCACTAGGATTGTTACACCTGTGATACTAATTCGTTAACTTGTTAATAATGTTGAAATAGTTTTGTTATGTGATTTAGGTAATCTAATAAAAACATATAAAAATAGACCTTTGGTATTATTTGTTTTCCTTCATGTAAGGGTTTGATTTACCTTCCTCAGGTTAGATACCTATCACCACTTATCTAATATTACCAGTATAGTATTAAATTGCAACCGTTAAGCTTAAAATAATATATCACATAATTAGGAGATTATTATCTTGCTGACATTTTAATGCTGCAAGTGTAACATGGATTTAGACACGTTACATAATTAGACGATTCATTCTAATTATTATGTTACGTGTCTAAATCCATTTTTTTATGTCATAGGTGGCAGACGAGCAGACGGATCACCTAATGGTAAGCGATTGCCACCTGCTCATGGACACCCGCGACACCAGTGGAGTCACAAGTGTGCTGCCAATCTTTAAACCCCCTTTCCCCAGGATTGGGCCTCCGGTATCCTGACTCACACAGCAAAACACAGCACAGTGCTGCTTCACGCTGGTTTTCTGTGAGGCCATGGTACCACTCCGGTCGAACCGGCCCATTCATGCCGAAGCGTGGCTCTCCCACGATCATCACGCTCATCCATGTTATACTTGCAGTATTAAAATGTTTATTTATATATACGAGTACGTCACTGAGATTATAGTAACAATCTAGATTTGTAATCAAAGCATTTTTTTTATTTGGTGCAACATTTCAGCAGATGTCCATGGGCGGCGTCGATCTCTTTCCATCAGATGTGCCGTCTGCTCGTTTGTCCGCTATAATGTAAAAAAAAGTACCACATCCACAGACTCTACGTTCGTGCCTAGTTTTTAAGTTTTCGTACTTTATTTTGAGTGCAATAAAAGTATATTCATACATTCATTCATTCAATTGCTTGTAGTAGGTAATATTTTTTGCTCCGCAAAAATATATTTTAATAAGAATATTTAAAAATCTTTAACTTGTGTGATTACAAAACTAGATACAATTTAGTTCTCTTTTTCCTATTTCTAAAAATACGCCCTTTTAACATCGAACCTTTACGCATGGACAGAAAAAGTGTTTTGAATGTAATACTGACTCTACCATTACGATATTCTCATGAATTGTCTACTTATAAAACATTTTTTTAAAGTACCACGGTGAATGGAAATTGTTAAGAATTTTTTGAGACAAAATTATGTCATAATTTCTTCCTACAAGTTACCATAATTTTTGTAATTGCTAAAAGTGGCCACTCTAGGCAATAATAAGAATTATGTATGGTTACTTGTACGAAGATAATGTTACACAATTACATCTCGATGTCTATTCACAGTTGTACTTTTTAAAACATGTAATATGAGACATGTTTTCGCCACAGCAAAGAAAAAATTGGCGGCGCTAGTTTAGACGCGTCAAGAAGAAGAACTGATGAAATAAATTAATTTGTCGTTTTTCTTCTATACAAAACTACATCTATAATTTTAATAATAACTAAAAATACCATAAATAGTTACGCCCTGTTGGTCTAGTGGTTTAAGTAGTGGGTCATGATCTCGGGGTCATGGGTTCGATTCCCGGGTCGAGCGAAAAGTATGTTTTGAATTTTTTGAACATAGCTCGGGTTTGTGATCACCAATTCGCATTCGGCAAGTGTGGTGATTAAGCCTAATCCCATCATAGTAGCGACGACTTGATTTCTATGATGGAGGCCTTTGCCCTGCAGTGGGACAGTTTATAGGCTTATACTTTTACCATAAAGTTTTATGTAGATTAGATATTTTCGTATTTTTAAAACAAAAAAATGACAATTACTGCCTAACAAGTGGCAGTAATTGACATTTTCATCATTCGTAACTTGCACAAGCCTTGACTGAAAATTTCTTCACGAATAAGCACTGTTTTAAGTAACTGTAGGAAGGTAGCATAAATAGTTATTTTTCAAATTTAAATGAATGGGAAACATAACTTTTAAGGAAATTTTCTTACTAAACGCCGATTTCATAGGTAAAGACCAGATTATAGTTCAGAGATGTTTGTGTGCAAATTACATTTGAGTGGTTATTTGTTCGTACGAATACCTATGTTCCATCTTAGAGGTAACGATGAGATTTTAAGGAAAGGTTACAATTCAAGCAATTCAAGCACACACACTACCTACAGTCTTTGTCAAAACAATAGACTGTAAAAGAGTAAAGACTGATAATGACAGTTGTCAAAGATTTTTCAAATTATTATTTGTCTGCAATGGGAGATACAAATAAAAATATGTTTGGTACTCAAACAAAAACATAGTTATTCTAGTCTTCTGTGTTTCTGCACATGGCTAATATAAATAGAGGGGTGCGTTTTTGAATGGTAGAACATTACTTACAGGTTTTAAACTTAAGCAGACTAACACCAATGCACCGTGCGACTGAGAGTTATCATTTTGCACGCGCGCGCAATAGAATTTTGTTGTAATATCCGTAAATGCCTATTTCTTGATTAAGTATTATATGGATGCTTTACCTAATTCAGTTTGTATAGAGAACTAATAGTATCTAGACAAACCTAATGTAGGCTTTTAGATAATAGACTTAAAAGTTTTTATATATAAATGTATATATTTGTAACTCCGCTGTGGGTTCTCATATTCGTAACACAGTTGCTTGAGCTACCTCGGAGTCAGATCAATGTATGCGATGTTGTGAAATATTTATTATTATTACTATTCAAAATTGAATGGATTCATTGGATTAGATCTCAAACTAAGCAGAAGATATTTTAGGTCATATTTAAACCTGATGATATTTTTTCTTACATATTACATATTTATAGTGTAGTAGTGTATGCTAAGGTAAAGCTACCGGCATGATCATCAGCATCCAGAGAAGGAAAACTCTGCATTTATATCTAAACCCTCGCCAACCCGTCTGCCAAGCGTGGTGAGTATGGCAATTACCCCTCATGTGATTGAGAGAGGCCCGTGCCCCAGCAGTGGGGACTTAAATGGGCTGATGATGATGATGATTTATAGTGTAGTGTAGGTATATTTAAGATTAATATGCTTCATTTCGCATGCTTCGTTATTGTTCGTAATAAATACTATTCACATTTTAGATGCATTTAAATAAAAGTAACAACTATAAAATTATAAAAGAGGTATATAACGTAAATAAAAGTATATGTTTCAGAATTAATTACTTTCTATATTTACAAAACCTAACAAACAATGAAAATATAATCAGTCGTCAAAAATAACAAATCACAGATTAAATTAATGATGCGAGTGGTGTTCAGGGATGATATGCTTGGCGTGACCCTCGTGTTTCACTATGGCATTGAATCTGTAATAAAGGATAGCCTAAATTATTATACTTTTAAAAGATTAAAATTTTTGAGTTGAAACAAACCGACATACTCGTAACATTTCTTTAAAAAAAACGATTAAATTACGTCCCAAAAGGCTCTTACAGCACACGGCGGTACTCACAAGGGTGTGACTTAATTGAATATCAAATAGCATACATATATTATTATTATGTAGTATACCTAACAGCTTCCCAAAAGTTTACATGCATTCTAGTCAGTTCAGAGACGAACAAGAACAGTTTTCGATCTGGCGCCATTATTTGCGACTTTAAGAAAGATCGAGTAACTATGTCATTTATTCTCACTGTTGAGGAACTCAGTATGATTTGGTTCAACTTACCCATTTTTCTTGTCAGCGGTGTACTCGACGATGCGGACGGTGCCGTCAGCCTCGTGCAGGCTGTAGACGCCCTTCACGACGTCGCCGTCGCGGGTCTCGTGCTGGAACTTGAAGTCCTTTGTGTGCGGGTCCTCCACCTTGTACTCGTACGCGTACTTGGGATACGCCTGCACACAATACAATCTCACTTAGATAATGCTCACAAGCAATCTGCTCCACAAACAACAATATTTTATCAGTATTATAATCTTACGTAGTAGTCGACGTGGTGCTCCTCGTGGTGATGTTCCTTCTTGTGGTGCTCGGGCTGGTGGTGCACGAACACGGCAGCGGGCTGGTGGTGCTCAACGTGATAGTGACTGGGCTCGTGGTGGTGTTCGGCCTGGTGGTGGTGCTCGGGCTGGTGGTGCACGAACACGGCAGCGGGCTGGTGGTGCTCAACGTGATAGTGCTCGGGCTCGTGGTGGTGCTCGGCCTGATGGTGGTGCTCGACCTGGTGGTGGTGGTCGGCCTGGTGGTGGTGGTCGGCCTGGTGGTGGTGCGCGGGCTCGTGGTGGGCCTCGTGTCCATGGCTCGTGTGCAGCACGATGCTCTGAGATGAGTACGCGTGGCCGTGGCCGTGACCGTCTTGTGGCCGCGCCGCAGCTACGGCGATGAAGGCACCAATGAAAATTATCTGTATATGCGATAACCAAAAAAGAAAATTCATTAAAGAATAGTTTAAATTGTCGAGATTGGACTAGTAAATAATTTGCAATACTTAAATTAATGCTTGTTCTACTGTGTCACTCGTACCTTAGAGTACATTTTTATTAAATTTCCTGATGCACTTGTTCACTCAGTGAATGTAGTAAAACAAATGATAATAAGTAAATCATAACATAAGCCTTTTATACAGGTTGTCCAAAACTTTTTTATCAATATTTTTTCTTAAGAAAGTAGTTCCAAAACAGGTTTATTGCGCGAATATTCAAAATATTTAACCGCGACCTTGTCGGCAGTGATCGCAATATTTTAATGCCGAATAAAACAATGTGTTGTGTAACTTTTCAACCGGTTAAAAAGGATAGTCACCTCTGAATTATCATAATCAGGCTATAAATATAAAATGCATTAATGAAGAATGATTTCCACTCTTGAATCCCTCATTTTACTCAGGATTTGAAAAAAAACGCTATTTTTATGATTGCGAATATAGATAAAAATACTTTTTTGTTTTGGATCTATATCATAATATCCTCCAACCGATTACGGCTACGGTGCAGCCACTAATAATTTCTTACCGAAAACTTAGGTACAAATTTTTGGCCTGACTCAGGCATCGAACCCGGGACCTCTTGCGCAGCCGTCGCTTTAAAGTACAACCCACTAACCACTGTGCCACTGAGGCATTATTTTATAATTTTGGATTATTACACGTGTATTTATGAATACCTAGGTTTTTTTTTCGAGGGCAGCCAGCTGATACTTGGCAGAGCCATCCCATAGGTGACTGCAATACTCCATGCACGACCGAACTTGAGCTTCATAGAGTTTAAGAACCTGTTCCGGCGTGAAGTATCGCCTAACCTACATACACATAGGTACATTTATGTTGGGATATTTTTAAATAATTGCGAAGACTTGTGTCAGCGCATCGATCCAATCAGTTGATAGTTTTGGATACGGTAGGATTATACACATCTTTACAAAAAAACGGGCACCTAAGCAAATAATCTATTTTGTAGTTATCATTACGTTGTTTGGTGATTTTAGGTAGTGATTACCTTTATGGTTTCGTAAATTAATCACCAAGGAATCGTTATGTGAAATCTAACATAACTTTTTGACTGCATTGGTAAGGAAAATGTAAAAAATCAAAGCAGGGGTAGTTTTCCTGCCCAGTAAGTAAAAAAATGAAAAACGAAATTTAAATGAAAAATAAAAGTTTTACTTCAAAACATTGAATAGGTTAATAGTTAATATGTTCTGTGACCCCTCTTGCTGAAATCACAGCTTCCATTCGCCTGGGCATGTTGGCCAGTATACCCCTTATGGTTTCCTAAGGAATACTATCCCACTCCGCCGCATTCTTTAGCTCTATTATAGGTTTGCGGAGCCGGCTTGCACTGATCTCACTTGTCGCTTGAGAAGATCCTAAACATGCTCAACAGGATTGAGGTCGGGACTGGATTGGCCAAGCTGGCCAATCCAAGTGACGGATTCCGACCTCCATCATGTAAGCGCCTACATCGCCTGATCGGTGGACACGAGCGTTATCATCCTTAAAAATCGAATTTTGACCAAGAACGGCCAATGTCGGTTGTACATAAGGTGAACGAATTTCCGTCACGTAGCGATCTGCATTTAATGTGCCGTTTTCGATAAAGACCTCAGGTGTTGCAAATGTCCATGGGCGGCGGTGATCACTTTCCATCAGGTGGCCGTCTGCTCGTTTGTCCGCTATAATGTAAAAAAAAAGACTAACTCTGTACGATCTAAAGAGTTTATTCCAACCCAAAACATAACAGAGCCCCCACCGTAAGGCGTTATGTCTTCAAAGCAAACTTCTGCATAACGCTCCCCTGGTCTTCTCAGCACTCGCCGACGTCGATCTTCACCATAAAGTGATATCCTGGCTTCATCAGAGTATAATACCCTATCCCAATCCTCTTTAGTCCATGTTACACAATTTTGAGTAAAATGAGGTCTGGCAACACGGTGCTCACTCGATAATTTGGGACCGCGCGCGGGGCGACAACTGTGTAACTTTGGCAGCGAGAAGCCTCTTCCTGACCGTCCATAGACTAACTTGCACATTTCTTCCGTCTTCGAGGTTGTTCTTGAGGTCCACATACGAAGATTTGCGATTTATCAAAGCTTGCCTCACCAGAAAACGAGCATCTCTTGGTTCAGTGGAAGGCTTTCTTCCAGATCCAGGCCTTCTTTTCATGCGTTGCCAAGTTCTTTGGGCTGTTGAACGACTTACATTTAGCCTAGAGCCACAAAACATTGGCTACAACTCTCTTCAAACAGCGCAATAATTTTGCTGGCTCTTATAATTTTATCTGCCACCATCCAGACCACTAAACATTAAAAACAATAATTTTAAATGTCTATAAAAGCAGCTAATTCAACTAAACCAATAAAAATAGCCTAAATTTTATTCAAGGACAACAGCAACTTTCGTTGATTCCCGCCAGAAATTGTACAAAAAATTGGTATTCTTTTATAAATAAGATCAATTAAAAACTTGAAGTTCGAATGTAAATTTTTGGCATCACGACATATTTACGACAGGCCAGTAATATATTAAAAAGACTTGAATCCTTTTTTTGTACCATATTGTTTTCAGGAAAGAAAAAAATCAAAACCGCTACTTTTTTTGCATAAGAGTGTACTTTGGTCTCTAAATGAAAAGAATTCAAAAGTGTTAATAACAATAACTTTTATTTTTTAACTTTTCATCATATTAACAGCAATAACAAAGATTCAGAAACAATAACAATTAATAGTGGTGGTGATGGTGTTTTGGCACAATATGGTGAGTGCTGTGCTTGACGTCGGCGTGGAATCTGAAAAAAATACAAAATATGTCTGATTTAGTTGGGAAGTAATGACAAAATATGTATTTAAGGCTTTATCCATAAATGTTTAATTAACAACAAACATTTATGAATAATCCACCAAACAATAAAAGTGTTTAACATCATGTTTGTAACAGGATTTTTATCTGGGTTAGGCATAGCGCCTTTTTTTATACTACGTTCGTGGCGAACAAGCGTGCTGTTCGCCTGATGGTAAGCGATTACCGCAGCCTATGGGCTTTTGTAACTTCAGAGGACCTGCATACGCGCTGCCGACCCCTTAAAAACCTTAATACTCCTTTTTTGAAGAACCTCATGCTGTATTCCCCCGGGAAAACCTCTGATGGCAGCTCATTCCACAGCCAGAGCGTTCGCGGTCTATAGTACAGTCAAAGAACGAAAAGTTTCGTCAGTTTTCTGAATGATTCGTTTGATATGCTATGAGCACTTATTACCTTTCGTAAATTGGCAGAGTAGGTAATACCTGCTGCAAAGAAGATTATGCTTAACTGTTAAATCAGAAAGTTCAGATTTGCTTGTAGTACCATTGATTCCTTTTCATATAAAGAAAATTTAAAGAAGGTTAGCAGATCTTTTTAAAACGATATGTTGGTATAACTGATTCTTGCCGTGCAAGCGAAATTTTACCTTAAGGTGACGATTTTTTTTATTCTCTGTACCGTACTTAAGAGTGTTACTCGTACAGCAGATTTATTATTACTATGTAACATTAGTGGCCCGCCATTACTTCGTGTCTGGACGGAAATAACTTCAAAAACGGCAAATTTTCATATTAGTATAGCAAGCTTAATAATAACAGTATTCTTATGTATCTAAATTCTCTCACTTGTATATTGAATCAGTAAGCAGTAGTTATTAAAAAGATTTTTACTGTTCAATAAAAACCCACGCGATTTCGTTCATAAGTGCTTTGCGTGGGTACCCGTTGAGGATTGCGCCGCATATTGCGTGATCAATTTTGCATGCTTGTAGGCCTGCCTTAAGAAATATCTGTTCAAAGAATTTATCAATGGTAGCAGTTCTATCTGGTCTGGTCGCTATAAACATGACACTTCTTCAATACCTACAGCTTTATCCATTAGCATCTTTCTCATCGTCATCTTTTAAACAATTTAGGTAAAGTAAGTATTTTATTAGTAAGTTAAGCACTCAAGCTTCAACTAGTGGCGGTATTGTCAAGTTAGCAAGAAAACAGATCAGTCGATGTATTAATGTAAGAAAAATTTTTCGTGCGCGAAGAAACATACTTAACTAGTAAAAGCAAGCAAACAAACTCTGTAACTAGCAAACAAAGGCACGGAGCTAGAGTCTGTGGAATCTAATTAACCAATAAAAAAATTAAAAAACAATTAAGGTAGGTTTACGCTAGACGAGCCCAACTCGAGCGGAGTACGAGGCGAGCCAAAATTCATTTAGTGTGGATCAACTTAAGGTCTCGAACGAGCGTTTGGTTTGACTGTGCTTTTTTATTTGATAGGTGGTAAACGAGCAGATGGATCACCTGATGGTAAGCGTTGCCGGCCCCTATAGAGACCTGCGGCACCAGTGGAGTCACAAGTACACTGTCAACCTTTAAACCCCCTTTCCCCCGGATTGGGCATCCGGTACCCTCATTCACAGCGAAATACAGCACAGAGTCGTTTTACGCGGTTTTCTGTGTGGCTATGGTATCACTTCACTTATGGAGCCGGTCCCTTCATGCCAAAGCGTGGCTCTCCCACGGTTGCTCCGCCCATAGTCCGTTTTCTCCACCCATTGATGAACACAGAAGTATTGCAAGAGATCGAGAGAGAGATTAATGTATGCTCATTCTACGACTTCATTTGTCAACTGAGCAGATTGGCTTGGCTTGCTTTCATGCTCAGGTCGTCTAGTATAGACCCATTTTAACCGACTTCAAAAAAAAGGAGTTTCTCAATTCGACATGTATTTATAATTTTTTTTTTGCCAAAAATCAGACACTAAAAAGCTTGAAAAAAAGTTTTACCGAAGTCGGCGCCCAATCTCTGTTGAATAATTGAATGTTGTATTAAATTACAAGATTGTATTGAGCGCCGACTTCGGTAAAACCTTATCTCTAGTGTACTGTTATAAAATATTATTTGAGGTGTATAAAGAGTTAAAAATATTATTTTACACTTTTTAGTTAGTGGTTTTTTTTTGGCAGATTTTTTTTTTACTAATAAGTATTTGTAGAAATGTGAACTCACCCAGTGTGCTTGTCGCTGTGGTAGTGAACATGTCTGATGGAGCCATCAGGCTCATGCAGGGAGTAGTATCCCGTCACGTGGTCTCCGTCGCGGTGCTCGTGGTGAGACTTGTGGTCGCCAGTATTGTGGTCCTCTACTTTATACTCGAACTTGTATTTAGGATGAGCCTGAAATTAAGAAAACAATTGACCTATTTCGCTTGTTGAAAGAGATTACGAAAATGCTGCTGAACTAACAAATGAACATTTTTTTAGTTCTGAGGTTAAAAAATGGCATTAGATATTTAAAAAGATCCCGACGAATTGAGAAATTCCTAATTTTTGATATCGGTTAATAAATATAAATTAAAGTTTATTAAAGTAAGAATTTAAGTTATTTAAGTACAAAAAATAATTTACGATAGTAAGTGAGGTTATACGGTAAGATTAAAGGTGGGTTTCTGATAAGAGCTGTAGTCGAAGATTGCGCTAGTCGGAAACTATAGTCCTAAATAAAAACTAAGAATTGTGGTCTTGAAAAGCAAAAACGCCACTATCCTAAGAAAATGCTTGGGACAGTGGCATTTATACTTCTTTTGTGCTTGTCGTTGACCGTATAACTTAGCTTTTTTCATCTGATGACCAGTCAGTGCTGTTGATCGTTCAACTTACATAGTAGTCGTGGTGGTGCTCCTCATGATGTTTATGTCCATGGTCATGCCCATGCCCGTGTCCGTGGTCATGCCCATGTCCGTGGTGGCCATGTTTGTGTATCATGACAAGCTTGGGGTGTCCGTCGTGACGTGAGAAGTACTGGGATGAGAATGCGTGCTTGTGACTGTGGTCGAATTGCGCGGCGACCACGGTTACCACGGTGGCGAGGCATAGAATCTGTGTTGGTAGGTACGCAATGCATGTTTTTAATATATTTTTTTAGTATTGAAAACTATATCGTTAAATGTTTTGTCGCTTAATTGTGTCCCAGTTTGGTAAATGTAAAATAGTGTTTTAGTTTAGACAATATCTAAACGAAAACAAAATTACTTGCATAATGGTATTAGTATACGATTTCATCATTTTATTTATTAATATAATTAAACGGGAAGAACCTAATTACTTAATTTTGCAATACAAAAACTTAACAGCTATTATATTTTACAAACAAATAGCAATTTGATTTAACAAAAGAAAGAGAAGAGTGTACTCCTTTTTAAAAATGCCGGCAACGCATTAGCGAATTTCTCTAATTTCACGGATGTGAATGGGCGGCGATGATTGCTTTCCTATCAGGTGACTCGCTTGCTCGTTTGTCGCCTCTAGCATAAAAAAAACAAAGACTCAATGTTATCTGTAAGTATATTAAATTTTGAATGTAGTGACAAGAGTGCGTTAAGCGTACGATGCGGCGGCGGATGCTCAGCGGCGGTTGGGCACGCGCCACTGTGCGACACAATGGAGGCGCAAACAGTCGACCAGAACGTATACGCAGATATTTATCAGGCAAATACATGCGAGATAATTGCTCAACACATCAGACGATTCCAGAGTTCTACGCAATATCGCATCATCAAATCATACAAATATATTTTTCATAAATTATAAATATTTATATTTTAAATAGGAATAATTTAGATACCTAAAGTTACGAAAATATGAGTCTATAAGTAAAATACTTATTTTTTAAGAAAAAAATAGTACGTAGTTCATTTTGGTTGTTACTTACCTTAGTGTACATTTTTTAGACTATCCTTGTTGTTATTGTTTCTAAGTTTAACAATGAACTGATACAAATTAGCAAATACCCACGTCTTTTATATGAGCAATTGAATAAAGCCCGTAGACAATATTGATTTCTTTCTAAATTATTGGCAGTTAAAATAATGCACGAAACGGTATATTGCAACGTGTTGAAACGCTCTATTCATGAAAGCGGTGTTTATTCATGTTGCGATTTTGATAACTTTACTTTTCTAATAATAATGGAATAGGTAAAATATTCGCAGTCCACTTAGACCATAATCCATGAATTTGGTTAGTCTGGTAATGGAGAGACTGTTTTTCATAGAATGCATTAGACAGTTGGTGGTTGGTTGTCATCGTCATCGTCAGCCCATTTAAGTCCCCACTGCTGAGGCACGGGCCTCCCTCAATCACATGAGGGGTAATTGCCATACTCACCACGCTTGGCAGACGGGTTGGCGTGGGTTTTGACATAAAAGCAGAGTTTTCCTTCTCTGCGTGCTGATGATCATGCTAGCAGCTTTACCTTAGTCGCCTTTGAGGGTGAGGGAGAGGGTGGCCAATTCTACTCTGCCGGGACCACACGGCGTTGGTCGTAAGAGATGGTTGGTTGTAAGAGAATATTATTAGAAAATATTTTTTAATTACTTATGCATTTTCATAGAGAACAGACTTTGATGAATTACTATTCAAATATGAATCTTGACCTATATCATCCATGCGTGGCACTTAGATTAAATCAAAATAGCGGAAGATACGACACACCCATTCAATTAGACAACTGAAAACGGACTTATTTGTTATGACATTTGCTTAAAGGAGTCATCATGCGTGCTACGCGCATGCTACATCAGTCTACGTAAAATTAGGCGACGGGGACCTAATTTATACGATCCACGCGGTAGTGATGAGTCACTATCTTCCGCTATTTTCATTTAATCTAAGGCGTGGCATAATCTTTTTTCATCGTTACGATAACCTAAATAACAATGTTGTGCCATACATTTTTGACAATTAGAAGTTGGGTTACCACATCATCATCATCATCTTAGCGTTTTGTCCCAGTTGCTTACAGTGTAGTGATTATATTATCTTTGACTGTTACTTCATAGCCCGGGGTCCACTTTCAGGGTCGAAAAAAGTAAATGTCACTTTTTATTTTCTTTATTCAATAAAGGCATTTTTCAGTCGATTTTTTTGTGGATGAACCTGCCAGACTTTGTGTGTCTTACTTTTTGTTCAAAGCTTCGATTAATATCTAAAAGCGATTGGTTTGATACTTTTTGGTCTAGATATGTTTGACAGTTAAGAAAATATTCGCGAAAGTTTGTGAGAATACTGAATACATTTTGAACTGCACACGCCACCAAAGAAGTCTCGTGAAAAGCGCGCTTCAGTCGCCATCGACATTCGAATTTGAGCTTCATATCCATAGATACAAGGAATCTGAAATTTTAGTTACGTATTTTACGCCGGGTCTTCTTTGGGCCACCAAAGAAGTCCCGCCGTAAGTGTACAATAAAATGCATAATTAGATTGTCTTAATTAGGTCATTTAAAGTTGAGGGAAAGGTAAACAATTTTAAATAATTTTACAAATTTAACAAAACTCGTGAATAACCTTTGAAATCATTTTTCTTGTTATTATGTTCTTTACCCAGTAAATGTATTCAGTAACATGATAACAAGTTAATTTAACACAAGTCTTTTATACAACGAGAAAAAATGCACTATCCTCAGAAAGTGGTCTCAAACCAGTTTATCCGTAAACGTTGATGCATGAATTAAGTATGAGTGTCCTTGAAAGCTTTTACTTGCAATTATTAAAAAAGGTCTTTGACTTACATAGGTATTACAAGCTTATATATTCATACTCCAGTTTGTATTTCTGGTCACCTTGCTATAAATATCACATACTTTAGAATCTAACCAAACAAAATATAAAAAAATACTATGGCACATGTGGGCTTCAGAAGAAACATAGAATAAATGAATGAATTAAAACTTTATTTGGCACAATACAAAACAAGGAAACTTAATTAGAAACATAGCCTAGACATAAATCATAAACGAAAAGTAGGATAACATTATCCCTGTATGCGCCAAACAGACGGCCGCTCAGCAATAGTCGGTGCTGATCCAAGAGACCAACCCCGACGCTGGTTTTCAGCAACTACCATAACATTATTATGCATCTGTTCCATATCCATGCAACAGTCGCATGCATAAAATTGAGATTGAGATAGCAAAAAAGAAATAAATAATTGAACAGATGCGCAATATGGGGGCAGGCAGATTATACAAAACCTTACAAAAATAAGTAAATTATAAAAAAAGGAGTATATAGGAAGTGTAAAAATGCGTATGACCCATTTGCAACATATTTGTATGTAGAGACTTTACAAGTAGATAGGTAAATGTTTATGTATGTTTTGTCAAAGATAAATATGTTTCTCTAAGGCGGCATACTAAGTCCGTGCATAGAATATACAAACGAGATTATTTTTTCAATCTGCAAGATTTGAGAACCTACTGATTTTATGTATCAAAGATGATTTTAAAAAATCTTCAAGCAAAGCCGATTTTTCAACGCTTAACTGATTTATGAATTAGCACTCAGTAGCGGTTGAAATCAAAATCCGCCTTAATCAATAGTTTCAGTCATCGTTGTTAATACTTATAATAATTTTACTAATTGATTTAGGTACCTACCGCTGTTTTAAAAAATTTACTAAACTACAGTTATGTCATACTTACCTTTTAATCTTGTGCAAATATCGCTTAGGTGCACGTACGAAGTAAACGGTTTACGAAATTATTGCATTACCGCATACCGCGGTTCATGCATATTTTTTTAACGACCAATAATTTAGAAAGAATATTGAAACCTTATTGTTTTTAGTCCCGATAATGGTATAAATGAATTCAATACTGGCTCACGTGTACCAGTTACCTCCTGATCTTGCTAACGATAACAACTCCAAAACGGAAAATGATATCTAAAGTGAGTAAATTGAATATATTTGTGTATTAAACTGAAATATTTAAAAAAATCAAAACTTTTTATTGCTTTACATAATAGAGATGTCAGAGACTGGTTTAAGCAGTGAGAGCTAGCGTACGAGTCAGCCTGTCGAGGCAAGTAGCTGCACTGCAGTAACTTGCACTGTTTGGACGTCACTTACGAGAAGAGTTTCTCATGCGCGTGCATGTGCGAGCTGGACGGTAGTTTGCATCCTACAAGTAGACAAACCGAGTAGTACAATAAACAGAGTACTGTCTACTGACTAGACCAGATTCAACGCTGGTACTGTGTAAACCAATTTATACCAGTGTCGCACCATCTCTAACCTAATGATGATAAAAAAATCAAAAAAAATCATATACCTAACCCTGGTTTACAAGTTTTGGATTGAAAATCAGAGGTAGATTACATATTATTATTAGACATTTATAAGTTTTCTAAATAATTTCATTTCATTTCAGTTATTTTTTATGTACAGAGTATACCGTATTTTTTATGTACAGAGACATAATAAGTGTTTTTTTTTTCATGTATCTTCATAGGCCTTTTTATCTATAACAGATGTTTTAAACAGCATTGCGCAGTGTGATGACATTACAGCTGCGCTCGTGGCTGTATTGTCCTATGCGGGAGTAAATTGAGCGCTGCTACAATTGAAGTGGCAGGCATGGCGCTTAGCACGTTTTACCGCAAGCTGATTTAACCTGGCCTTATCGTGTTCAACTAGATCCTCCGACACGATTCTCCTCCAGGTCAATCTTTCAACAGCGAGCTCTTCCCACTCTGCTACCGGGATCTGAAAAGCATGCATAAGCACGCGCTTGGTGCAATCTTTCCACCGGAGCACGGGCCTTCCGATGGGACTATTAGTATCAGCTATCTCCCCCAAGAGAGTGCGCCTTGGCAAACAAGCGTGATTCATACGGTTTCATATATAGCTTATCACAAAATCTTAATACACAGGTACTGTGCTTTGCTGCCATGGTAGCTGTCGCGGCTGCGCAGTACGGCCACGGCCACGAGCACAGCCACGGGTTCTCGTCGCAGCACATCTCGAAACACGACGGGCACCCCGAGCTCGTCAGCGTCCACCATCACGGACACGACCACGGCCATGGTCATGAGGAGCACCATTATGATTACCATGTATGTTATTACTTATTATTTTTTAGAACATAGAGCAAATGCTTTATAATGGAGAGCAGCTATCGTTTGGTGGATAAGAACGTAAGTTTCTGAGGAGGAGTCTCAGCTTGGAACCCGAGTATTTTCAATACAACCAATTTGTTGAAATATTGATTCTGAACTAACTATAACCATTATTTGAAGGATTTACAGGTTCTTCTTTATATAGATTGTGAAGGTCAGTCACCAATCGTTTCAATTTACCGAAATTACCAAAACCTGGATGGATCATGGTAAACGTGTACTCCGTATAGAAACCGTTAACCGGCGTGAAGCAGCGTTATGCTTTGTTTCGCTGCACGAGTGAGGGTACCGGAGGCCCAATTAGAGCGAAAGGTTATAGGTTGGCAGCGCACTTGTGTCTCCACTGGTGTCACAGTTGTCCATGGCCGGTGGCAATCGTTTACCATCAGGTGATCCGTCTGCTCATCTGCCACCTATCACATAAAAAACGGGGGTTCTCTGTGGGATCAAATGATAGATGAAAGAAGAGCAAAAGCTAATTAGCTATAAATACGCGTACTAAACATACGGGATACGTTATATAATCATATGAGTTATTCTGATTTTCAGACTCATCCTAAATACGAGTTTGAGTACAAAGTGGAGGACAAGCACACCGGCGACCACAAGACCCAGCACGAGAGCCGCGACGGCGACCACGTGAAGGGCTTCTACTCCCTGCACGAGCCTGACGGCTCTGTCAGAGACGTGCACTACCACGGCGACCACCACACCGGGTGCGTAATATAGACTAATTAATATCATCGTCATCGTCAGCCCATTTAAGTCCCCACTGCTGGGGCACGGGCCTCCCTCAATCACATTAGGGGTAATTGCCATACTCACCACGCTTGGCAGACGGTTTGGCGAGGGTTTTGATATAAATGCAGAGTTTTCATTCTCTGGGTGCTGATGATGATGCCAGCAGCTTTACCTTAGTCGCCTTTGACGACACCTCGGTAAGATTGAGGGTGGCCTATTCTACTCTGCCGGGGACCACACTAATTTATATAATAGTACCTATAAGTTTACTATTCATTATATTCGATATTCGTCATCTTAAGAACCGACAACGCATATCAATATCAATGGGCTGCGGTTATCATTTACTCTCTAGTTCGGTCGTTGGACCGTCATAATGTAAAAAAGTAGGTAATATTGTCAGCCTGTCACAGTCCACTGCTGAAAATAGGCCTCTCCAAAAGTTACTCATGATCGATACTCATTTATCGATTCTACGCTACTTGTATTCATATCAACCATTCGTACCCACTCCTACCAGCTATTTAAGCTACTTATCCTGGTGGTTATATTATTATAGTATATAATGATAATATTCTTTAATCGATTTCGGCTAAGGCGGCTAATCTCAGCGATCAGCCACTTACGCAGGATATATTATAGTGCTCAAGTGTGTGCGCAAATACAAGTGCACTCTCTATTCATATTCTGATGGGACACCAGCGTGACATGACCGGAGAGAGATCGGGCGCAGGACCAACGGCTTAACGTGCTTTCCGAGGCATACCCCCGTGCCTCGGAAAGCACGTTAAGCCGTTGGTCCTGCTAATTTAAGACCGCTAATTTCCAGACTCCAGCAGAAAAACTCAGGTACAAATTTTGGCTCGACCTGGGGATCGAACCCGGGACCCTAAGCGCAGTCGTCGCTTTAAAGTGCGACGCACCCAACGAGACAGTCAATTATAGTATACTGTTTACTGAGACGGGGTAAAGTTTGGTTTAATGATTTCTGATATCCTTTGATTTTAAATTACCTTCGCTGGTTCTCATAAGCTATTTTAATTTACAAGTAGCACTTCACTTTTTCTTTATTTGTAAGTATTTTCAACTGTTTTTTTTTCAGTTTTCACGCGGACGTGAAGCACAGCACCCACCACATTGTCCCGGAACACCATCACCATGAACATCATCACTACTAAACATAAAGTTTTATTTATTTTCTGTTTTTGTTATGAAATGTTCATGAGATCAATAAATGTTTGATAGTTTAATTTCATATTTGTTATTTTATCTTCTAAACCAGAACGAACAAATTAAAGGGAACTTTTTTTAGAGTATTCTTTATTTTCACGACTGTGCTACTAGATGTAGAACAATAATGGATCAGCTAAACCGAAAGAATAAAGGAAAATGGTGGTAGTCAAACAGGGAATAAGCCTGCTAAGATTATTGTTGGTGAAATATAAGAACCAAAGATTTGGTGCTATAATCCAATTTTTAGGGTTCCGTAGCCAAAATGGCAAAAACGGAACCCTTATAGTTTCGTCATGTCCGTCTGTCCGTCTGTCCGTCTGTCCGTCTGTCACAGCCGATTTACTCGGAAACTATAAGTACTACAGTGATGAAATTTGATGGGAATATGTGTTGTATGAACCGCTACAAAAATATGACACTAAATAGTAAAAAAAAGAATTGGGGGTGGGGCCCCCCATACATGTAACTGAGGGATGAAATTTTTTTTTTCGATGTACATACCCGTGTGGGGTATCAATGGAAAGGTCTTTTAAAATGATATAAAGTTTTCTAAAAAACATTTTTCTTAAAGTGAACGGTTTTTGAGATATCAGCTCTCAAAGTCGTAAAAAGTATGTCCCCCCCCCTCTATTTTTATAACTACGGGGTATAAAATTCTAAAAAAAATAGAGGTGATGCATGCTAATTAACTCTTTCAACGATTTTTGGTTTGATCAAAGTATCTCTTATAGTTTTTGAGATAGGTTGATTTAACTGTAATTTTGGACTTTGCTGCTACGGAACCCTTTGTGCGCGAGCCCGACTCGCACTTGGCCGGTTTTTGTATTCTGATATCACATTATTAGACGTGTGTAACTCGTTACTGAAACGACTCAGTGATCCGACTCACCCAAATGATACACTATTCCGAATCTCTAATGTTCCCTCCGAATGTTTCTTTCGACTGAAATGGATCTCGAGTTCGAGTGAACTGAATAATCCGAATGAATTATCCGAGTGATCCAACTGCGCTAAATGATCCGAGCGAGCCAAATGAGCGGAATGATCCGAGTGAGCCGAATGATGTTCCAAATGAAGCGTTTCACTGTTCCGCATCTCTGCACTGATACATGCAAATGTTCCAATCTTTTGAAAGATACGTTTTTGCGAGGTCTACACATTATGAATCGAAATCAAGGGATTGAAAACTTGTACGCAGGAAATTACATATTGTAGAAAATCGAATCCACTTATATGTAATAACGTAGCTGATTACTTAAAAAACCATTATCTGCAAAAGATCACCAGAGCTTTGGTTTTTTATTGAAGCAGCATTCACCTATTGTTTATAGTTTAAGCTAAAACAGGTTTTGTAGCTAAGTACCCATATTTTGTTAAATTATACAAAGATAAGAGATATATTTATCAATTCTACAGATTCTTGTAAATCAACGCGTGGTTGTTGGTACATAATCAATATAAGTACTTACTCTTTGTAACTTCTCACTGTAGAAGAAATAAGAGCTTTTTACTTTGGTTTAATATAAATACAAAATTCAAAAGTACTTTATTTGGATAGGGTTATATACAGGTCTTACAAATCGTCATACATGAAAAATATAAATTATACCTATGTATATTATACATGTAATTAAACATATATGTCGATACAAAAAATATACTAAGACATGAATAAATATAATGTGATTCTACCACCGGACTCGGAAAGTTGATTCTGACGAGAAGATCCGGCAAAAAACTCGCCAGTTACTCTTTTGAATAGCCAACATTTTTGTAAGTACAGTATCATGGGTGTAGGCGAACAGTTTATCATTTCCACAAATTCTTGTCATTTAAGTAATCATTAACTGTATAATAGGCTTTTGCCATTAAATAATTTTTAACATGTGTTTTAAATTTAGGCATTGGTAAATCAACAATCTTTTGTGGTAACTTATTCAATATTTTAATACTCATTCCTACAAATGAATTACCAATCTTATGAAGTCTGAGATGTGGAACAGCAAGCTTGTGTTTATTTCTAGTATTTAGGTTATGGTTGTCGGATTAGGGATACGGATAGCTACACAAATCTGTCAAATGTGTGTTCATGTATGTTTGTATTTGTCTGGGGGTTTCTATTAATTATTAGTATGTATTTGTAATTTCGCTGTTAGTTCTGATATCCGTAACACAGGTGCTTGAGCTACTTATCTCGGTGCCAGACCAAAGTATGTGATGTTGTGGAAATATTTATTTATTTATATACATTTCTTGAATCGTTTCTCACCCGTTTGGTTCGATATCAAACGAGTAAAGACAGATTGTAGTAACCTGATGTGGGCTGTCTGTCCAATAACGAGTAGTGAAATTGCAGAATTAAAGCGATTGATTTTGTAATAACCTGTTATTGAATTACGAAGTCCACGTAGAATGTTTTTGTCTGTGGTTTTTGGACTTCTTCTTGACTTTACTCTGTACCCGATACTAGAGCGAGCTTGCCTAGAAGATGCTTAAGAATTCAGGGTTTCCCGTTCAAGATAATGCTCATTAAAATGTAAGCCTATGTGACCTGGACAATAATAAGGAATCGATTGATACCTAGCCGTGTGGTCCCCGGCAGAGTAGAATAGGCCACTCTCACTCTTACCGAGGTGTCGTAAAAGGCGACTAAGGTAAAGCTGCTGGCATGATCATCAGCACCCAGAGAAGGAAAACTCTGCATTTATATCAAAACCCTCGCCAACCCGTCTGCCAAGCGTGGTGAGTTTGGCAATTACCCCTCATGTGATTGAGGGAGGCCCGTGCCTCAGCAATGGGGACTTAAATGGGCTGACGATGACGATGACGATTGATACCTAATTCATCAAAATCGGCTGGATAGTTTAGACAGAATCTTGGAACATACAAACATAATTGCAGACGTATATACGACGTGCTTACTTATACTTTTATTGCACTCAAAATAAAGTATCAAAACTTAATAACTAGGTATTACAGGATGTGTACAACGAAGGCGGCCTTATCACTATGAGCGATCTCTTCCAGGCTGAAGGACACTTGATGAACGTGTAGGGCGGATAGACTGCTAAAATCTTAACCCTTCCTTTTTAGCTTTGCCGTAATCGGGTAAAAAGGAAAAGCAAAGCGCTTTTCTTGCAATGTATCACTGCACAGCCACAGTACGTCTGTTACTCTATAAATGGGGTGACGATGATCATGCAGCTCAAAATCGTACAGTTCAAACGTATAGTTTGTCAATTATCGCTGTAGTACCAATTTTGGAATCAAATAAATATAAGTGAAACTTTTTGTTAGTATTTGCTATATTTACAAAACTTAACAATAACAATGAACAAAACAAAAGTCAGCTTATTATATCACAGGCTTAGTGGTGAGAGTGATGGTGCTCAGGAACAATGTGTTTGGCGTGACCCTCATGCTTTACAATAGCGTTGAATCTGGAACAAGTAGATAAGAAAATAAGTACTTTTTCACTATGGTGAGAATAAACGTAATTTTTATGTTTATTAGCTCAGTGTATTAGCAAAGCAAATTAATAACTGATAATAAATAAATACTCCAGATAATTTACAACGATCGCCTACTTTTGAACTAGAGCATTCCCTGTACTATATTGACCCGAGTCAATATAGATAAGCTTGTTTCCAATGCAAAGTGGAACTTCAATATGATAGTAGGTATAAAGGGCGCAAAACTAGTGTGGAAAATTGATGGCTGATGGATCAAACACTAAATACTGCTACTCCTTGGATGAGGAAAGCAGAAATAGAGTGCTGGGGCTGAACATCCAGGAAAACTATATGCGGCAGACTTTTCTTAGTATTGGAAACTATTTGATAGTATCTACGTAAAGACGTGCGCCAAGATCTATGATACTTCTGTGATGATGCACTAAAAGTCCCAGAGTGTTTTAGAGGAGACTCATAATCAACAGTCGATGGACCTTACGGCTATAAAATGAAAATAGACATCCCATCAAAAACAAAACTTGTCAAAAAATGCAAGTCTCGCACTCAGTAGTTCTACCGTAAAAAGTTGTGAGATCTATGTTACCAAGTCGTTTATTAACTTAGCAATCGGTTATTGAATATTTGACTCGGCCATTGCATGAAAACACAACCGATTGCCAAGTTAATAACCGACTTGGTAACATAGATCTCACAACTTTTCACGGTGGAACAATTGAGTACGAGACATGGATTTTTGACAAGTTTTGTTTTTTATGGGATATCATTTCTTTTTGTAGTCTACCTAGTTTTTTTTTCTTTCCGGTACCGTCACCTTCAACTGCAAACGTAACTTTGTAATCCTATACATTTATAGTTATAATTAGAAAACTGCACCGAAATTACAAAAATAAAATAAGTTTTCCCATGATTAGGACACTATATTCTATTTGTATTCTAAATTTGAAGTTTCTATATCTGCTAGAAGTGCCTTGAACTTATGATGATCGGTGAGTCAGTGAGTCAGTCAGTCAGTCAGTGAGTGATAAAATTAAAAAACTTTAACAAGTTGTCATTCTTAAACTACTGGTTCAAATTAATAATAATTCTCACAACATCACATACGTTGACCTGATTCCGTACTAAGTAGCTGATTGTAATTGACTGACATTTTAAATATACCGTGTTTATACAATGCCTGATTAGTTATTGAATCAGTTTAGGCTTAGTGTTTCATCCACAACGAAATTATAGGGGGATTGAAAATAGCCTGAATTGCTTCGGGAAAAGGATGGTACGGCCGTGCCGCTTTTTTTGCTCGACTTGGTATACTAAGACACTAAGTATTTTTAAGAAAGAGTAAGTACTTACCCATGTTTCTTGTCAGCGGTGTACTCAACGATGCGTACGGTGCCGTCGGCCTCGTGCAGGCTGTAGACGCCCTTCACGACGTCACCGTCGCGCGTCTCATGCTGGTACTTGAAGTCCTTCGTGTGAGGGTCCTCCACTTTGTACTCGTATGCGTACTTGGGATACGCCTGCACACAATACAATCTCACTTAGATAATGTTCACAAACAATCAGCTCTACAAACAACAATATTTTATCAGTATTATAATCTTACGTAGTAGTCGACGTGGTGCTCCTCGTGGTGATGTTCCTTCTTGTGGTGCTCGGGCTGGTGGTGCACGAACACGGCAGCGGGCTGGTGGTGCTCAACGTGATAGTGACTGGGCTCGTGGTGGTGTTCGGCCTGGTGGTGGTGCTCGGGCTGGTGGTGCACGAACACGGCAGCGGGCTGGTGGTGTTTAACGTGATAATGTTCGGGCTCGTGGTGGTGTTCGGCCTGGTGGTGGTTTACAGGCTGGTGGTGGTGCTCGGGCTGGTGGTGCACGAACACGGCAGCGGGCTGGTGGTGCTCAACGTGATAGTGCTCGGGCTCGTGGTGGTGCTCGACCTGGTGGTGGTGGTCAGCCTGGTGGTGGTGGTCGGCCTGGTGGTGGTGCGCAGGCTCATGGTGGGCCTCGTGTCCGTGACTCGTGTGCAGCACGATGCTCTGAGATGAGTACGCGTGCCCGTGGCCATGACCGTGGCCTTCTTGTGGCCGCGCTGCAGCGATGGCGATGAGAGCACCAAAGAAGATAATCTAGTACATAAAATTATATGTATTAAGAACCATTTATGTACTCGAGTACTTATCTAATTCATAATAAGAGTTTAAGTTATCTCGTTGTAAACTGATACAATTATTTATCATGAGCTTACCTTTGAAAACATGTTTATTGCGTTTAAGCTTCTTTTCTCTGTAAGAGTATTAAGTCAAATGATAATAAGTTAATAATCTACGAGGCTTTTATACTTACTGAACAAAATACATTATCTCCAGAAAGTAGTTTTGAGCCGGTTTATGAGAGCGGTTTGATTCGTGAATAAAGTAAGTGTGACCTTCAAACTTTTCATTAGCAAATATTGGAAAAGGTTTAAATTTAGAGCTTTTTTAATTTAATTGGGTCCCAGATCTTTGTAATTGACCTGAGATAATTAATTTCTGCAAAAATATTTTTACAATCTATTGCAGTTTTTATGTTGTTTACCCGGCTTCTGTGATTTTGTAACTTAGTAAGTAGAACGTAAGTAGAACAGGCGTGATAAAGAATCGATACGCAGCTGGTAGTTCAGGGGAAGATAGAGGGAACCAGATCACGACGCAGATCATCGATGCGCTGGACTGATCGAGTGAAATCCGCGATAGGAAACCCCGTGTCAGACTGTGCGCGTCCGCCTCTAACACCAATTAGGACGCCTCATTGTGACCACGACCGCTTTGACAAGAGGGTAGCGACAGAGAAGGAGATGAAGTAGAATAAATAATAAATAAATAAATATATAGGTATCGCAACATCACATGCATGACTCTGAGATAAGTAGGTCAGGCACCTGTGTTACGGGTATCAGAATCAACAGCGGAATTAAAAATTTATACATATAATACTTTTCTTTGGTTTTAATATAAAAACATATACATTTTAAAGTAAAACTTAAAATAAAATTGAAATAACATTAAAGCGACATCACAATTTGTTTAGGTATGTACTTTTTTTTAATTCAGAACAATTTATTAGTATGCAAAGTAAGGATCAGTTTTTGAAACGGCATCTTAAATAAGAACCACGAAATGAGTGTTATTATAATACTTTAATTTCCTTTCAAACATTTTAATACATAAATAAGTAGGTAACTTATGAAAACATGTCTAATAGTGGTGATGGTGCTCTGGAACAATGTGGTGGGTGCTGTGCTTCACATCTGCATGGAAACTGGAAAGAAAATTCATAAATTAGTTACCAAAGTTTTCGTTTATTTAGGTTTTTACCTATGAAATTGCCGTTTTATACGGCGATTTTCTTAGAAGGTGAATTTTCCATACTAACTTTGTTTATTTCTTAAGTAATTATTAATGCCACTACTTCATAATTAACTGTGCTTTAATGAACGACGTTTAAGAAAGTGAAAAAGTTTTCTTGATTAAAAAGTTACCATTGATAAAAACGTAAAGTATAAAAAGGGCCATTATTAAGATTTTTTTTTGCATCACTATTCGATAATATCTGATTTCTATTTAAAATAAACGTTAAAATATAGTCCTAAATTAAAATAAAGTTATAGTATGATGGCTGTTTGCTTATTAAAGGCTTTATACATCTTATTGTGTCTAGAAAAAAGAGAGGATTTTCATAGGTAGTAAGCAAGCAAGACCTACGAGTATATAATTACAACAATACTTTTTTTAAGAAGTAATTGTTGCATGATTTGTACTTCTTTCAAATAATACATGATAAACAAAACTAGCCTATTATACTAGTAGCAAATCTTATTTATAACATTTGAAAATTTCCTCCAAAGGTCATTCAAATTGTTACCAAATAATATCTACCTTCTTGTAAACGGCTTACAAGTGGTCAATGCTAAGATCTGATTACTGAATTTTAACAAAAGTTTAATGAAAAGCGAAGTTAATCTAATATCGATTAACTGTCTCTACTTAAGTACATCATGCGAATCTTGGATTAGCTCATACACATGGCTTAAGGGATTGTCGTATATTAACATAAAGATACTCGTACGAATATAGTGTAACATATGTACAAGTACTTATTTTTTCCAGATTTAAATCTTACCCGGTGTGGTGGTCGCCGTGGTAGTGGACGTGCCTGACGGAACCATCAGGCTCGTGCAGGGAGTAAAAGCCCTTAACGTGGTCGCCGTCGCGGCTCTCGTGCTGGGTCTTGTGGTCGCCGGTGTGATGGTCGTCCACTTTGTACTCGAACTCGTATTTGGGATGGGCCTAAAGGTAAATAAAAATAGCAATATTATTGACAAGGTTAAGAATGTTCTCCTAAATTGGCAACTTATCTCAACTGTGGTGATTGTCAACGTGTGTCTTATGGTAGCGATACCTCTTCCCAACGAGGGGCTTCCCTAGAGTAGGTTTTGTAATGATTATTTTTCAACTTAGGCTGCTTCATTCCTTTCCGAAGTATTTTGGGATGTTATGCTTCCATCATGTCTTCGGTCAACTAACTGGTTGCATATTCTGTGGTTGCGGTGTCCATTACAGTAGATCTGTACATCACGAATCTAATTTTCTATGCTCTTTAAATCATTGAAGACAACACTTAACTACATCAATACAGTTCACCGATTTCGATCGGTAAACATTTACATCCCTTTTAAAACCATCAATTCAATTAAACATTTTGAACAATGTTTGGCCTTCGACATTTGAAATATCGACATATATTTTTAGACGAAATGGAACAATTCTCTTGACCGAGCTTATATAAAATCAAAGGCGAATTTTCAATTGTCATCAAATAAGTTGTTCAGAACAGTTATTGGACATTTTTTAACTTACAAAGTAATCATAATGGTGCTCCCCATGATGTCCATGGTCGTGTCCATGGATGGTGGCAATCTGGGGGTGGCCGTCATGTCGCGAGATATGCTGCGACGAGTACCCGTGGCCATGGCCATACCCAGCGTTTGCCACGGCTACCACGGCAGCAAAGCACAGAACCTGTAGAAGTCAGACGATGGTAATGGATGATCCATTATGACTTTATTAAGTACTTGGTTTTACAGAGCGTCCCACACACCTCCAATAATATTGGTACAATTATCTAAATAACGTGAATGTGAAGAGTCTCACCGTAATGAGATATTTTTGGCAAAGTTTTCGTATTTGTTTTGGAAATACATTTTAACTATATTATTGCTTGAGTATTACCTAGGTAAAAGGATAGGTAGGCAAAAGTAAATTACTAAAAGTACTTTTTTCACAAAATATTTTAAACTAATAATACTATACTTACCTTAGAAATCATTGTTGTTATATTTACTAAATTCAGAGAGTAACTGATACACAATAGCAGAAACTTCATTCTTTTATACTCGTACCAATATCAGGGTCTAAAAACGATAATGTTATTGAAATCTTTCTAAATTATTGGTCGTTAAAAATTATGCTTGAACTTCGGTATGCGGTATTGCAATAGTTTCGTAAAACGTTTACTCCGTGCATGCACCTATGAACACATTAATTCGATGTGTAAGGTGCAACTTTACCTCACGTTATTAGTTGGTTGTTATAGTTACCAAAATGATCCTGTATTTGAAAATTGGGTCGTGTCTTCGTCGGACGTATTCTAAAATGGTTTTTAGAGCGTTGATTAGAGATAGGGTTTGAGGCTACAGTATTTCAGCATACTAGTGTAGCGTAACTACATAGTATTTGTGGTACCTATCTCTTTTCTTAGTTTCTGTTTATCATGATAATTAATACTCTTAATAAATAATCGAGTAGGTAATCGATTTCATGTAAATCAAGTTGATAAAAAGTGAAAAATAGCCCGGGTTGCTAGGAAATTCCATTCATTAACTATATGATATTTTGAGGTTTACAGTTTTAGTTTTTATATAACGACAGTGACAACCATAGCGTTCGGCTCGCCTGATGGCCTTTAATTTTTTTTTTAGTGACACATTATTATGGCTCGCTTCAGCCGTATGGTAAGTAATGGGAGAGTTTAAACAGAGTTGCGGATGGAGTTTGCTGTAATAGAGTCCTAGGCATGGATGCAAAGTGGAAAACGAGCGAGATACGCTTTTATTCCAGACTCTATTGCGAGCGATATAAAGGTGGGTTTGTCAAAAGCCCAAACTAAAGAGTCTCGGGCGGCGTCCCATAGTGAAAACCCGAAGCGGAAGGTAGCATGCTGTACAGCGGGCAAGCATGCGCCTGCGTGCATTTTTGGAAGTAGAAGTAAGTGCTAACATTTTACCCCGTTCACAATGACCTCAGGTAAGGTCAAACAGGCTGTTGAGTTACCGCTGGGTTCATCTAGAAGTCAATATACTGCTGGCGTCAGAAAATTTTTAGAGGATAAACTTTTTAGACCCATTGTGGTTTACATGACTCCCATAAAAACAACGATAGGTCAGGGGAGCCAATGTGAAGGTGTCTTATGAATTTCATCTTCAACACTAAAAAATCTAAAGCCAACTAATTTAGAGAGCATTTTAACCTCTTTTTCCTTTCCCTTTTAAATGCACATTCACCCACGGACTCTGATTGTTATAGTAACAAATGGATGGTTACAAGGAGAAAACAAATTGACATCGGGATAAAGTAGGTTAGAGTTTATATCCAGAAAAATGTTATTGCTTTCGACCATAGCTTGAAGGTGGTAGGTAGGAGGTAGGTAACAAGTTTAGATTTAAAATGCGCGACCGTGATTTTTCTATGACGTATTGTTCGTGATAAGTGCACTTTTGCATGGTATGTTATTAAACTATCGTGACCTCAAGGTGACCACGCGTAAAATTTGGCCAGATTGTCATAGAGCTTGACGTAACAACTATACGTCGCCACTTATTATATGAATGGTGCAATACCACATTTGTGACCCCGCTTCGTGCCCCTGCGTTTGAAATGAAAAAACTGAAGTTCAAATGAAATAGATCTCTATTCTAATCGATGTTATATAAACGTATTAAAAATCTCCAAAAAAACAACCGCCTTCTAAAACCACGGACTAAGAAGTGTAAAATAATATTTTTAACCCTTCATACACGTCAGGTATTATTATTTGATAGAAATGGGGTGAGCCCTGCGTCTCATAGCCACTGCGACCAGTAGATGATCTATTGTGGCAGCCCCGTAACCAATTACAGCACCTCATGTAGCTCTAGTTCCAGGATAAACCCGAGAATGGAGCTGATGGGGGAGCTCTTGATCACGTCAGGTTACATAATATAACAGTACACTCAAGAAAATATTTTACCGAAGTCGGAACAAACAAACGGAGTGTGCTCTTTCCATTGAAAAAAGAACTCTGCGAATCGGTCTGAAATTAGCGGCGAAATCAGTGAACATACATAAAAATAAAGCCATAAATATTTCTAAGTTTTTATTTCTTTCTTACAATTTAGGTATGTATACAAGCGTCATAATAACAACATAACAAACGAATAACAACGGTAATATGTAAGTAGTTTTTGCTAATTAAAATTGAATGTTTAGTGGTGGTGTTGGTGGGTGTGGTGGGTGCTGTGCTTCACTTCAGCGTGGAAACTGAAAAAAGGTATAATGTGTTAAAACAATTAATGAAATCGCTAATAACGTTTATTTAAAAAAAAGGACAATGGCACATACTACAACCTGAGGTTTTTAAGTGGAGGTGTATTTTATTAAGTAAAGAGGAAGACTTAAGATAATAAACCAATAACTAACCTAAAGCTTAAGTAAAAGTAAGTAGCTCTTCAGAATTTACGAAGGAACTACAAATACATTTTTAATACATTTAAACAGACGGCAGGGAGGGCTTACTACCTAAATGCCAAAGTTAGTGATTTTTCCTATAAGTTAAGGGCTAGTAGGGCTGTTATAGCACAAAAATACTTAAACTAAAATTACCCCTGGAATTACAGAACCTGACCCAATTCTTGTGCTTGACACTACTACATTTAGTTACGTATTTCACCGTGGGGGAGCCACGCTTCGGCATGAATGGGCCAGCTTGACCGGAGTGATACCACGGCCTCCCAGAAAACAGGCGTCAAGCAGCACTGTGCTGTGTTTCGCTGTGTGAATGAGGATACCGGAGGCCTCAGGGGAAAAGGGGGCTTAGAGGTTGGCAGCGCAGTTTGTAACTCCACTGGTGTCACAGGTATCCATGGGCGGCGGCAATCGCTTATCATCAGCTGATCCGTCTGCTCGTATGCCACCTATCACATAAAAATGAGAGAAATATCGCATGAGAACCATGCAACCAAACCATGTTTTTTAGATATACATCGCTTCTCGATAAATAACACAGATACAAAAATTGGAGGCTTGACGTTTTTAAATTCTTTATCTTTAAAGACAAAATCTCGAAGATTTGATATAGGAACAAACGCTGATATTTGATGGATGAATTTCTTAATTACTACTAGTCTTACCCGGTTTTCTTGTCGCTCTGATAGTGCACGTGTCTGACGGAGCCGTCAGGCTCGTGCAGGGAGTAGAAGCCCTTCACGTGATCGCCGTCGCGGCTCTCGTGCTGGGTCTTGAGGTCGCCGGTGTGCTTGTCCTCCACTTTGTACTCAAACTCATATTTAGGGTGGGCCTGAGAAAACAAAATTTGAATTATGTTTTACGAAATTATTTAATATTCTAATTAAATTGTAAGGCTATCTACAATTGTCTTACGTAGTAATCGTAGTGATGATGTCCATGTTTGTCCTTGAACTCGACTTTCTCAGCGTGGCCGTCGTGGCGCGCGATGTGCTGCGACGAGTACCCGACGTGGTGCTCGTGGCCGTGGCCGTGGTGCTCGTGGCCGTGGCCGTAGTGCTCGTGGCCGTGGCCGTGGTGGGATTGGGCAGCCACAACGGCCACTAAAGCAGCGAAACACAATACCTAAAAAACCAAAATAACTTTTTTATGACCATTGACGCCTATTGGGATTATAATAGTCAATAGTAATAATGGGTTTAAACGTGAAACAGTCCTAAAATAGAGTATTGCTAAAATCCCTGGTTGCTTGAAAATACCTTAATCATATTGATTACTTTAAACATAAAAAGAATAACAAAATGTCATCATATAAAGATGTTCAATAATAATATTCTCCAACCGATTACGGCTACGGCAATCAATCTCAACGATCGGCCACGTACGCAGGATATATTATAGTGCTCAGGTGTATGCTCAAGAGTAAGGGAATACCCTTACCCTCAAATTCCAATGGGACACTACTGTGACACGACCGGAGAGGGATTAGGCGCAGCACCAACAGCTTAACGTGCTTTCCGACGCTCGGGGGTCAAGACCGCCAACTTCCAGACCCCGGGCTGCCACTACGAATTTCTTACCGAACACTTGGGTACAATTTTTTGTCTTGCCCGGGTCAAAGCACCACCACCGAAACACCAATGCTGTCAAAGATGTAACTAAAGCATTAAATATACAAAAGTCCCATTTCCTACCTCCGAAAACATTTTTTGTTGTAATTGTGTCAACGTTCAAAAGCGAAATGATGCAGACCTGAAAAAATCCTTCTCTTTTATATCAATAACTGGGTGAACCAGATTAACACGCAGTAAGTAGGTATCTTGGCCAATTAGTCTCGAATCGTTCTTTTTGAAAACCCTGGAGAAGTTAGTAGACAGACATGTAACGGAGGGAATGCTAAATAGACTTCCTCTCCACAGGCTACAGTGTGCCTATCAGAAAGGAAAATCCACTGAGACAGCATTGCACTATGTAGTAAGCAGAGCAGAACAAGCTTTAGAGAGCCAGGAAATATGCATTGGCGCATTCCTGGACATAGAGGGAGCATTCGATCGAACCACCTTTGATGCCATAAAAAAGGCATCGACAAATCATGGCATAGAACCAACTATTTGTAGGTGGACAGACAGCATGCTCAAGGGCAGAATAATTAGTTCTGAGTTAATGGGAGAAGAAATAAGAGCGATGACTACAAAAGGCTGCCCTCAAGGTGGGGTCCTTTCACCACTCCTATGGTGCCTAGTAGTTGATTCGCTCTTAGAACTACTAAACAAAGGTCCGTACTTAACGGTCGGATATGCGGATGATTTGGTGATACTTATTAATGGTAAATTCCCAGATACGGTATCTCATCTCATGCAAGGGGCCCTAAACATAGTGGAAGAATGGTGTAGAAGTAACCATTTATCCGTCAATGTAGGGAAAAGTAGACGCCACCGTCCATGTGTGTGCATACAAAGTCATTAGCTCCTACTAAAAAAAAAAATTTAACTGGCAAAAAGTGTACGATTCAAGAAAATTACTCGCGATAATTGTACTCTAAACAACAAAATATGTTTTGACACCAAAATTGTGAACAATCAAGTGAAAATTGTTACTGATAACAACTAAAATAGTGTTTGCAATTAAGGATGCTGCAGTGTTTGTGACAGTGTCCTGGGGTAACTTTGCAAAATATTTTAAAATTCTACCTATCCTGTGAACTATTGGAATGCGAAAGGAGAATTTCTTGCGAAATATACACCGCAATTTCGCCGCCCATGTACAGTGACCGCGTAGCCGAGTGGTAACAAGAGCGGGCTGCAACGCAAGCCGTGAGCCGCATACCCCAAGATCAAACCCGGCTGGGAACATTTTTTGTATCGTGTACGCAAATACTTAGCGTGTTACATACTGAGGTGTTACTGCCTGCCCAGTCAGCGTCATCCTCATAAAAAAGCATCAAGATGATTTCATGCATAGGGTGTTTGAGCGAAATACGTAGCAATAGCGGGCGTATGGATTGCGCGCGTTGCAAGCAATGTTTCCACAATGCGTGCGTTAATATTCCAGATAAACAATATAAACTGATGTCAACATCACAGAAAACGAATTGGGTGTGCCCCGCCTGTCAGAGTAAGCAGCCTAAAGGCGATAATACAAATACACCCATTTCTACGAAAACAGCATCTTCTTCTTCGGCTTCGTCAACTAACGTTGTGACACGGAAAGGTACCAAAGTGGCTGGTGAGTCACCTGCTGCCCCTCAGGTACCAAGTGGCACGGGCGGAAGCCTCACGACATCCTCAGAAATTCGTGATATTGTAAATGAGGCGCTGAAAGTATGGTCTAGTGGCATTAATACCCAATTGAAAGAAATAAGGAATGAAGTGGTTGGGCTGAAGGAAGCTATGTCTTTTTTTAATGAACAGTTTGAAAAACTCAACGCTGAGGTTAAAGCTCAAAAAGCAGAAGTTCAACGTCTAAGTGAAGAAAACAACTCACTGCGAAGTAACGTCGACAAGCTAACCGCTCAATACAACCAAATGGACCAACTGTCCCGAGCGCTCAACTTAGAGCTGCAGTGCGTCCCTGAGCACAAAGATGAAAATGTCACCAAAATAATTCAACAGTTGGGCAAGGTTGTCAATTGCCCTATTAACGTGACTGACATCTCACACTGCACTAGGGTGGCTAAAATGAATCCAAGGAACCCCAGGCCACGTAACATCTTAGTCAGATTTACAAATCCACGTTTAAGAGACTCCGTCCTGGCTGCTGCTGTCAAATACAACAAGACCCATCCAGATGACAAGTTGAATTCATCTCACTTGGGCCTCGGTGACGAAGCAAAGCCGGCTGTTTATATTGCTGAGAACTTATCACCGGAGAACAAAGCGTTACACGCAGCGACTCGGGCTCGCGCTCGGGAACGCCACTATCAATTTGTGTGGGTACGAAATGGACGCGTTTTTGTGCGGAAGGACATTAGCTCACCACAGAGGATTATTAAGGGAATAAACTGTCTGGACTCTCTGTAAATATAGTTGTAGAAAAAGTATTATCATCATGCTCCTTATTATCATCATGTTATAAAATTCGTTTTTAAGGTATACTATCAAAATGTAAGAGGTCTCAGAACCAAATGTGAAAATCTTTATTTAAATGCGCTTCAAAACTCATATGATCTAATTATTTTAACCGAATCATGGCTAAATGATACTGTCTTTGACCATGAGCTCTTAGATGAACGTTACGATGTCTTTAGGCGAGATCGCAGTTCCTCAATAACCTCGCAAACCAAAAAAGAGGGTGGAGGTGTTCTTTTGGCAGTTTTAAAAAAGTATAGGGCGGTAAGGAAACGAAAGTGGGAGTCTTCATGCGAAGAGCTATGGCTTAGTATACAATTGGGTGGAAATAAATTAGTTAAAATAAATATCTGTGCGGCATACATTCCTCCACCAGTAGCTCATGACTATTTATTAACTTTCCTAAATAATCTAACTGACGTTATGAACAACAAAGTACCAAACGCGTCGACGACACTACTGGTAGGTGATTTTAACTTTCCTAATATAGTCTGGGAGATTGGAGATAACGCAAATGTGTTTACACCTAGGTCACAAGGTGGGACAATTGATAACATTTTTTTGGATGAGATTTTATTTAATAACCTCCAACAATGCAATAATATCTTAAATGTTAATAATCGTGTTTTGGACTTGGTCTTCACAGATAGTTCTAACAACTTGAAAGTAAGTAAAGCTGAATGCTCTTTGATTGAATTGGATCCCCATCATCCAGCTCTGGAAGTAGATATCTCAATTGAAGGCAGCATCAAACCACTTAAGTCCAATCGTAGCCCACTACCTAATTATACAAAGTGTGATTTTGATGCCATCAACGAAGAACTCTCAGGTATAACATGGCCCAAAGTTTGGTCTGATCTCCAGGATATTGACGCGTTGGTCGGTAAATTCTATAGCACAGTTTCGCCCGTCATATTACGACACACACCACATCGTAAGCCACATTCTGAAAGATACCCTGCGTGGTACAGTACAGCCTTAATAAAGTGCATAAAAGAAAAAGAGAAATACCACAAAAAATATAAAGTTTATGGAAATCCCCGAGATAGATTAACATTTGAGCTTCTAAGAGAGCGTTGTAAAATCATGATCAGAAGCTGCTTTGACAGCTTTAAACGCAACGCAGCCTATAATCTTCGGATTAACCCTAAGTTTATATGGTCTTACCTAAATGGACTAAAAAGAAACAGTAGCTCCCTCCCGTCACGAATGACCAAGGGTGACAGGATCGCCAATGGCGGTCGGGAAATTTGTGATCTTTTTTCCGAACATTTCCAGTCAATATACAATGAGTCTTCCGATGCATTCATGCCCTCTTTTGACGAAACAGTCAATCGTGGCTGGGAGAATATGTTGACCATCAGCTCATTGACAGTGTGCGAATTTGAGGTTGAAAAGGCATTGGTGTTACTGGACGGCAGCAAAGGGAGCAGGTTTGGATGATTTACCCCCAATCGTTTTGAAAAAATGTGCACACAATCTCTCGACGCCTCTTACGTTTCTGTTCAATAAATCTCTTGAAAGCGGCACCTTTCCGCTTTTATGGAAGAAGGCACGGGTAACACCTATTTTTAAAAAAGGAGATGTTGCTGTGGTGTCCAATTACAGACCAGTTTCCATACTTTCTGCCCCCGGTAAGGTTCTCGAGTCACTCGTACACCAAAAAATGTATTGGCATGTCAAGGAACGCTTACATCCAGATCAACACGGCTTCCAACCGAAAAAGTCAACAACGTCAAATTTAGTCGGCTTTGTAAATGATGTCGCAAGCGCACTGGATATGAGGAAGGAGGTGCATAGCATTTATACAGACTTCAGCAAGGCCTTTGATCTAATAAACCATGACTTACTTATAAATAAAATTATGCTCATGGGTGTACATGGATCATTGTTGCGATGGAGTGAGTCATACCTGAGAAACCGGTCACAGTTGGTATCATTACGTGGATATTCATCAATAGCGAGAAAGATCCCCTCAGGCGTGCCTCAGGGATCTCATATAGGTCCTTTGTTCTTCCTGATATTCATTAACGACTTGGCTGATAGAATCACTTGTAACTTTAAGATGTACGCGGATGATCTAAAGTTATACAAGACTATAGACTCCCAAATGGATGTGATCGCACTACAGAATGATTTAGATGGGTTACGGGACTGGTGTTATCGCAATGGTATGATCCTTAATGTTCAGAAATGCTTTCATATGAAAATAACTAAAAGGAGAAAAAAAACACCAGCAACATATATTCTGGATGACGAACCTCTGGCTGAAGTAAATGAAATCAGAGACTTGGGTGTACTGGTGGACAGCACGCTAAGCTTTAGAAGCCACATTGATGGGGTCACACAAAAAGCCTCCAAATTATCTGGTTTCATAGCAAGGCAAATTAAAGTATTTAAAGATCCCGATTTAATCATCCCAGTGTACAACAGCGTGGTTCGTAGTATTTTGGAATACGCGAGTCCAGTCTGGAATCCCGGTTACTCAAGTCACTCTAATAGACTTGAGAAAATACAGAAAAGATTCGTCCACCAACTTGCCTACGCCAATAACCAATGCAGGAAGCTTAACTGTTATGAACTCCGACTGAAGCATTATAAAATGGAACTCCTGTCCAGAAGACGAACATCATCTGATATCATGTTTTTATATAAAACCATTCATGGTCTCATCAGCTGTCCGGAAGTATTAAGACATATATCAATCGCAGTTCCACGATCTAGTAGCCGGCTCTGTAACAGAAAAACGTTTGTGCCAACATACTGCAGGACAGTATCAGGTCAGCATTCACCACTGTATAGGTTGACTAACAGTTACAATCATATTAGAACCGCGTTTGATATTTTCCATGGTTCTGTGGCCTCGGCGAAGGCCGATTTAAAACTTGCCCTGGTTGAGTAGTTTATTTAGTAGGTACCTATTTATGTTATTTAAATATATATAATTATTTTTCTTTCCCTATTTTCTAATGTTCACATTTATTGCATGCAGTGTTCACTGTTATTAGAATGAACGTATAAATGTACTTAATTTAATGCTGCGTTGTTATGTAAACGTTACATTCCGTTTGTGAACCAAATAAAAAAAAAAAAAAAACAACTGTGGTGCCGTTCACTAGAAAGAGGGACCTGACGGGGTTAAGGGCCCTCTTTATGAATGGATCGCAGATACCATGGTCAACGGAGGTGAAGTATCTGGGTGTAATCTTAGATAAAGAACTGACGTGGAAACCTCATGTGGACTAGACCATAGAAAAGGCCCAAAGGGTCTTCAATATGGTTCGTTCTACGTATGGGAGGACCTGGGGGATGAAGCCCAAGGTAATCAAATGGCTATACATGATGATGATAAGACCAATAATTACATATGGAAGCATCGTCTGGTGGCCAAGGTCTAAACTAGAAACATGCAGGAAGGCGCTGTCAAAAGTGCAGCGACTAGCCTGTATGGCTGTCACGGGGGCGTTCACTACAACGCCAACGGCAGCGATGGAGGTCTTGCTGGATCTACCACCATTGCACATTATAGTTGAGGTAGAAGCCATGAAGGCACTAAATAGACTATCTGTGCATGGGCTATGGAGTGTCGACTTGCCTGCAACTCGACACACGAAATTGGAGATCTCAAGTGACCCCAGAGGAATATTAAGCATGGGTTGCGACAAAATGCAGCCATTGCACATATTCAAAAGGAACTATAAAATCACGGTCCCTACAAGGGATGAATGGAGACAAGGTCTACAACACCCCGATAAGGACAGTCTCATATGGTACACCGATGGTTCCAAAATGGAATCGGGATCGGGTGCTGGTATCTACTCTAATGGATGTAGCATAAGTCAAAGCATGGGCAAATATGTGACGGTTTTCCAAGCGGAAACTTACGCCATAATTGCTTGTGCACAGGAGATTGTAAACTGCAATGTCGTGGGGAAAACTGTTTACATTCTTAGTGACAGCCAAGCTGCGCTTAAGGCCCTGAACTCATACAGGGTAGACTCCAAGCTAGTTCTGAACTGTGTGAAGACTCTCAATAAACTTGGCAGACAGAACACGGTCAAGCTAGTATGGGTGCCAGGACATGAAGGGGTTCTCGGGAACGAGGCAGCCGATGAACTGGCTCGTAAGGGCTCGGAACGGAGATTTGTTGGACCTGAGCCATTTGTGGGACTCTCCGCGAGTACCGTTAGGGCAGCTTTTGATGCACATGGCAATGAAAAACGAAACCTGGAGTGGCAAGCAACAGTTGGACTGGAGCACTCCAAAAAATTCATTGGAAATATGGCCACGGGATTCAACAGTAAGTTGTGCAGTGTCGATAAGGGCCAAATGCGTCTGCTCGTGGGAGCATTCACAGGACACTTTGGCACTAATGACTTCCTGTGCAAAATGGGACTGGCCAGCAGCACTACCTGTAGAGCCTGTGGCGAACAGGACGAGTCCATATCACACCTGCTGTGTGAATGCGACGCGTTGGCAGGCATGAGAATGAGGCTGATGGGATTAGCTTATCCTAGCCCAGAAGATAACAGGCTACTCCCCTTGAAGTGTATAGTGCATCTAATGCAATACATTCACAGGGAGATAGTAGGACATAGGGTAATGGGGTTGACACAAAAGATCCCATTGGGTCGAAGTGTCGCTGGCTATTCCTAGTCAGCCCCCAACAGCAAGATAAGATAAGTAGGTATCTTTCTAAATTATGTACAGTGAAAAAATTAAGCGCCTTAATGCATTAATTTCGTAAGTCGTTCAAACTTGTCCCGTACTTGTATTTTTATACGCGACCAGCTTTGTTCTGGAGTAATTGATTGGCACTAATTTTTGATACCTTATAGCTTATCTTATTCTTTCACTTATTTTACCACTTTGTTGACCATTATGAAATTTCTGCATGCCAAATTACTACTTTGTAGTCGTAGCTGAGCTAGTACAGACGCATTTACATGGTGAACTTTATGAATGATTCCTCCAAGTGTTTGTTTTCTTATTAATGTTAGAGTAAACGACAATGCTATTTTTTAGTTCTAGAGGCAGACAAACGAGCAAGAGTCACCTGATGGAAAGTAATCAACACCACCCATGAACATCCGCGAAATCTGAGCTAATGTGTTGCCGGCCTTTGTAAAAAAAGAGTACGCTCTTCTCTTGAAGGTCCCTGAGTCATAGCCGTCGGGTAATACTCCTGCAGCCAAACCGTTCCACAGAACTGAGGTACGTGGTAGAAAATTCCACGAAAAACGCACAGTATTAGGCCGCCATTCATCGAGATGATGGGGATGAAATGACAATCGTTTGCGTGTCGTTCGATGTAAGAATTTAGCTGCAGGGAGTAGATCAAACAGTTCCTTAGAGGACTCCCCATGATAGATGCGGTAATGTATCGGTTAAAACTACATATTCCTTTAATAAAAAAAGGTCGTGGGTTCGATCCCCACCCTGGACAAACATTCGTGCGATTAACACTTGTGTTTGTTCGCTGTCTGGGTGTAATATATGTATTTAAGTATGTATATATATTTGTGTTCCTCTGTTGTCTAATACCTGTAACACAAGTGCTTAAGCTACTTAGTACGGAATCAGGTCAACGTATGAGATGTTGTGAGAATTATTATTATAATAATAACACATTGCAAAATAAATGTCTATTTTTCCTACTATAAATATATGTACTAGTGCACAGTGGTTGATATTGTCCTTCAAAATGTATTCAATAGCCAGATATCATATTTATTCTGGGAAATTCAATAAATAAAAAACCGGCCAAGTGCGAGTCGGGCTCGCGCACAAAGGGTTCCGTAGCAGCAAAGTCCAAAATTACAGTTAAATCAACCTATCTCAAAAACTATAAGAGATACTTTGATCAAACCAAAAATCGTTGAAAGAGTTAATTAGCATGCATCACCTCTATTTTTTTTAGAATTTTATACCCCGTAGTTATAAAAATAGAGGGGGGGGGGGACATACTTTTTACGACTTTGAGAGCTGATATCTCAAAAACCGTTCACTTTAAGAAAAATGTTTTTTAGAAAACTTTATATCATTTTAAAAGACCTTTCCATTGATACCCCACACGGGTATGTACATCGAAAAAAAAAATTTCATCCCTCAGTTACATGTATGGGGGGCCCCACCCCCAATTCTTTTTTTTACTATTTAGTGTCATAGTTTTGTAGCGGTTCATACAACACATATTCCCATCAAATTTCATCACTGTAGTACTTATAGTTTCCGAGTAAATCGGCTGTGACAGACGGACAGACGGACAGACGGACAGACGGACATGACGAAACTATAAGGGTTCCGTTTTTGCCATTTTGGCTACGGAACCCTAAAAACGAGAGTGTACAAAGTGGTTAAATTTCTAAATGTAATGATATTTTATTTATTTAGGCACTTTAGTCGCTCGCAGCTTCGCCCGCATGTAATTCGGTTTGCCAACAACCGCGAAAAGGGGTAACAACAATATCATGACTGCCAATCAAGTATTAACTTATGCCTTCAAACAACTTCTCAGAGGGCAGGGGATTAGCTGAAAACCAGCGTTGCCCGGGGTCACATCCTCGTAGCAACATCAGCTGAGCTCCTTCCCTTTGTCTCATCATGCATGATTCTTGTATCTCTATATTTGTTTCTACTTATTATGTTAAAATATGTTTTAAAGTATATGTGGTCCCCGGCAGAGTAGAATAGGCCACCCTCACTCTTACCGAGGTGTCGTAAAAGGCGACTAAGGTAAAGCTGCTAGCATGATCATCAGCACCCAGAGAAGGAAAACTCTGTATTTATATCAAAATCCTCGCCAACCCGTCTGCCAAGCGTGGTGAGTATGGCAATTACCCCTCATGTGATTGAGGGAGGCCCGTGCCCCAGCAGTAGGGACTTAAATGGGCTGATGATGATAATGTTTATGATGTTTTAAAGAGACAATAAATATATTCTTATTCTTATTCTTAAAAGTATATTTTCGCATGAAAATATTTTACAGATATTTCAGATCTTGTATTATGTAGGTTCATGTTTCATATGTTGTATGTTTATGGGTCATCATAAATAAAATGCTTATTAATTTAACAAGTAAATAACGTACTTAACACATTCTTCGTGCGTTCAGGTGGGAACTGAATCCACGACCTCTCATCATCTCATTACAAATCATGCACCTAAAATTTGATGACATACTACTGTGTTTGAAAGTTCAGTTGGGAGAACAACCACCTGGTACGTGGAAGGTTGTTGGTTCGGTTTCTACTTGAAAGCACGAAAAAATTGTATGTGCGTTATTAACATAAGAATAAATTGCTTAGAATTGCCTTAACAAAGATAACACTTTTATTAAAGCGCTACTTACCTACCTTTCAGTTATAATTTAGATAGTCTATTATAGTTCTTCATCTGGTTATTCATCTCGCGGGTCAGTACGGTAGTGCTAAAGGAAGTGATGCCTTGCCCTCTTGTTCACCATCAGGCTGAGGAGAATCAATATAAAAACCAGTTTTCAAAATATATTATAACCCATGTGTAGCCTAAGCTTAGCACCAATACAGCAAAAAGTTTCATTCCAATCTGATTGGTACGTTCACTGGTTTGGTGGTTTGGTTTGGTAACAGATAGGATCCCTGTTTCTCTCGGAACTTTTCTTCAAAAATCATCGATTCATGTTCTGTTACTGTTCATTGATCACTATTAGTTATTTCGACGTAAATGTACAGACACCGTTTCTTGCTATAGATTTTATTAAAGGCTTTAATATAGATTATTAAAGCCTGTCAAGTGCGTTCGATTCAAATATGTAATATCAGCCTATAAACTGCCCCACTGCAGTGACAAGGCCTTCATCATAGAATTCAAGTTATCGCTACAATGATGGGATTAGGCTTAATCACCACTCTTGCCTAATGCTGATTGGTGATCACAAACCCGAACTATGTTCGAAAAATTCGCAACATACTTTTCGCTCGACCCGGGAATCGAACCCAGGACCCCGAGATCACGGCCCTGTACTTAAACCACTAGACCAACAGGGCGTTAAGCGTTCAAATATGTATGAACACTAATAATAATAAGTATTTAGTCATAAATCGGATTGGACACAAAGGATAATTTTCAGCTTGAGAAAAGATCAGAACACAAAAGACGATGATGTATTTTTTTTAAATTAGCCTATAAACTGTCCCACTGCACGGCAAAGGCCTCCATCATAGAAATCAAATTATCGCTACTATGATGGGATTAGGCTTAATCACCACGCTTGCCAAATGCCGATTGGTGATTACAAACCCGAGCTATGTCCGAAAATTCGAAACATATTTTTCACTCGGTCGATGATGTATAGTCAGCATCAAAATGATCCGGGGGAAACAGGGGTTTAAAGGTTGGTGGCGTACTTGTGACTCTACTGGTTTCGCGGGTGTCTATGGGCGGCAGCAATCGCTAACGATCAGACGATCCATCTGCTCGTCAGCCAACTATCACATAAAAAAATCTTAGCGTTCAAACCTTCCAAAAAAATATCTGAGAATTTAACAAAACTCACGTTTAACACAATACCATAAGGTGTAGTTTCATTTGTCGTCATTTGTTCTTAGCGTTCAAACCTACCAAAAATGTCTGAGTATTTGACAGACTGTGAACTCTATGTCAATAAACGCCAAGATGCAAGTTGTTGGTCAAGAACAAATGACAATAAAATAAAAATACGGTGTCAAACCGCGTTACCACCTCGAGTGCAATAATAGCACTTGTGTCTCAACGTGTGTGTTAAGGACGGCCCAAAGTCCAACGCCACGTGACGGCGCCGTGGTATTGATCTAAAAGTGTTTTTTATTAAATGGTCAGATATTTTTGGTAGCTTTGAAAGCTAAGATAATTTTGATGATGATTTTACCTTGTTTCTTGAGAATAATTGAGATTATGGTACTAGTGACTTTACAACATTTAGAGGAAGAAGTTGATATAGCAGGCGATTGTAGCAGGATATAAGGAATATTTTTAAAATGTATTATGCTAAGGTACGAACAGATCTCGGGACAATCTGAATCAGATAAATGTAGTGGCTATTTTTAAACTTGAAAAAACGATTACTTCTAGATTTAAAAAAAAAACAAATATTTTGATGAATTTATTTATTCTTATGAGTACCTACTTATCGATATCTACAGGCGTCACAATTATCACAAAATAATAACAAATCATCAACAACGGTAACATATTAATTAGGTATTTAACATTTAGTGGTGGTATTGGTGCGTGTGGTGGGTGCTGTGCTTCACGGTGGCGTGGAAACTGAAAAGAATAACCAGATATTAATTGCACATTTTTAACAAGTCTAAAATTGATTAGATTTGATTCATTTTATGGGACGTTAGATCAGACTTGGTTTCGAAGATTTTACACACAAAACTATGTAGTACAAAAACTGATAACTATAATATGTATCTAGTTCTTTACCCAGTTTTCTTGTCGCTTTCGTAGTGCACGTCTCTGACGGAGCCGTCGGGCTCGTGTAGGGAGTAGAAGCCCTTCACGTGGTCGCCGTCGCGGGTCTCGTGCTGGGTCTTGTGGTCGCCGGTGTGCTTGTCTTCCACTTTGTACTCAAACTCGTATTTGGGGTGTGCCTAATAAAATAAAAATTATAATTTATATTCCTGGGTAATTGGTAAAATTATTTATTGTCCTAATTAAGAACTCCTTTAAATCTGAGATGTTTAGTATAATAATGTCTTACGTAGTAATCGTAGTGATGATGTCCATGTTTGTCCTTGAACTCGACTTTCTCAGCGTGGCCGTCGTGGCGCGCGATGTGCTGCGACGAGTACCCGACGTGGTGCCCGTGGCCGTGGCCGTGGTGGGATTGACCAGCCACAACGGCTAGCACAGCAGCCAAACACAAAACCTGCAAGAATCACAATTTTTATTTACATTGTACAGTTGTCAAAAAATACCGTTATTTTTATTACAGAAAACTAAATATTGGTATAGAAAATTCGGACCGTTACAATTTTTTTTCTATTGACCAAATCACTTGACTAAAAAAAAGCTTGGCAAGTTCATGACTCTTGGCAGCCCACAATTTTTGTTTCAATTTAATTGAATATGTCACTTTTTCCCACCTTGACGAACATTTTTGGTTGTATCGATCGACTGATCTGAATTCCAGGAATGAACTGATACTGATTTAAAACAATCCTTCTCTTTTATATCACTAACAAGGTGAACCAAAATAAAACAGATATCTTTCCATATTATGGACAATTACAAGATTAAGCGCTTATACGAATTTATTTCGTAAGTCGTGCACACTCATGCCATAAACGTATGCGACAAGCTTTATTGTAAAGAAAATGAAAGTTAATGTAGTATAGATTAGCACTCATTTCTCAAGGATATAAAGGTCATCTAGTTTGTTACTCTAAATTTCAGAAATTGCTAGACAGTGCTAGATTTCACCACTACCGTCCTGTTTGTTATCGTGTCGACGGTAATCAATTACATTTTGACAAATCAAATCAAACAAATCTTTTCCGAGATATTGGGGCCATACAAAACCGCCAACTTTCAACGTAGGCAGCGCACTTGTGACTCCACTGGTGTCACGGGTGTCCATGGGCAGCGGCAATCGTTTACCATCAGGTGATCCGTCTGCTCATCTGTCACCAGGCACATGAAAAAAAGTTTTGTTCTCTATAAATTGTCCTGTAGCGATGTATAATCGACGAGATTGACGGACATATCAAAAATATCGGTACATTTTCCCGAGACATGTAGAGAAGAAAAAGACCCTCAATCTGCTTTTTGACGAAATGTGTAGGTACGAGATTTCATAAACTTCGATGGCGCAATAGCTATGGTGTTGTGCCCATGCGCGGAAAGTCCTGTATTCCATTATCGATTAGAAGGGCGCTAGCATCACAGATCATAATATTATGGTCTGTGGCTAGCACGAACTCTTCAAAAGATCGTAGCGCATGCGTATCGCAAGCAATTTCTTTAAATATAGTCCAGTATTTTGTACACATGACACCTTAAAAACAATTAAGTAAGTTCTTACTTAACAATTTTTATCAATATCAATAATAGAATCAAAATTAACTAAATAACAATAAATTAAGACGACGACAACATATTTGAAATTGTAAATGTAATTTTTTTATTTTTATTTGTTTAACACAGAAAAACGAATTAAACTTTTGTATTAAAGGCTTGGTATAATCATAAGCTAATTAAGCTTTACCGTATACCGGTGTCGTCGATAGTTATTACTAAAAATACATTAACAATTCGTTCAAATAAACAACAAGAATTGCCTCCCATGCACGACACTGCAGCTAAGCAAATAGGTATTCGTCCGACCTACGAGTACCTGCTCCCGCGCCGGCCGCTTGCATTACGTCTCGATGCGCAGCGCGTACATACAGGATGATTCCCTATGTGACTTCCCTAATCTCATCTATAAAACATTTACATGTAATGTTTATTGTGTCCTATTTTTTCGCTATTGCCGAATTTTGATGGATGCTTCTGAGACTGGTTGTAAGAGCTTGATTAGATATCGAATCAGACAGATAATTGTTACTCTTAGGAAGACGTTCTGATTTATTGGACATGCAAAATGCGTTTTAATGAAGATACAAACTTGTATAGTACACGTGATATAAAAGCTTAATTGAATTATCATGGTTTATTGATTCCAACAAGCCACAAACTTGAATGAACCGCTTTCGAAATGAATACTTTTATGAGATACATTTTTGAACTGCCTATAATTTTGAAATATATCTGAATTTTTCAATTTCGTTTGCCCTGTCACTAATATAAAAGCGAAGGACTTTTTAGACCAGAATCAGTTCACTTCAATTTTTCGGAGCAATCACAACAATACGACCAACAATGTTTTTTAAGGTTAGGGGATAGAATAAACAGATTAGGAAACTTACTATTTAGAGAGATAAATAAAAAAAAAATTTAAGTAAAGGTTTTTTTATTAATATAAAATTTAATGTCATTTTAATCTTAATAATCATTAAAAATTGTTTTTCATAAATTACAGGTTTTGTGTTTTGCTGCTCTGGTAGCAGTTGTGGCTGCTCAATCCCACCACGGCCACGGCCACGAGCACCACGTCGGGTACTCGTCGCAGCACATCGCGCGCCACGACGGCCACGCTGAGAAAGTCGAGTTCAAGGACAAACACGGACGTCATCACTACGATTACTACGTAAGATAACTTTACAAAATTTAAAAGGAACTAACGTCTTAGATGTATCGTCAAAATTTAGAATAATTTATAATTTTGTCAGGACTAACGATTTTTTTTCGTAGGCTCACCCCAAATACGAGTTTGAGTACAAAGTGGAGGACAAGCACACCGGCGACCACAAGACCCAGCACGAAATCCGCAACGGCGACCACGTGAAGGGCTTCTACTCCCAGCACGAGCCCGACGGCTCCGTCAGGGACGTGCACTACCAAAGCGATAAGAAAACCGGGTAAGATTTTAAACTGATAAAGAAAACATCTAACGGAAATTCTTTTCAGGATGGAGGGATAGTTTGCTAACTAAGTAACCAATACGTAATTAATTTAAAAATTCTAAGTTTAGATAGATAGATTTCAGAACTTCAGTGTCGTTGTTTCTTAAAAAGCAAGTAATTAACTAAACTCTCATAACTTATTTTACTATTATTACCTTAGCCACAGAATATGCCATAGGTAAATAAAATTTGTATGTACGTACATATATCTAATATTAGATTTTTCCTTACAGTTTCCATGCCACCGTGAAGCACAGCACCCACCACACGCACCAACACTACCACTAAATGTCACGTAACTATGTAGTTTGTTATCGTCTGTTATGTTGTTGTGATTGATACCTGTAGGTAGATAATTTTAAGTACTTGTAGGAATAAATAGACACTAAAAGTTTTTTTGTTATTTTATTATCTACTTCTTTAATTTAGTAATATATTACCACTCCTCCTAAGAAGGCAAACAAGTAATACTGCTTCGAGAAGACTGTACATTACGAATAATGTCACTGTCTGAAATCACGACATCACCCATTCCAAAGCACACGTAAAGTTCTGAAGAACGAAATATAAATAGAAGGTGTGAACAAAAGTGAAATGCGAACACTGCAGAAATTATCATAAACTCCGCAAAGAAATTGACTATAGTTTCTGTTTATATAGTAGAGTATGGTATCAGCTCAATAGAGAGCGAAGGGATCGGAACGGAGCATTGATTTCTTAGCTAAGTGCGGCTGGCGACGGTCACCGGTGCACGAATGTGGTGCTGACTGGGCATACATTTTTAGTATATTTTATATATAGACATATACATGTATACTGTACATACCTACAAATAAATAGTTATATTTTAATGTATGACAATTTGTAAGTGCTGTGTGTATACTAGCCTATGCAAATTAAGATATTTTGAATTAGAATTAAAAACCGTTTGACCGCATACAACGTAGGGCTGAATTATTGTCGGTGACTCTCTCTAGTCAACTTGATCCTCTAGCACTGCGGCGTTCTATACCACATCTATCATGGGGAGTGCTCTGAAGAACTGTTTGATCTTACTGCCTGCAGCTGAATTCTTACATCAAACCACACGCAAGAAATTGTCATTCCATCCCCATCATCTCGATGGATGGCGGTCTAATACTGTGCGTTTCTCGCGGAACTTTCTACCACGTATCTCAGTTCTGAGGAACAGTTTGGCTGCGGGAGTATTTCCCGACGGCTACGATTAAAAGACCTTCAAAAGAAGAGCTTACTCTTTTTTATAAAGGCCTGCAACACATTAGCGATCTCTCTGATTTTGGGGATGTTAATGGGCGTTGTGATAACTTTCCATCAGGTTACTCGCTTTCTCGTTTGTCGACTCTAGCATAAAATAAAACTTTCGGTGATGGCCTGTTAAGTAAATACCATGGTAGTATAGCAGTCTTTTCTCGAGCACTCGACATTGAAGTGGAATTAGAGATGTGTAAGGACGAATGTACGAAATCTCTTAATTCGACTTCAATGTCGAGAGTTGCTCCTCTGGTCTCTCTGGAAAATTAGAATTTAGACTTTTAGAATTAGAATTGATTTAACTTAATATCCCTTTCTCCCATGGAGGCCGCAGCCTTGGCAGGCCCCCCACAAGGTGAACCGACAATCTGGTGAAGGTCGCGGGAATCCCTTGGATGCGGGCGGCACAGGACTGATGTGTGTGGGGATCACTGGGGGAGGCCTATGTCCAGCAGTGGACGTTTATTGTCTGAAATAATGATGATGACGACATACCTTAATAATCTTGTTAAATTCAAAAATATAAATGTTATTTTTTTTCTTTAAAAGGGACAACTTTATTATTGCAGTTGTTCATCGGCGGCGGTTATTGTTTACCATCAGGTGAACTTTTTGATCGTCTGCCCCCTTTTGTTGCCATAATATGTGTATAAATAATATAAACATATAAAAGTTCATGTCAAAGAAAAATTCATAAAATTAGACACCACATTGCGTTCTCTATTAAATTAAATGTTTTAACTTTTTATAACATAGGTGGCAGACGAGTAGACGGATCACCTGATGGTAAGCGATTGCCGATACCCATGGACACTCGTAATACCACTATTTTTTTAAACCACTAACCATAAGAACTTAGTGATTCGCGGCTGATGGCCTTTTAGATAGCATACTATCGCGGAGAATTCAATAGTAATAAATTGAGACAGCATCACAAATATCGTCCTGGTAACAGACAAAGGTTTCCAAATGTATTATTGAAACCAGAAAGAAAAGTTAACAATGCTACAGCAATTGAACCCTAGCGTCTCAACCGACGCCCAAACCACTGCGTTACTAGTGGCATTAAAAGTACTTACTTTTGAATTCTTCTTCTCTTATTAATATGAATTGGCCCGGCGTAGGAGCAACTATCGTTGGATTGGACATGTCTTGAAATAAACAATACGACAAAAAAACATTTTCCGAAATGAAAAATACCATTTCTAAATTAGACTCATAAACATATTAGAATTGTAATTTTAAAATCTCTAATCATAAAAAGACAAGACAAAATAATGACAGTGACAGGAAGTAACTTAAAGTCACCTCAACTATTTATACATTAGCACCGATATCACAATACATTGAGCCTCAGGACTGCGTCAATTCCGGTATATTAATTTATAATTTAAAAAATAAATATTGTAATAAAAACACACATTTAATAAAAACTAACGAAAATGGGTCATATTTTTTCTATTTCTTTATTCGAAAAGCGTATAAAAATGGTAATATTTTTTATGTCGTATTGTTCATAGTAGACCGCAACACAAACTCGTAGACTGACTGAATGTTAAGTGATTACCGCCGTCCATGGACATCAGCAACACATGAGGTATCACAGATGCATTGCCGACTCTCAAGGGAGGAATAAGCTCTTTTCGTGAAACCAGATCGTATCTGTTCGGCTACACTATCGTTGGTAGCTGATTCCATAGTTTTACTACGGTAGGAAGTAGTTAGTAGGAAGGGTTGCTGTAATTGGACTGAGGAATGGTAAGGTATGCTTTATTCCACCGCAGATATAAAGGATCAAGAGGCGGAGAGAAAAAGAGTCACGTCAGTGACAATTCTAACAGTCTTACCTTGTATACGGTCAAAAGGAAGAAAATGAAAATTGTTGTTAAATAAATTATCTACCACAGACGGCGAATAACTGTTTTATTAAAGAGCCGGACTTACAAATACAAATCATTATTTCTCAAATATGACCATAATCTAAGACTATGTATGTTTTGATATCCTAAAATATGTGTATATTACGAAACTCATAAATTACGAGATTAACACAGGATATATCATATATATGTTGAAATTACGAAACTCAAAAATTACGAAACTAACGCAGGATATATTATAGTGTTCAAGTGTGTGCACAAACACAAGTGCAATCTCTATTCCCTTACACTCGTATTCCGAAGGGAGATACGACTGGAGGGATCGGGCGCAAGACCAACAGCTTAACGTGCTTTCCGAGACTCGGGAAACAAGACCGCCCACTTCCAGACTCCGGGCTGTCTACGGTATTTGACTTTTTTTATTTTTGTAATCAAAAGACCTCTCAATGATAGAAACATCGTTAAAAGAATCACTTGACTCTCATTTAAACTACCTGAGATATCACAACTTTAAAATCACGTTTTATACGGCAAACCCAAAACGCTCCACACAAATGGCTACCTAAATGTGACGTCACACCTAAGTAATTTGTATGCATTTCATTTGAATTTTGTATGGTAGCTATATCAAATGTTTCGATTATGTCAATGGTTCTATTATAATAGTTGGTTCAAATTTTATTTTTTATTCAATGGGATAATTATTTTTTAATAATTTCATACTTTTAAAATGGACTTTCCCATGAATCTTTGAATGACCGTAAAACCGGCTAGACGGTATATTTTTAATTGAGAATATTTGCTATTGGCACATATTTCCTATATTTTGATAAAATATTTATATTTTTTAAAATCTCGAGCTTTGTCAAATACTCTTACCAAAAATTTAGGTACAAATTTTTGGCCCAACTCAGGGATCGAACCTGGAATCTCTTGCGCAGCCGTCGCTTTTAATTGCGACCGACTAACCACTGCGCCGCCGAGGCAGTCAATATAGATATAATATATTATAATTAAATAGATAATAGTATACCTATTCGAGTTTTTTTTTTCAGAGAAACATTGAAATACTTGAATTTATTTTTATTTATGCTTAAAAGTACTTAACAATTTATCTACAAGCGTCATAATCACAAAATAACATATGAGGAATAAACTAAGACGACGTATTAATGTCAAGTTTAGTGGTGGTGTTGGTGCGTGTGGTGGGTGCTGTGCTTCACCGTGGCGTGGAAACTGAAAAGAAAGTACCATAATTAGAAAAATAATTTTAAAATCTTACTTACACATTATCTGTGTTTACGATCACATTACTCGTAGACACTGAATGTTAAGAGTAGGAAAAACTCGCACAGTCTGAATTTTGTGTTCATCCTTGCTGTTTAAGACATTTTGACTGACCAATTCATTTTGTGATGAATATCATGGTGATGTATATAGTAATTTTTGATGGGTTTTAAATTCTTACCCGGATTTCTTGTCGCTTTCGTAGTGCACGTCTCTGACGGAGCCGTCAGGCTCGTGCAGGGAGTAGAAGCCCTTCACGTGGTCGCCGTCGCGGGTCTCGTGCTGGGTCTTGAGGTCCCCGGTGTGCTTGTCCTCCACTTTGTACTCAAACTCGTATTTGGGGTGAGCCTAAGAAAATAACAGTTAAATGACATTTCGATACATGACAAAATTATTACAATACATCCAATACTTTAGTTACTTTTTTTAAAGATTGTCTATAAGTATCTTACGTAGTAATCGTAGTGATGATGTCCATGTTTGTCCTTGAACTCGACTTTCTCAGCGTGGCCGTCGTGGCGCGCGATGTGCTGCGACGAGTACCCGACGTGGTGCTCGTGGCCGTGGCCGTGGTGGGATTGAGCAGCCACAACGGCCACCAGAGCAGCGAAGGACAAAACCTACAAAAATTACACAGTTGTGTTCAATTCTGTTTTATGTTGGTGAAATAAAATAATGGCATATTTGCATTTCTCTCATAAAAATGTCTTGATGAAATTCCAGTATGTAATATATTTGAATTAAATAAGTTGCATAAAGCAGAAAATAACTTTTTTTACCATGCCGTGTGGTCCCCGGCAGAGTAGAATAGGCCACCCTCACTCTTACCGAGATGTCGTAAAAGGCGACTAAGGTAAAGCTGCTGGCATGATCATCAGCACCCAGAGAAGGAAAACTCTGCATTTATATCTAAACCCTCGCCAACCCGTCTGCCAAGCGTGGTGAGTATGGCAATTACCCCTCATGTGATTGAGGGAGGCCCGTACCCCAGCAGTGGGGACTTAAATGGGCTGATGATGATGATGATGATGTCTAAATTTTATTAATTATTAAATTTTGAATACCTTGAAAAACATGATTGTTATTTGATGTGATTGTTCCAATATCCAGATGTCAACTGATATAGGTCTTAAAAAATCCTTCGCTTTTATATCAGTGGAGCACTGGAGCATAATAAAACAGGTATCTTTCTATAATGAAGTAACAAGACTAAGCGATTAAACGGATTAATTTCGTAAGTCGTTCATACTCGTGCTATACTTACATGTATGCGACAATCTCTGCTCTGAAGTAACAAAGCGTAAAAAGTCAGACAAAACTTTTCTAATAAACGTATGAAGAGACTAATCAGTTATTGAGTTCAAAGTAAAGCCACGAAACTATGTGACTTTAAACAATGCAGTAAGGTAGAAAGTTCTATTGTTTAAATTTGTTACTTATCATCTTATTCATATAAAAATATACTTTCAAGTTAGCATAAAACTCTTTTTTATGAAGTCGTTAAATACATTATTGCTTCAGTCAAATTACGAATATTGATTCGTAACTCCTTTTACGTGACAGTTTTTGTTATTACATATAGTAAAAAATAATACCTAATTGTAAATTGAGACAAAATCACACACAATGTCCTGGTCATAAGATTTTTCTTGTACTATGGAAAAATGGAAACCAGGAACAACGAAGGAAGGACAAAAATCATGACCCAACACAATTATTTCATCAGCAAATATTTGTGTTGGTGGGGAAATCGAACCCCCGACTCTTTCGCGTCAAACCACTGCGCTAAACAGGTCTTAGATATACTCGTGGTTTAATCTCTTTGGGCAGCGTTTAAGCTGGTTAAAGTAGAGTTGAATACTAAGAAAACTTCAAACAATAAGGACGGACAGCCACACATCAAATAAATCTGTCAGATTTCTTCAATTGATTCTCGTCTTAATTTAAGTTTGATTCAATATGTATTAAGACAAACGTTTTCATGAATACCATTTTGTCATAAAAAAGAAAAAGTCAATTAGGTGTACTTATGAACTCAGTTGAAACAAGATATAAGTTTACTAATTTTTTTTATGTAGGTATTTAAAAATATCCTAGTACTTAGACACGTATCCATATTTTATTCCATTATTTACATCAGGGTTGGTTGGGCTAATATTGGTTTCATATGAGTATACCGCAGCATCTGTTATCATTCCTAAAACTCATATCATATTTGTTCAACCAATCCAAGGGTAAGGGAGGTTTAAAGGTTTGGCAGCGCACTTGTGAATCCGCTTGTATCGCAGGTATCCATGGGCGGTGGCAATTGCTTACCATCAGGTGATCCATCTGCTCATCTGCCAACTATCACATAAAAAAAAACAAATTTTTCGTAATGTTTAAATCTACATAACAACAGTTTGAGCATCTGTATTTGATTTCTATGTGGAACGATTAATAGTTTTATCTTCGATAAAAAATATTTACTTTTGCATTTCACTCCACAACGAAACGAGTCGCGTAGGTTCTCGTATTCATTGAACGACTTACGAAATGAATGCTTTTACTCGATACATTTTTGAACTGTCCGTAATTTTGAAAGAAACTTGAATATATTAATTTAGTTCACCGTATTACTAATATAAAAGAGATTGATTTATTCAGACCATTATCAGTTGTATCCTGGGCTTTGCAACAATCACAACAAAAACAAAATGTTTATCAAGGTGGGCAACATTATTTAAATCGATAGCTTTTGACTTCAAAGTTTATATTTTAAATAGAAAGTAGTGCAAATGATGTTTATTGATTAAAAAATCTAAACAATATTTTTATGTAATTTTATCTGCAAAATTTACTGTCGTGGTCAAAGCGTATCTCAAACTCCGAAACGACGAAACGGACGCAACCGGAAATGGCAGACAAAGGTAATGAAAAACCATCTAAAAATAGTTTTCTATATTTCACAGGTTCTATACTTTGCCGCTGTAGTCGCCGTTGTGGCTGCCCAATCCCACCACGGCCACGGCCACGAGCACCACGGCCACGGCCACGAGCACCACGTCGGGTACTCGTCGCAGCACATCGCGCGCCACGACGGCCACGCTGAGAAAGTCGAGTTCAAAGACAAACATGGTCATCATCACTATGATTACTACGTAAGTCTTACTTCTTTTATCTTTTAAAAGCTAAGTTATAAAATACGAATAATTTGAGATGGAAAAGTATTATAAATAATAATAAAAATGTCCAAAATACACTTGAATAGATAATTATGATATGTACTTGGTCCTGGCCCGTGCAAATCAATAAAACCGATGATATAAATCATTGAGTAAAAACTTATAAAAATAAATAATAATAATAATAATAATAATATAGGTACTATACTATATAATATAGGTACCGGCTGTCAAGCCGAGAAATTTTTACTAATAAAAAAGAATAATAATAATAATTATAATAATTATCGGTTCCACTCTACCATATTCAGCTCAACCGTATGGGAAAACATCGTGAGCAAATCTAAACGTTTAGGTTAGTTCTCAAAATGTGAATACCCACAATTGTGGAGATAATTATACTTAATGCCTTTTTGTATGTTAACCTCTCAGGCCCACCCTAAATATGAGTACAAGTATGAAGTGGAGGACAAGCACACCGGTGATCACAAGACCCAGCACGAGACCCGCGATGGTGACCACGTCGAAGGATTCTACTCCCTGCACGAGCCCGATGGCTCCGTCAGAGACGTGCACTACCACAGCGACAAGAAAACTGGGTAAGTTATGAAAATAATATAGAAAATTTTAAATCAAAAATCATCTTTAGCATCTTATGATGTTTTCAAAAGATTCATTTATTTTTCAGTGTAAATGATAAACTTGTAGCTCAAAGTTATGAAGTATTGTTTTCGATTTTGATACCTTTAGGTATAAAGGTTTTTCCTCAGGTTTAATCAGTATTAAAAGAACAGCTTTTTCTGTACGGCAAACTATTTCCATAAATTCGTAACTTTACTCAAAACATACTTGTAAACCTGGTATAGTGTAGAATCACGTAATAAAGAGCTTTTCTTTTCAGTTTCCAGGCTACCGTGAAGCACAGCACCCACCACACACACCAACATCACCACTAAACCTTATGTAACTAGTGTTATGTCAGTTATGTTATTGTTGTTTGTTGCTCATTTGTTGTGTTGTGATAATGAAGTCTGTAGATATTATTTAAGTACTCAAGAATGAATAAACACTTATTCAAACATTTGAATATTTTATTTGACCTGTAAAAGCATACGCTAGTTTTATTACTGTAAATATAGTAAAGTATTAGCCTATATGGTATTCCACTGCAGGGCAGAGGCCTTCATCATGGAAATCAAATTATTGCTACTATAATGGAATTAAACTTAATCACCACGTTTGTCTAATGCGGATTAGTGATCACAAACCCGAGCAATGTTCGAAGAATTTGAAACATAGTTTTTGTTTCACCCGGGAATCGAACCCAGGACCCCCATATTACGGCCCGGTACTTACACCACCACACGGCTTGCCTCGCCAACCCGTCTGCCAAGCGTGGTGAGTATGGCAATCACCCCTCATGTGATTGAGGGAGGCCCGTGCCCCAGCAGTGGGGACTTAAATGGGCTGACGATGACGATAATGATTTACACCACTGGACCAACAGGGCCACCAACTATAAATATACTAATGCTAAAGTTATTAATGACTGGTTCAATGGCGCTTTTTGTAATACATATTAACTCCCTTTTACACAATAGTCGTGAGTTCGAATCCCACTCTTGGACAAATATTCGTGTGATGAACACTTGTGTTTGTTTTATGACTGGGTGTAGTAGTGTTTTTCAATTTTATCAAGCGGTTGTGTTCTCTGTTGTCTGATTCCGTAACATAGTGCTTAAGCTAAATAATACGGATACGTATTAATGTGTGATATCTTGTATGAATTTAATAATTTCTTATACGTCATTTATTTAGATAAATATGATTTTATTATATTTGTCATGAGGGTGACCTAGATAGGACTAGATCGCCTCTATTACCTCTCATCCAGCCATTTCATATAAAAAAAGTCTTGTTTTATTTATATCACATTTCATAATGTATTTTCACTACCTAACGAAAGTAAGGACAGCCATGATTTTTTTTTATTTATTTGCATACTCATCGACGTATTCTATCAGTTGCCCATTTACCCTTATTCTACCGTTAGTGCTATTGTTCTTCAGTTCAATCTCAAGCCTTGCCGCGCTCAGTTGTGTGAGCTTAATTTCGAGCTCCGCAGATGTGCTAGCAAACATATCATCAGCGAAACGCAAGTTACATCGATACCTTTCATTGTCTAGGAGCCAGTATTCACCAGATAGATGGTACCTATCTAGGTAGTCTCCTTCTACAAAACACATGGCAAGGAAAAGAAATCGAGCGTCGTATTCAAAATGCCTCGAAGAGCTTCTGGTCAATGAAAGCGTACATGAAGGGAGACCTTCCTCAGACACTTAAGCACAAACTCATCGACGTTTGTATTCTGCCCATTCTTACTTATGCAGCACAACCTGGTCGTTGACCGAAAATCAGAACTCAAAACTCAAGGTTTGCCAAAGAGCCATGGAGCGCAGCATTCTAGGCATCAGATAGAATGCCTAACTATATCAGAATATACGCTCCAAGACTGGAATCGCAGATGTCGGTCGAAAAGCTGCAAGACTGAAATGGGATTGCGGCTGACCGATGAACGGCGACTTCAGGGTAGGCCCAGAAAATTATGGTGTGACGATTTTTACAACTATGATCAAGGGCATTGAACAGGGATCAATGGAAGAACTTGGGGGAGGACTTTGTTCAGCTGTGGGACGCTGCAGGCTCAGTAAAAAAGATGCGTAAAACATGGTAACATTTACAGTTATTATAATAGAATAATATAGCAACTGATCTCATGTTTTGCCACAGGCGGCATGTAAACTTGGAATGGATATAAATTAATTATTATTTATTTAATCACTCATTTCCAATTGAATAGCATATCATAATATTATATTCGTATTTATCCAATTTAAACCAGTTCAATAACAATTTCAAATTCATTTTCAATTATTTTGCTATTTCAGGTCTCATTGATAAATAAATGAAAAATAATAATAATAATTCTCACAACATCTCATACGTTGACCTGATTCCGTACTAAGTAGCTTAAGCACTTGTGTTACAGATATCAGACAACAGAGGAACACAAATATATACTTAAATACATATATTACACCCAGACACCGAACAAACACAAGTGTTCATCGCACGAATGTTTGTCCAGGGTGGGGATCGAACCCACGACCTTTGACGTAAGAGGCAGGGTCACTACCAATTGCGCCATCCGGTCAGTCAAAAAAATACATTGTCATTTAAAACTACCTAGCTACCTTATTATTTCATGTCAAAAAAAAACAATTAAGTTAAAATATCATTTTTTAAATACATATTGACGTACATAGTCTTTTTGTAAATAGTTTTTTGGGTATCGTCTTATATCTACATTAGTTTCTGCGATGTAGTTCAATGAGCCCTTAGAATCCGTGTAAAGACATACTTCGAAGAACGTTTGTACGTAGTGTCGGTTGTTGGCAGTGAGGGAAATTACCGTGAGGAAACCTGCTCGAATAGTTTCTCAAAATTTTGGATAGGTACGAGAACCTTCAATATTTGAAAGAATTATTATGAACGTGTAACCGTGATCCAGTTTGTTCTGGTTCCCTTGTCTAAGGGTTGCGAAAGTCAGATGGCAGTCGTTTCATTGTAATTACCAGATTTCCTGTATCCTGGATCCGGGTCCAAGCGTACCCCAGGCTCCGAAGCAACATCTTTGGACAAAACTGAGAATTACATGCTAAGATTAAGAGGGAAATAAGTATTTACAATACATTTGGCGACTTTACTCCACAAAGAGCGCCTCCTATACTCGTACTTATGGAATATTATGGCATGATAAATTCAAATTTGAAAAAAATGCAATTATGCGGCTGCTGTCCCGGATGAGTGATTCTCCACTTACGAGTATTCCTTGAAATTTATCAGAAGAAATGTTGATGTATAAAGAAATATTTTATCACTATAGTTTTCTACCTCTGTTGGTTAAAAAAATCTTAATATATTGTTTTAAAAACTAACTTTTAATTTTTTAATTTTTGTAGAGAGGCTCAACGTCATCACCTGATGAGGTCTTATACCTTTGATAACATTATTTTAATTATAATTCATATTCCATTTTCTGTACACGACTAAAGTATTCGGATACATTTCTAAACAAGGTATATGTAACGATAAGATATCAATGTTTTGACCTTTTAACAATACTATAGAAACCCTAATTTTATCCAATAAATCAAGCGGTGAAGAACAGACATCCGTTGCAATAATACATCACCAACGTCCCCACGCTTCATATTATTTAACATGTAAGGAAAAAAAAAGAATCGAATTATTTATCACTATTTTTTATCATACAATCAACAATATTGTTTGAACATTGACTGACTCGTTGACGCAGTGGGTAGTGCGTCGCACTCCCAGTCGTTCCCGGATCGGGCCAAAATTAGTACCCTAAACAAACTCAGGTAGAATATAGATAAACTCAGGTAGAATTCAGGTAGAAATCTAAAAACTCAGGTAGAGTTTTTCTTAGTGTCAGCCCGTAGTCTGGAAGTTGGCGGTATTGATCACGGGCTCCGAAACGATCAACGTTAAGCCATTAGTCCTGCGCCCGATCCTTCTCCGGCCATGTTACACTGGTGTCCCATCGAAATATGAGGGCAAGGGAATAGAGAGTGCACTTGTGTTTGCGCACACACTTGAGCAGTAAAGTATATCCTGCGTAAATGGCTGATCTTTAAGATAGGCCGCCTTAGCCGAAATCAGTTGGAGGATATTACTTTATAATTATTGTTTGAAAATAGGAAAGAAGGAAAGTAGATGTAAATGATGCTGTCTCAATCATACGTTTAACTGACGCTCATATTATCAGCATGTAATTTTTCGTAATTGGTATTTTTCTGGTAAAATTTCAATTTCAGTTTAATGATATTAGGTAGATAATAGGTACTTCCACGGTATTAAAACGGTCGGCCACTTCATGTATGAAATAAAAAATAATATAAATATTGGTAGAGAAGGCTTATATTATAGTGCAAAAAATCAATAAATAACATAATCATGGATATAAAAAACAGTACGCCGCGTAAAAAGTTCTTCATAATCGGAATGAAAAAAATGGCGTATTATTAGTATTTTCAGGGTAGGACCACTTTGGCTTATTCAACTGAGGTTTGATTGAAACGATGGCGAAAATTTCTCAATCCCAACCTTTGGGTTTAAAATAACTTTTGATCATCAAAACGCTTAACTGGTACCTGCAGAAAGAACAGCTTTATTAATGTCTTAAAAGACATCCTCTTTTTTGGTCCAAATGTGGGCCAGTAAATTTTTTTGCAGTATTCTGTAGTACTTGCTACCCTGAGTATTTAATATATGACTCCAAAGCTGTAGGGTCATTATCATTGATTTTATTTGAGGTCAAAAATCAAATCTTACATTTTCAGTGAATTAAGTGACAAAATATTTTTATCGTTATGCCAAATTTGACATTTGAACAACAGGGTAAACACCAAAACAGATCAAGGCAAAATTTTGTTTCTTATTTGGATCCAAAATATATAAAAGTCCTAGGATCTCCTTTATAACAATTCCTTACAACAAGGTTCAATAAAATATTCCACATTGGATTAATTCTTTTAATTTTTTCCTATGAGTACTTAACAATATCTACAGGCATTATAGATAGTTTAGCTCACGAAGACGCGCCCCACCACTTTTGGGCAAGAACAAATTAATAATTTTAATTAATTTGAACACTTCTCACAGAAAAAAATTCAAGTAGGGCATCTTTTTAGTTACCCCGTGACGTTCTGTCAATTTATCATAGTGTGCGTGAGCACTCATTGCTAATTTGTAAGCGATAATGAGAAAGGGTGGGGCACGTCTTCGTGGATTGAACTATCTGTAATCACAATACAACAAATTAGCAATAAACAACGGTAAAACACTAGTTACGTAACGTTTAGTGGTGGTGTTGGTGTGTGTGGTGGGTGCTGTGCTTCACGGTGGCCTGGAAACTGAAAAGTAAAAATATTGTTAAAAAATATATATTGGGCACATTGATAGAGAGACAAATACAAGTATGATACAACAACAGCAGACAGTACATACTATTTTTCCATAGAAACATTTGGACTTTCTTGTTACGACAAATGATTTAACAAAAAAACAATGTTATTTTGAAATCCTACCCAGTTTTCTTGTCACTATGGTAGTGTACATCTCTGACGGAGCCGTCGGGCTCGTGCAGGGAGTAGAAGCCCACGACGTGGTCACCATCGCGGGTTTCGTGCTGGGTCTTGTGGTCACCGGTGTGCTTGTCCTCCACTTCGTATTTGTACTCGTATTTAGGGTGAGCCTGAAAAAATAAATGTGTATAAAAATAATGTAAGAATATACCAATTTCACAAGTGGTTTGTAAATTTGTAAAATGGCTCTGTCATCTGCCTAATCAACTATATTTATTTAATTATGTGTCAGTGATGTTATAAGTTGATATGATTATGAATAATGGTAATATATTTGTACAAAACTTGACTTAATCTATAATTATTTAATTTTGGAAATTCAAAAGCTGCTATTTCGGCTGGATTTTTGTGGATTCAAATTAATGAGATAAACGTAAATATAAAAAAAGTATATCTAAATGTCTAAAAATATCTTACATAATAATCGTAGTGATGATGTCCATGTTTGTCCTTGAACTCGACTTTCTCAGCGTGACCGTCGTGGCGCGCGATGTGCTGCGACGAGTACCCGACGTGGTGCTCGTGGCCGTGGCCGTGGTGGGATTGGGCAGCCACAACGGCCACCAGAGCAGCGAAACACAATACCTGTAAATATACAAAGCTATGTTTAGATTTGTTCATAGCCTCAGCCTATCATTCCTAGTTGCGTCCATACCATCGCTTTGGAGTTTAGGGTACGCTTGGACCAAAATGTTTATATATACATAGTATTTAGATTTGGCAAACGTAATGAAGGGCGCCCTCTGGCTAGGTGGAGGGGACGATCTCAGGATCGTCCCTCCACCTAGCCAGAGGGCGGCGACGAGCGCAGGATGGCTGGCAAGATCTAAGAGGCCTACGTCTAGCAGTGAACTGCAACAGGCTGATGATGATGATGATTTATTTTTGCAGATATTTTAATAATTGAGAAATTTACTTAATCACTTTTTTGATTTGTACCACTTTTAATTAAAAAATAAACTAAGTTAGAGTATTAAACAACAATTGTACATATATTATAATTATTTTACATTAGCAATAAAACAATTGCTTGGAAATTAAATGAAATTAATATTACATTTTATATGGTGAGTACATAATTTCCAATAAAAATGCCCAATTAAAGTATTGATCCATTCGTTTCCAAAATTATAGGTGAATAACTGTTTCCTACCTTGATAAACATTTTTAGTTGTGTGGTTGTAATCGCTTCAAAACCCAGGATTAAACTGATAATGGTCTAAAAAACCCAATCTCTTTTATATTAGTAACAGGTTGGACCAAATTAATATATTCGGATACATTTCAAAATAATGCGCGGTTCAAAAATGTATCGAGTGAAAGCATATTTCGTAAGTCGTCATTGAATACGAGTAAAGTATAAACTTTTACGTGATTCTATCACTTATAATTATGAAGCTGATGTTTTACTTTAAGTACGGTGGTGGAATGATCGGTACTTAATAATATCCTCTAACCGATTTTGGCTAAGGCTGCCAATCTTAACGATCAGTCACTTTCGCAGAATATGTTATAATGCTCTAGTGTGTGTGTGCGTAAACACAAGTGCACTCTCTATTCCCTTATACTCATATTCCGATGAGACACCAGCGTGACACGACTAGAGAGGGATTGGGCGCAGGACCAACGGCTAGAAGTGCTTTGCGAGGCACGGGGGTACATGACCGCCGACTTCCAGACTCTGGGCTGACACTAAGAATTTCTTACCGAAAACTTAGGTACAAAAAACCCAGGTATCGAACCCGGGACCTCTTGCGCCACCGTCGCTTTAAAGCGCGACACGGAAACCACTTAGAAACTGACTATAATAGGCAGAACTTAGTTACTAGTTACTTAGACATGACACTAAAGTGTTGAGCAACTTTTGATGCTGACCGTACTTGCTCACTAGGAGGTAACTTATACAATAAAATTAAAATAATGTATTTATATGTAATAAAATCATGACTGAAAACATAAAATAAATATTAATAAAACACGGTAAAGTACTTTACTTCTAACATTAAAAGTCTTACATTAGATATTTGTAGGATTTCAGCCAATTCGTAGACATGCAAGTCTAAAATGACAATTAGGAGTTCATCTAATAAAATAAATATAAATATTTCACAGCATCACATACATTGATCTGACTCCGAGATAGGTAGCTCAAGCACCTGTGTTAGGGATATCAGAATCAACAGTGGGATTACAAATATATACATATAATACTTTTCTTTTGTAAATACATACTTATAATACATAGAAAACACCCAGACCAATACAAACAAACATGTTCATGCACACAAATGTTTTTACTGTGCGGGGATCGAACCCGCAACCCTTGTATCAGAGGCAGCGTTTACTACCGCTGTTCCAATCGGGTCGTCAAAATATCTAAATCAGGAAATGAAATAAAGTTTTAAATGAGTCACAATTTTAACTGAAATCATTTACCTAATGGAATTTATAGCAGTAATATATAGCGCAGTAGATTATCATGACATATTATGATGTTTTCTCAATCTAACCATATTTTAACCAGCTTTACCACTGAGGTAAAGCTCAGTGGTTCTGAACGCACCTTCTATATTGGAGTCGTGGTGTGATTCCGAGAATGCAAATGCAAATCAATGTGCGTATGTCTAACATTAGGAAAACATCGTGAGGAAGCCTGCACCCTTCGGATAGTTTCTGAAACGCGTAATCATGTTTCAGTTCAGTTTTCCCTGTAAAGGTCAGACGGCTGTGGATTCAGTGTGATTACGTCACTTAGGCACAGTTTTCTGGATGTTTGAACATAGCAAAAATCTGACACTTCATTTAGGTATTTAAACGTTCATATCTCTTAACAATTAATTTACGAAAATAATGGTATAAAGCGTACCTCTTGCCCCGGAGCGACAGCTTTGGACAGTCCAGAAAACTAACTTTTTTTTTATGCTAGAGGCGGACAAACGAGCAAGCGACTCGCTTGCTCGTTCCTGATTATGGAGGAATAGTTCCTTCGTCCTGATGGACAGGAATCAACGCCACCCATGAACATACGCGAAATCAGAGAGAACGGCAATGTGTTGCCGGCCTTTTTAAAAAAGAGTACGCCCTTCTCTTGAAGGTCCCTAAGTCATAACCGTCGGGAAATACCTACTCCTGCAGCCAAACCGTTCCACAGGACTGAGGTACGTAACTCATTAAAACATGAGAACTTTAATCAGACCTTTTAATTTAGTTGAAAAAGTACTTATTTATTTATTTATTTATTTATTTGGATCACCAACATAAGTTACAGCAATTATACATAATTAACCTAAGATTAAACAAAAATCTAACTGTACTTATAATAACAGGTAATCACAGCATTCGTAAAAATTAAAAATATGTAGTTACAAATTATAAAAAAAAAACAATTAAATTACAAAGACTTAGAAATAAAAACAAATTTTAATAAATACACAGCAAATAAGAAAAAAAAAATAAAGAAATAAAACATTACTGTATATCACTATTTCTGAGGAGACATAGAAATTTGGGAAGACCTTGAGAATGAATATCAAGCTCGGGTATTATTTTAATAAGTTCGTTGTAGAGGCGAGATATACGTATGATAGGTGAGTCGCGGCCCATTCTCGTTCTGCAAAACTGCTTTCTGAATAACCCACAAGGGTACCGAGGTATTCTGTTCGGAATATTGAAGTTTAGTTTACTAAGCAACATAAGCATGCTTACTAACTTAAATCGATTGTATTTAAACTAACCGGTGATTTTATGTGCTTCTAATAAGTGTTTTCGCTCTTATGATTAGGATTCCAAACACTTAATTTTCTATACTTTACCGCTTCCTCTTTAAGATGCGCGAGTAACTAATTGCAGAACAGAGTAAATAACTTACCAGTTCTTACATTGCTATTAACTACATACAAGGTGTATCTGTGGACATTTACATTCCTTTAACCACGTGTTCTACCAACCATTTTGAGCAACATTTGTTCTACGACTTTTAGAAATTCGTCGAAAATTTTTAGGACTCCCCAGACAAAATAACCAAGTCACGTGACCGATTTTGCATGAAAAGTTGAATTTTATTTATGCGAATTTCGTATATAAGTCAACAATTTTTACGAATTTCGTAAAGTCATAGAACAAATGTTGTTCATAATGGTTGGTAGAACACGTAGTTAAAGGGCTGTAAATGTTCACAGACACACCCTGTATATAAGTACTGCATTTGTCACATAGTTTAGTTTAACTTTGAATTTATTCACTGCTTAGCTATTTCATTCAAATGTTCGACAAATATATACATTCAGTTGAAAATAGAACTTCCTGAGTCCAGAATGTTCAAATATGAATTTATCATTGTCCGAACAAACAGCCACTATTACACAGGTTACTATTATCGTTAATTTTCCTCTATTAGGTGCCGATTGGACAAAATTGACAGATTTGTGCAATTGAACCTGTGGCTGTCCATACTTCATCATGTTTTATTACTCCAGAGTAGTGATTGTCACAAACATGTATGGCACAAATATGACCGACTTGCGAAATCAATCCGTTAACGCGCTTAGTCTTGTAGAAAAATACCTGTTTGGTTTTGTCTGATATAAAAGTGAAGGATTTTTTCAGACATATATCAGTTGACCTCTGGATATTGGAACAATCACAACAATTATAACAAAATGTTCTTCAAGGTAGGAAAAATGTGAAATTAATAGATTAGATACATAAAGTTTTCGAAATTCGGAGCGCATTTTTTGCTGGTTATGAAAACTAAAATCATTCAATTTAATACTTTTTAATTTATACAAAACATTATTGGGGTTGACAGTTGGACTAACATTCTTCAAAATGGGAAAGCTATATTTAAGAATTATTCTTTTTATTAATAATTAATATGCAATACCAGAAGCGAAAGTATTGCATTTTAATTAATAATAAAAATTATAATTCTTAAAAATATATATTTTTGCAGGTTTTGTCGCTCGCTGCTGTAGTGGCCGTTGTGGCTGCCCAATCCCACCACGGCCACGGCCACGGCCACGAGCACCACGGCCACGGCCACGAGCACCACGTCGGGTACTCGTCGCAGCACATCGCTCGCCACGACGGCCACGCTGAGAAAGTCGAGTTCAAGGACAAACATGGACATCATCACTACGATTACTACGTAAGATATTTTTAGACAACCTTATTTTGGTATATAATAAGTAACATAATGGCTTGGATGAATTAAAGTTCTCAATTAGAATAATAAATAATTTTGTGAAATATAAGTAATGCAAAGTTTATTTTCTCAGGCTCACCCTAAATACGAGTTCGAGTACAAAGTGGAGGACAAGCACACCGGGGACATCAAAACCCAGCACGAGAGCCGCGACGGCGACCACGTGAAGGGCTTCTACTCCCTGCACGAGCCCGACGGCTCCATCAGGGACGTGCACTATGAAAGCGACAAGAAAACCGGGTAAGGTTTAAGAAAAACTTCCATCAAAAATTACTATTCAGAGTCCGAAATTACTATCCAAAGAACTCCCGTGATAAGACGCGGGATTACTTTCATGGCGCGGACTCTACCTCCCATGAAATTATTCAAATCGAGGATATTCCAACATTTTAGACTACCTTTTGCTTTTTCCTTAAGATAGTAAACCAAATTCACCTGAATTTGGTTTGACGATATAGCCACCATTCATTCAGCAATGTAACCGTAAACTAATAATAATATGATGTAAGTAGGATTTTTTAAAATTATTAGGTGTAATAGAATGTTTTTTTTTTCAGTTTCCACGCCACCGTGAAGCACAGCACCCACCACACACACCAACACCACCACTAAACGTGTAGTTAGAATCAACTATATTTGGTTTGTTCCTCATTTGTTATGTTGTTAAAATGACGCCTATAGATATTGTTAAGTACTCGTAAGAATTAATAAACACTTTTTAAACATTAAATTTTTTACTTAATCTGTAAAACCATCTCAGATCACCTTTGAAATTTTTCTAGTAATCAAAAATTGTAAACTTACTCATTTCCATTTCATTTAAATTACTTACTATTTAGACATGCAAATGAGTCAAAATCTATAATAGTATACGTAGATCTAATCGCAATACTAGTAAAATAACATAAGACGATCCGTTTGGAAAAGTGGTAGTGCACGCTGCCTTTGGTCCAAGGGTTGCGGGTTCGATCCAATCACAGTACAAACATTTATGTGCATGAACGTGTCTGTTTGTGTTGGTCTGGGAGTTTTCTATGTATTATAAGTATGTATTTACAAAAGAAAAGTATATAATGTGTATATTTTTAATCCCACTGTTGATTCTGATATCCGTAACAGGTGCTTGAGCTACCTATTTCGTAGGTAGTCAGATCAATGTATAGGATGTTGTGAAATATTTATATTAATTTTATATTTAACAGTACATCTCAAAAATAACAGTCATACAGCTAGCTGACAATCGTATAAAATGGAGACGGTCTACTTTTGTAAGAAACTCTTCACTAAAAGAAGAATGAAACATATTGAACTCGTATCAGTTGAAAAATAAAGTCTAAGTCCAGCCAATTTTTTATTATATTTTTATAAGATAAGATAAGATAATTGTTTATTAGGCATTTAATTTATACAATGCAGTTTTACAATGTAAAATACAATTCAAACAGTACAGTACGAACATAGCGCAATACATTAAAAAACAGTAGGCACCTAATAGGCCTCCGCTCAGCATAATGTCGAATATACGCTGTGCGCACCACTACGCTGATCTTCCGCAGATGCCTTATAGACAATGGTGTTCAAATAAATTTAAATGGTGTTCAAGAAAACGTAGCTTAATACTTTAATACTATTTTATTTACTCCGCCGACTCTATGGTATTTTAAAGCCAATTTCTTTTTAATGGACTTGTCCTGCCCACGGTTACAGTGTGACCAAGATCAGAAAGCATTTCCGTGGCATTGAAAAGGAGTTTTTTATATGCGAGATTGTCAGCACAGCATTAGTTCCGACTTATGCTACGTGCCAAATAACCGTGATCAGACTGTACGGGACAACTTTAATAAATGCAAAATATATTTATTGAAATGAGGGTTTTCGCGTGTGAAAAATCCGGTAGATGGCCTACTTTTAGACTGAGGTCCAACATCAACCGCATTAGTAGTTTAGTTTGTCAAATTGACATAAAAATAACTAACACGGATTTTATACACGCAAAGACCCTCATTGTCACATTGACAAACACCACATTTTATAAACAGGCTGTTTTCATTTAGATTTCAAGATTGAGTTAATTGTCAAATCGATAATAAATGACAACTCAAAACAGGCTGTTCTCATATACAATTCAAGATTTTCCTAATGTAAATAGTAGTATTTTAAAATTAAACATCATATGATGGGCCAGTTTTTAATTAAAATAATTAAGTGAGGATGTAACTCACAGACAGATCTCATTATGCCGGTTGCCTCTGAGGGGATATTTTTACCGTCTTCTTTACGCTTATCTAATAAATCTGCAAAAGCGAGGGCGTTGAATCACCTATAATATTAGACGGGTGTTTTTCTTAAGGCGACGGGTAGCTAACTAGCGACACCATTCGTATTTAATTGTTTGCTACTAAACCGGATCTATTTGAAACAATTTCGGGGCTACAACCTCTGGGCAAGCACTTATACAATTTATTAAATAACCATTCACAAATTTTGGGTCCGTTTTTGTACGTGAAAAATTAATTACCGCTAAAAGCGGCCACTTTTAGCGTGAATCAATTTTTCGCGTTCAAAGTTGGCTCATTGTTATTTAATTATGCATGGTTATTTGATAAATAGTATTAGTCTCGGTTTGTGCATGCACTTTCTATGGGACCATTGACCATTGACAGTGTATGCGACATGCGCAGTTGTCATCTGATGCGACCGAGCGGGTGAGCAGGTTGCGGATAGCTCGCCCTCCCCCATACCCACCTCTTTGCTTGAGGACGGGAGAGGGTGTCACGTTGACCCCGGACAATAGATGGCTGCTCCAAAACCCAATCCCAGGCTAGGAGCATTCCTGACAACCTCAAACCCATGCTCCCCACCTCATCCTCGAACCACCCTAACTCACCTTATCCTTCCCCTCATGTCCTGGAGGAGTTAACCTCGACTCTAAAAAACCCCAATCTAAGGTGTCATCCGACCCGTGCCGCTAGATGCATGGCCGAAGGGATGTTCGGTCGAGAACGGAGGGGCCTCGAAACCAGGCGAAATCGAGGTCTATTTAGCCTTACCCCTGCAAGCGGGGCTCTGCAGGGGTGGACCTTTACTTCCCTAGCTTCTCGTGGGAACTATATGGATATTCTTGACATTATAGACGACCATCTAAATTCTACCGAAGAGGTACCAGGTACCTCTGAGGCTATGCTCTTTGGTAGCGATACTGAGGAGCATACTATCACTGCCGAAGCACCTGGGACTGATGGACCGGGTACTTCTAACGCGGAGTCGACCCCTCTGGGTGCAACGCACCAAAGGGACTCGTCGACCAAGGGGCCAGAGAGTAAACCCAGGGTTAAGCTCTCTGGAGCTGATAGGAAGCAAATCTATCGGCTCGTAGCGAAGGGTATGACCTTCGAGCAGGCGCTAGAACTGCGCATGAGTGAGAAGGCTAAGCAGAGGACCCAAGAGGAGGGGGAAACGAGGGAGCGGGCGACTAAGCGCCCTCTCAATACCTCGTCAACCTCAAATCAAGGCAATCCTACCAAGGCACCGAAGCTTGGCGAGCCTTCCACCTCGAAGCCTACCTTTAAGGAGGTTGCTGGGTCCGTCACGTGTGGCATCAAAGACGCCCTGGGAAAAATGGACCAGGAGAGGGTCGAAATACTTCAAGGTGCTATCTTGAAGTGTATCGACACCTCAGATGACGGTGACGGCCCCAGCTTTATTGGATGCAAACCGCGCTCGGGTGGCATCCTTTTGGCGTGCGCAGATGAGAACTCGAAGGAGTGGCTCATCCGCAAACTGCCCAACATTAAACCCTGGGATGGAGCTAATCTCTCCGTTGTAAACGAAGAGGATATGCCCAAGCCCAGGTATGGCACGGCCTGGATACAGGAAGCCAAGCACGACGCAGATACCATCCTGCGGAGGTTGGCAAAACAAAATAAAGGGTTAGACCTCTCGAGTTGGAGGGTAGTCAACCGGAAGCCCGAAGCAAAAGGTCAAACAGTGACCTTTTCCTTCGACGAGGCGGCCTTGGAGACTATTCTTCAGCGCGAGGGGCGCCTCTACCTTGACTTTGGCCTCATACACATAAGGGTCAAAGGGGGCAAAGTATCCGGGGATAAGAAGGAGGGGGCAAGCGTCGAGGCGCGTCCAAGTACCTCCAACTTGGTCTCGGGTACGGAACCCTCAGGAGGAGCAACTGGAGCCGACTCCAGCAGCAACACACCTCCACCCGTCCGGGGGACGTATGGAGTCTCGAGGGGCAACAGTCGTGTTGCAGGACCATCGAGAGGCAGGAGCACCACTACCTGCCAACCATCTGCCCTAGACAGCAGAGGTCGTGGTCGTGGTGGTCGAACACGACCAGCAGGGGGACGCGGCAAGAGAGGCGCTGTGCGAAGGCCGGTAAATCTACCGACCCTAGCACAGGAGCACTCCAGCAGGAAAGCCGCAAGCAACCTGCTCAACAAAAACAATTAATCCCCCCCCCCCCCCCCCTTCCCCGTAAGAAACAGACACAACCCACCTACACAAATATCCTCCTATCCCTTCCCTCCTAATTTAGAAACTTTCTCCCAACCCTTCCCTTCCCAATCCCCAAACCCAACAACATAATGATTAAGGTGATACAAGTAAACCTCCAGCACTCAAAGGCAGCCTCAGCTGCCCTTTGCCAAAGATTCCTCTCTGGGGACCTGGACATCGCCTTGATCCAAGAACCGTGGGTGAATAAAACCACAGTAATGGGGCTAAACTCGGCAGGTAAGATATTAAGTAACACCTGCGGAGTGAGGCCAAGAGCATGCATGCTCTTCAAGAGAGGCATAAATTACCTCCCGATCCCTTCTCTGTGTACAGATGATGCTGTTGCAGCGTATATAGACCTACCCGGGGGGAAAGGTGGGGAGACATTCATAGTCAGCTCCATGTACCTTCCCGGTGAGGACCAGGATCCGGGGGGAAAGGTGGGGAGACATTCATAGTCAGCTCCATGTACCTTCCCGGTGAGGACCAGGATCCGGTGAACAAGGTGACGCCGGTAATGGAATACTGTCTGGAGAGAGAAACCTCAGCTGCTGGTGGGTACCGACTGCAACTCCCACCACACATCATGGGGCAGCTCCAACACGAACGCCAGAGGTGAGTTACTGTTTGACTACTTGCTCACTAATAATCAATTTGTTCTTAACGTGGGTAGCAAACCAACCTTTACCACACGTTCTAGGCAGGAAGTACTAGACATAACTTGGTGTTCAGGTAATCTCGCACACCGAGTGACCAATTGGCACGTCTCAGATGAGCCGTCCATGTCCGACCACACCCACATTAGGTACGACATACTATGCTCGGGAACAAAGGAACCGAACACCTACCGTGACCCCAAGGGAACAGACTGGGAGGGCTTTAGGAACTCCCTTAGGTTATACCTTGGAGATTTTAAATACATCAAAACTGTGGACCAAGTGGAAGCCGCAGCAGAGGACTTAGGCAAAAGCCTAATGAATGCGTATCTAGAAAATTGTCCTCTTAAGACCACTAAGAGCAACAGGAACGCGCCTTGGTGTAACAAAAACCTGGAGCATCTGAGGCAAAGGACCCGTGCCTTATTTAACAAGGCAAAAAAAGACAAGAACTGGGATGCTTACAGGAAGGCGTTAACACGTTTCAATAGGGAGCTCAGGAAAGCAAAAAGAAGATCCTGGCAAAAATTCTGCGGGTCCATCAAAGACACTGCCCAAGCTGCCAGGATCCATAAAATACTATCCAAGACACCTGAATCCCATCTAGGCCTGCTAAGGAAAGCGGATGGATCTTTCACAGAATCTCCGGAGGAAACACTGAGACTGCTTGCTCAAACGCACTTTCCGGAATCCGTGTACATTAATAACGAAAGAGAACTCCAGGTCAGTAAGTCTCCGGAAAGGAGACCGAGGAATGAAGACTGGAGGAGAGCTTCCGTTATTTTTCGTCCCCAGCAGATAAGTTGGGCAATTAGGAGTTTCAAGCCTTATAAATCTGGTGGGGTCGATGGTATCTTCCCGGCTTTGTTGCAGCGGGGCGAAGATATCATCATCTCTACGCTGATAAAACTATACCGTGCAAGCTTTGCTTGGAGTTATCTGCCATCAGCGTGGACTCGGGCGAAGGTCACTTACATTCCCAAGGGAGGGGACAAAGACAAATCGCAGCCGAAGTCCTACAGACCGATAAGTCTCACCTCATTCCTATTAAAAACGATGTAAAAGGTGTTGAACAGTCACATCAGGGCAACATACCTCGTTGAAAAACCCCTGAGTGCAAGACAACATGCCTACCAAACAGGCAAGTCCACGGAAACGGCACTTATTGACCTGGTGGACAGAATTGAGAAAGCCATAGAAGACAAAGAAATTGCACTCTGTGCCTTTCTCGATATCGAAGGGGCGTTTGACAACACCAACTTCGATGTTATAACACGTAGCATGGTGAATCGTGGAATCGACGACACCACCACCAGATGGATGGGATCCATGCTACAAAATCGGACTGCAACAACAACGTTGATGAACAAAACCCTTCATTATAGAGTGACCAGAGGATGTCCACAGGGCGGAGTCCTATCACCCCTTCAATGGTCATTGGTTGTTGACAGTCTCATCTGCGAGCTCAATGAAGCCAGATTTCTGACTCAGGGTTACGCAGATGACATAGTAATAATGGTCATAGGAAAATGCCCTAGCACCATTTTCAATCTTATGCAAAGGGCCCTACGAATAGTAGAAAACTGGTGCACGAGACACGTGCTAACAGTCAATGCACGTAAGACGGTCTTAATCCCGTTTACCAAAAGAAGGAAACTAGAAACGCTCCACGCCCCAACACTTCTTGGTACGAAGCTATGCTTGTCCAACGAGGTCAAATATCTCGGAGTCTTTTTAGACCAAAAACTAACATGGAACAAGCATCTCGACTACATCACTAGAAAGGCAAAAATTGCGATGGGGGCAAGCAGTAGGTTGGTGGGGCTAAAATGGGGGCTACGGCCCATGGCCGCACTCTGGATTTATAAAACCATAGTGAGGCCGATCGTCACTTATGGCTGCTGTGTGTGGTATAAGAAGACGCACCAACTTAACTGCGTAGAGAACCTCAGCAAAGTTCAAAGAACAGCCTGCCTTATAGCCACCGGCGCGCTTTCGTCCTCTCCCTCTGCAGCACTGGATGCCCTCCTGAACATTCCACCTCTGCACATTCACGTGCAGATGGAAGCGAGGATGGCTATCACGAGAGCGAAAATCAGAGGGAGGACGAGATGGCAATCTAGGGTCATGAGAAACCTCTACAACGAACTAATGAAAAGTCCGGTCATGGATATGCCCTCTGACTCCATGGTCCGTGAACACCGCTTCGATAAGCGGTTTACAGTCTTGTTACCGAGTAGACAAGACTGGGAGGCTGGAACTCCCGGAAATGTTAAGCAGAATGACATCGTTTGGTATACGGATGGCTCCAGGAAGCAGGGCATATCCGGGGCGGGATTTTGTAATGATCGCTGCGGAATACGCAAATTCGCCAACCTGGGTCGCTATACCACGGTGTACCAAGCGGAAGTCTTCGCAATAATTGGCTGTGTCCAAGAGAGTCTACAAATGAATCTCCAGAATAAGAAGATATTCATCTTCTCAGATAGTCAAGCTGCCCTCAAGGCGTTAACATCCTGTGAACTTGACTCCAAACTCACTAGCGAGTGTGTCCTGCTCCTAAACCAGCTTGGCAATGCCAACATCGTAAATCTGATTTGGGTACCGGGACACTGTAATATCAGAGGCAACGAGGTCGCTGACGTGCTAGCAAAGGCCGGGGCAGAGAGCCCACTACTCGGACCGGAACCAATAAGTGGCGTTCCAGCCTGCATGGTCAGGTTCGAGTTAAAAGAGTGGGAGCATAAGCAAAGCACTGAATATTGGAAAAGACTACCTCGACTAGAACAGTCTAAGGCGTTGATACAGGCGTTCGATCAGAGACGAGCTGTAGAGATAACAAAACTGAGTAGAGGACATGTTAGGGCACTCACTCGGACCCTCACAGGGCACTGCAAATTAAACAAGCACCTGCACAACATGGGCCTTACAGATACCAAAATCTGCAGGTTCTGTCGCGAGGACGAGGAAACGATTATCCACGTCCTCGGCGAGTGCATGGCGCTGCACCGCTGCAGAAGCCGGCACCTGGGAGCACACATGATCTCGGCTGACGAGATCAAGAGCTCCCCCATCAGCTCCATTCTCGGGTTTATCCTGGAACTGGGGCTGCATGAGGTGCTGTAATAGGTTACGGGGCTGCCACAATAGATCATCTATTGGTCGCAGTGGCTATGAGACGCAGGGCTCACCCCATTTCTATCAAATAATAATAAAATAATAGTATAAGTGTTTGCCGAGAGGTTGTAACCACGAAATTGTTTAAAATAGATTCGGTTAAGTAGCTAAAAATTAAAATCGATTGGCGTCGCAAGTGTGCCCTACCCGTCACCTTAATAATAATGGGCGTATAACATGTTCTTAATTATCATTAGTAGTATGTATCCTTCAACTGATTTCGACTAAGGCGGCCAAACTAAAAGATCAGCCACTCACGCAGGATATTATTATAGTGCTGAAGTGTGTGCGCATCACAAGTGTACTCTCTATTCCCTTGGCCTCATAATCCACTGGAACACCAGTGAGACACGACTGCATAGGAATCGGCTGCAGGACCAACGGCTTAATGTACTTTCCGAGACACGGAGGTCGTGACCGCCAACCTCCAGACTCCGGGCTGACACTGAGAATTTCTTAACAGATTACCCAGGTAGGTACAAATTTTGGCCGGACCCGGAGATTGAACTCGGGGCCCCAGGTGCAGCCGTCGCTTCAAATAGTGACGCACTACCCACCGCGCCAACGAGGCAGTTTATATAATTACCTCTATTCTAGCCACAATACTGTTTACAATATGGATAAATAAAATACGAGATCCTCATTTATAAATTTTATCGCATATATATTTAGTAAACTAAAAAAAATCAATAAATAGTTAATAAATATTAATTGTATACATACATATATAAATATATTACATATAAATTATATATCTATCATTTGTATTGTTCCCATCTTTTACGCATTTACGCGAATCATAACAAACAGGACAGCGAAACACAAATGCAACATTGACAGCAGATGACTGTATCAAATAGCAAGTTCCACTTCCTAATATGAAACCAAACACATAGGAAAACAAAATATGGATGAATGAATTGTTCTCGTGAGACAACAGTAATAAAATATTTATTATGTATGGGAAGGCAGTGGAATTAAATCCTTAAAACTGGAATAGTCACTTTTATTTTAAAATCTTTCTTTTACAAGTACATGTTATTTTTTATCATGTATTCAGTAAGTACAGTAAAATACCTAAAAAATCCTCATGATCTGTGTAATTTTTCACTAGATAAGAAATCTATTATGTTAGATTACCTACACATTATGTTAATTTGAAAATTTATTTTACTAATTTTGTTACATGTGTAATTACGTTTAGGCGTTTTTCATCCCTTTCATGTGGATTAATTCTTCTATATAATTATGATAGGTGGCAGACGACCAGACGGATCACCTATTGGTATGAGATTACCTGATTACCTCAGCCCATGACAGCATGTTTGTCGAAATATATTAATTAAAATATAAATATCAAAGCTTGATTTGTCATTTCAAAATGTATTCATTAATTTATTTTTATTCATACTAGGCGAGTCAGACTCATACTTTTTCTAGTAGTTAGTTGTTTCAGAATTATACAAATATCGTTTCTCAGTTCAGTAAAAATGGAAAGTATGTTTTAAAGAGCATTTATTTTTCTTACAAACAATTAACAACATTATAATCTTACAAAATAATCATAACAAATTTATTTATTTATACACAACATAACATTTTATTTACAGTCGTCCTAATCACAGCATAACAATGAAGAATCATGGTTGCGGTTTAGTGGTGGTGTTGGTGTGTGTGGTGGGTGCTGTGCTTCACGGTAGCATGGAAACTAAAAACATAAAAATGCATGAAAAAAAACAATGCGTGATATATGGCCCGAAGATGATGTTAGAAAGTAGGATCAACTTACCCGGTTTTCTTGTCACTGTGGTATTGCACATCCCTGACGGAGCCGTCGGGCTCGTGCAGGGAGTAGAAGCCCTTCACGTGGTCGCCGTCGCGGCTCTCGTGCTGGGTCTTGAGGTCCCCGGTGTGCTTGTCCTCCACTTTGTACTCGAACTCGTATTTAGGGTGAGCCTGAGACGTAATGAATATGTAAATTAGCCATTACCAAACTGAATTCAGTATCTTTGTTTATCCGTGTATATACAACTCTATCAATATTATTTAAAGAAGTGGTTTTGTCTTCCGAAATTGTTCTGCGCAGCAATAGTTTTAAATTGAAATCTTTGCTAATTAATAATAATAAAGGTATGTGTATCTAAAATTGTAAGATAAGTTTTTTTTTATGTGATAGGTGGCAGACGAGTAGACGGACAACCTAATGGTAAGCGATTTAAGCCCCCCTTACCCCCGGAATGGGCCTCCGGTACCCTCACTCACGCAGCACAAAACACAGCACAGCACTGCTTCACGCCGGTTTTCTGTGAGGCCGTGGCATCAATTCTGTCGAGCCAGTCTATTCATGCCGAAGCGTGGCTCTCACGGTCATGCAGAAAAACGCCGGCGAATCCGTTGCGCGTCCGCGCCTTGAACGCTCCGCTTTGAAAACGCAATCCGCCACTGTGGCAACTCCCTAAAGGTATGTGTCGAAAATGGTACCTATCTTAGTTTGGAATAAGATAAGCGTAGTGTTATCGCCATACACTTCGTTATGCTACGGGCAGATATTTTGGTCTTGTATGACGGTGGCCTACGTCCAGCAGTAATGGATTTAAAGGGTGTAAAGTGTCTTACGTGATAATCGTAGTGCTGCTCATGTCCATGCTTGTCCTTGTAGGAGACTTTCTCAGCGTGGCCGTCGTGTCTTGCGATGTGCTGCGACGAGTACCCGTGGTGGTGCTCGTGGCCGTGGCCGTGACCGTGGCCGTGACCGTGGCCGTGGCCGTGGTCGGATTGAGCAGCCACTACAGCTAGTACAGCAGCGAGGCAAAGAACCTATAGAAATATTAAACTTACAATTTTCTTGTTGTAAAAATTTAATAATAAATAAATAAATATTTTACATACATTGATCTGACTCCGAGATAGGTAGCTGAAGCACGTGTTACGGATATCAGAATCAATTGAATACATAGAAAACACCCAGACCAATACAAAGAGACATGTTAATGTACACAATATGAGTACTGTGCGTAATGATAATGATGTAATTATATTTTTGAACCACTAAACAGCCGAAGAAATTAATTTATACCAGGAAAAATTATGGGTATCAAATTCAAGTAATGTAAAGCAAATGCATAGGAAGGGACATATATGTAAATAAATAAATAACACTTATGGAGTAAACTATAAGGAGGGAAATTATATAACAAAAATTGTGGTTGAAACATTATTATAAGTATTTTTTTTATTGCACAAGAAAATAAAGTACAATTGGCGGGCTGAATACTATACAGCATTCTATACCAGTCAACCACTAGGCGATGCAATGTATGATGGCTAAATAAATATATATCCATAAACATACATGTGAGTAATATATAATATGACTAAATATACATACATAATTATATAATACAATAAACTTACTTATACTACAATCAACTTATAAAAAAAACATTTTCTTTGATGCTACATTGTAAGCATCAAAGATTACTTATAACAATAAAAATATCTCCTCATATTGTTTAAATTATTGTAGTTTAAAGTAATTTTATATAAAGTATGCAAGAATTACTTAAAACATTGAATTCTACTGCAGTTATTATTATACTTTTTCCCACCTTGAAGAACATTTTGATGTGATTGTTTGAAAGCTCAGGATTAAACTGATGCTGATCTGAAAAAAACCTTCTCTTTTATATCAGTAACAAGGCAAATCAAAGTAAGGTAGGTATCTTTCAAAATAACGAGCTGATTATAAAATTATCGCGCATGTATTTATTTCATAAGTCGTATGAAACAAGTACAAGACTCGTTTTGTCAAAGAACAAGCGATTTCATTAATTGATTCATTAATTCTTATGAGCATTAAAACGAGACCTCTGCTGAAGTCGGTGAACTTTCACATACATAAGTGCCAAGTTAGGACTACCAATGTCACAATCTAGTCCAATGTGTACCAAACGTTAGAATATAGATGGAATTGTTTGGATGTGAATCGATGACGCATTTGGACCCATCGGTCCATCGTTCGTTCAACATCGATTGTAGGTTTATTTCCCTCTAATCTTAGTAAAATACTGTAATCACTTGTGTTCATAATTTGGGTGTTGTAATAACTATTTAAGTAAGTAGGTCTATTATTTTTGGCACCTTCGTAAATTCTGGATTTGATACTACAAGACGTGCTACTTCATTTGAGGTCAAGTCAATAAATTCGATGTTATTTGATATTAATAGTCAAAAATTTCTCGACTTGAAATGTGCTTATATTTACTGTTCACATTTTTCCAAAACTGTTTTTATAATATAGCCTTTCAAACAGAGACAAAATATTCCTCCCAACAGTGTTGTGATATTAATAATAAAGAATATGTTTAAATAATAAAGGTTATTCGTTGACGCTGTGGGTAGTGCGTCACACTTTAAAACGACGGCTGCGCTTGAGGTCCCGATTTCCATCCTTAGGTCGGGTCAAAATTTGCACCTGAGTTTTTCTGTTTAGAAATTTTCACTGTCAGCCCAGAGTCTGGAAGTTGGCAGTCTTGTACCCCCGTGCCCCGGAAAGCACGGTAAGCCGTTTGTCCTGCGTCCGATCCCTCTCCGGTCGTATCAAACTGGTGTCCCATCGGAATATGAGGGCAAGGGCATAGAGACTGCACTTGTGTTACAGACATAATCACTATACTATATCCTGCGGTATATCGTGCGCGTTACCTCTTGACCTCATCGACTTCTATCAGGTGAGATTGAGATCAAGCGTTGGCCTATAGTTCATAAAAAAGTGGTTGATTGTAGATTGAGATCAGCCGTCTTAGCCGAGATCGGTTGGAGGATATTATTATTAATATATGCTATTATTATAATCATAATCAAAATTAGTTCTACCTTTTAGGTGCCTATGCCATTAGATGGATTAGTTTTATTTCGGCACCTTCCGTCCGGTGCTAAACACTGGTTTTCACCATTTTAAAAAGCTCTAAGGTTAAGCTTAAATATAATGGGCATCATCATCATCTCACAATGTCCTTCCTGGTTTCTGATGTTAGCGTATTAAAATAGAAAGATGGGTTATTTATTGCTGATTGCGAAACATCAACATCCTAACGGGACTAAGTAGATTAGGCCTTTACGACCCTTGCCTTTTTCTATGAGGACGTAATGTCCCAGGAAGAGATAGCCGTGCAACTGCGGGAGGGCGACCCTTTTGCGCTCGCAAGGGCAGAGAGGGGAAGAAAGAGCTGACCAGATATGTGTCTTTCTCCTTTCAAAAGAAGAGGACAGCTGGCGTGCGGGACGGGTGTACCAGGCCTCTACTCAGCCTGATAGGGACGGCTCCTCGCTCGCCAGTTTAACTCTAGAAGGCAAATGGGGGAACTAGATAGCTATCATCATTAACCACAATATTCGATCTGCGAGCTTTATAAACTAAACGCTTCGTTTCTAGCGCTCCTTTTTCCCGCGCTCGTGCAAACTCTGGAATGAGCTTCCAGCCGCGGTGTTCCCTGATCGCTATGACTTTTTTAAACGAGGTTTGAAAAGAGTTCTTCTCTCACGGTAGGCATCGGCATGACTGTGCTCCGGCATTGTTGATGTCTATGAGCGGCGGTTACCGTTCACCATCAGATGGGCCGCAAGCTCGTCTACCGTATATAAGCAATAATAAAAAATAAAAAAATTAAAAATGTTTTTCAAGCTTTTATTGAACCTCCTGTAGTGACACTTGCAACTCTTATATATTCCCTCTAAATACGAGAAAGCGAGGTAGTGACCGTTGATGCAGTTAGCTACCTCTTTATTCTTGCGAGTTTGTTGGTGCTGAAAAGTAGTATATATGTTGTAAATAAAATACACACACAGAAGAATTATTATTTTCAATTCAATTTTACAATCCGTTTGCTACCGTGGTTTCAGATAAGTAGTAGGTACTGTGAGTGTTCTAATCTAATCGATTAGAGTCGTAGTGTAGATTTTAATAATATTTGTGTAATAAATTAATTCGTCCGCTGTAGTCTTCAAATCATCTCCATAAATACGTCTCACCGTCGGCATATGGTTCAATATCAATCAAAGAAATTGAATACAGCTAAAGTGGCTGTTCAGAACGTCATTTATACATACCTATAATTTTATATAACCTGTCACTCCTACCCATATAACTGATACTTTGGCCTAAAACAGTTACACTGTCAAATCCACTACTCTTGCATGTTGTCACCTAACACATAACATTATCTTAGGACTTGATAGAAAACAGCGTACCACAGTTCTATTTTTTGATATGTCCAAGGCTTTCGACTTTGTTGCACATGATAATCTGATGGACAAACTAGAAAAATACGGCCTACGAGGACGTTGTTTATCATGGTTTGAAACTTACCTTAAAAATAGGCAACAATGTGTAGAAATAAATAGTATAGGTGAAGATAATGTGGCAGTTGCCTATCGCTCTCAATATAAAATCAATAAATTCGGGGTGCCGCAGGGTAGCGTCTTGGGACCAACATTGTTTTTGTTACATGTCAATGATTTGCCAAAAGTGACTAATTGTAAATGCATAATGTTTGCCGATGACATATCCATAATAATGCATTCAAATTATTGTGACAACTTAATTGACTATGAAAATGAAATTAATCAGACAATCAATAATGTAATCCAATATTTAAATAATAATAATCTGAATGTTAATCTATGCAAGACTCATTATGTAAATTTCAATATAAAAGGACGTATAATTCATGATATAAATGTAGGGTACCAGGAAACAAAAATAGAAAAAACTGACAATGTTACATTCCTAGGAATAGAACTGGATGAGTATTTAAATTTTAAAACACACGTTCATAAGGTATGCAGCAAAATCAATAGATTTGTCTACGTGCTGAGTCGCTTGACTAGAAAGACTTCTCTTAACGTGACCTTGTCCGCGTACTATGGGTATGTCGCATCAAACTTATCTTACGGGCTTCTTTTATTGGGAAATAGTACTGATGTAGGTCAGGCGTTTATTGCCCAAAAAAAATGCATACGTGCTATATGTGGCAAAGGGCCACTGGATACCTGCAGACCGCTATTTGTAAGATTAGGCATACTTACTCTCCCTAGCATGTACATAATGGAAGTATTTAAGTTTGTCAAGCAACATCCAGGATTATTCAAAAAAGCCAGTGAAATATATCCCCGGAACACACGAGATAGTAGCAGACTAGTTCTAGAGTTTCAACCCAGAACCTCTGTCTGCCAAAAAAAATGTAATTGTACGTGTATTAAGGTGTACAATAGAATTCCAGAACAATTCAAGTATGGGCCTATTAATAGTGTGACCAAAAAATTGCGACAATGGCTGATAACCAAATGTTTTTATAATCTTAATGAATTTTTCAGTATGTAGTTATTATTAATTTAAATTTTATCTCAATTTTGACATTATGGAATTGTAATTGGTTAATTTGTATTTGGTAAGGTTGACATAAATATGACATTTTTATTAAGCTATAATTAAGGAATTATATATTTGACCACTTGAATTAACTTGTTCTATCATTGTGTTCCAATTCTAACTCTAAAATAATAACAATGTAATTATTTAAATGATTTAAAATTTTGCATGTTAATTCTATTAACTGAATAGAGAGCTTCTATAATATTAAGACAGTCATCTTATGTTATCACCTATTCTATGCAAATAAAACACTTTGACTTGACTTGACTTTGACATTGAGAGGGAACGTGGGGCGTTGGCGGTCAGGTGTAATATGCTGGTCCGCAGATTTTCTCGCTGTAATAAACAAGTGAAAATTACTCTGTTTAAGACATACTGCCAAAAATTGTATACGAGCAATCCGTGGACCAGCTACACCAAGAGATTCAGAGCATTGTTGGGGCTGCCCCGCTTCTGCAGTGCATCGGATATGTTTGCTCAGTCGCGTACGGATGGTTTTTATGCGATAATACGCAAGAAAACATCTTCGTTGCTAGAGAGAGTGCTGGCCAGCTCCAACAGTATCTTCAAGACTGTTGCGGAGAGACAGGAATCTTCTATTAAGAAGCACTTCATCCATTTGCTGAGGTCGGTTGCTCTGGTTGGTACCAACTAGTACCTACTCGAATAGCTAGCTGAGGTGAATGGTTTAGGTGTCTTTCTCTGCCTTTTTACTTGTTTTTTGTTTATTCCTTGTTATAAGTCATAATAACAATAATGGATCGTAATCTTTAATTATTATTATTGCATTCTGGAACTTAAACTCGTCGGAAACATTAAGATAGCATGAAACGGAAGTTAGTCTGCAAACATTTTTATTTTTAAAATCCATCACTCCTACTTAATAAATAGCAGCAATTAAATGTGTAACAGGGGATTATTACCCATTAAAAAGTTGTTTTGTAAGGATATTATGCCAGTAAATTGATTCTAATGAATCACCGGCGGTTGCTGTCACTTTTACTTTTTTAAAATTATTGTACATATAGAGAAGAAAAAAGACACAATTTTTGGTAAAAAAAAGAGAACCCAAAAATTTTAAATAGGTCTTTTTAGTGTCTCGTTTTTTTTGCCAAAAAATGAGACACTAAAAAGCTAGAAAAAAAAATTCTGCGAAAAAAAACCGCCTTCAAATACCACGAACTAAATAGTGAAAAATATTATTTTTATCACTTTATACACTTCAAATAATATTTTATAACAGTACACACGAGAAAAGGTTTTACCGAAGTCGGCGCCTAATCTCTGTGGAATAATTGATTGTTGTATTAAATTACAAGAAAGTATTGGGCGCCGATTATATTAGGTGGCAGTTTCTTTTTCGCAGATTTTTTTAAGATCGCGTTTTGTAATGAAGGGGAAAAGGTTTGTCTTCAATCGCTCTCAACTTAAAATGTAGGTATAAATAGTAGCTATTTTGGAATTTCACCATGTAAAATAAGATATTTATATTATTTTTGAATAAGTGTTTATTCATTCTTAAAAGTAAATAACAATTGAGCAACAGTTTTAATAAATGACTAAATTTAGTGGTGGTGTGGGTGAGTGTGGTGGGTGCTGTGCTTCACGGTAGCGTGGAAACTGAAAAGAAAGAATAAATCGTTAGAATAACTGATTAAATAGTATTTTAATGTATTTTAACAAAAACCGGCCAAGTGCGAGTCGGACTCGCCCTTGCTCATGAGCAAGCAAGTAAGATATATGGAAGGTAAATTGCGGTTTACGGTTTATAACGTATTAAAAAAAACTACTTGCTAGATCTAGTCCAAACTAATTTTTATTGTTAGTTTTCATGATTATGTACATCATATTTTTTTTTTAGTTTTATAATTCAATTATTATAGAAGTTAGGGGGGGGGGGGGGGGGCACACAATTTACCACTTTGGGAGCGTCTCTTGCGCAAAGTATTGTGTTTAGAAAAAAATGATGTCCATAGATACCCCACACGTATAGGTTTGATGATAAAAAATTTATTGAGTTTCAGTTTCAAGTTTGGAGCCCCCAATTTTTGTATTTTTTCCAATTTTTGTCTAAAAATCGTTAGCGGTTAACAAAATACATCTGTTTACCAAGTTTCAATAGTATAGTTCTTATATTTTCGGAGAAAAGTGGCTGTGACATACGGACAGACATGACAAATCTATAAGGGGTTCCGTTTTTTGTCATTTGGCTATGGAACCCTATTTGGTAGTGATATCAGAAAGTTCTTTCCTCACTAGTGGCCCGCCCCACTTCGCTGGAGGACTTACTTTATGTTTAATTCCTATCTGTAGCAAGAGATGGCGCTGGATATCAATAACATCGCATTAGTGTTTTGGCTGTCTAATTTACATATAAGCCATGTCGTTGTAAATAGACTAACATCTTTAAACGTATTGTATAGATCTAAACGATGTCGTGGATATATAAGATGATCAATGGCCTTACCCGGTCTTCTTGTCGCTGTGGTAGTGAACATCTCTGACAGAGCCATCGGGCTCGTGCAGGGAGTAGAAGCCCTTGACATCATCACCATCACGGTGTTCATGCTGGGTCTTGTGGTCGCCGGTGTGTTTATCTTCCACTTCGTACTTGAACTCGTACTTAGGGTGAGCCTAAGAAGGTAAAAAGTATCTCATTATTCCTGATGCGATCACGCATGAAGTGTTGACCGCGGGAGAGCCATGCTTCGGCATGAATGGGCCGGCTCGGCCGGAGTGATACCACGGCCTCACAGAAAACCGGCGTGAAGAGGCGCTGTGCTGTGTTTCGCTGCGCGAGTGAGAGTACCGAAATTCTGCCCCGTGGCCCTTTCCCACGGGGCGGGGCGGTTTTAAAGGTTGGCAGCGCACTTGTGACTCCACGGGTGTCTATGAGTGGCGGAAATCGCTTACTATCAGGCGATCCTTCTGCTCGTCTGCCACCTATCACATAAAAAAAAGAAAAAAAAATGGTTCTAATATGTAATATGATGGTTAGGATTAATTAAATTTTATTGGACATTATTAATATATTTATTTATAAATACATACATGACATTAACTATTATATTATTTAACTTCAAATGTAATTAATGTGTAATAATTAATATAAAGTGTGATATGTATTTGAGCCAATTAATGTTTTTGCATGTCGGACTGAACACATGTACCCAAGATAATTTGTAAAGAACTGTATGTCAACTGTGTTTCTAGCAAATAAAAAGTTTATATTTATATTTAATAAACAAATTTAAAAAAAGAAAAATCTTCTAAAAATGTCTTACGTGGTAGTCGTAGTGTTGTTCGTGTCCGTGTTTGTCCTTATATGAGACAAGCTCAGGGTGGCCGTCGTGGCGCGAGATGTGCTGCGACGAGTAGCCGTGGTGGTGTTCGTGGCCGTGGTGGTGTTCGTGGCCGTGGCCGTGGTCGTATTGAGCAGTGACCACGGCTATCACAGCAGCCAAGCATATAACCTTGAAATATTCAAAGAGTTTTTAAATACATTTTTTTAGATTACAATTTTTGGAGATCTTTTCATATAATGGCTCAAGTTATAACCTACGCTGAGTTGGACACTTTTTAATTTTCATGTTTTTCCGTTTCGTTTTTCTGTTGTAAAATAAATTATTTACAGGTCTATTTATTTCTTTGCTTTCAATTGCCAGAAAAAACTCTAAATGTAATGTAATGTAACGTGGACTCCCTTTTCCGCACTTAGACTCTCTTTCGGTCCATTGTACGTGATGGGGAGAGAGAAAAAAGAAACTCTAAACAAAACGCTGAGTTTAAAAATCCTAAAAATGTGTAACTTCATCTCACCTTTGAGATCATTTTTTTTTGTTTGTATGCTGTTATTGTTCCAAAGACCAGAAGTGAACTGATACTGGTCTGAAAAAAATCACTTCTTTTATATTCGTAACTGTGCAGTCCAAAATAACATATGCAGATATCATTCTAAAAATATAAGCGCGTACGCATTTATTTCGTAAGTAATTTGCACATGTACCCGACAAATATACAGAGAAAGGCTCGATTATAGGTGTCGAAATTGTATCGTAAAACGATATCGGTGTCGGGTCTTAATTAAGACTCTTATCTTAATGAGCCGGTAGGTTGAAAGTGTTGCGACGTGCGAGGCTACGAAGACTACGTCGTGACTACGAAACAAGTGATTTAGTAAGTTCGTAGCTCGTACTCGCCACCGTTTTAGTTTTCGAGTCCTGACCAGGTGGTCACAAAACAGTGGTGGCCAAAAAAAGCTTTTAGCATTCAAAATTCCTTCAATATCTATTTACGGTTCTACGTATATTTTATGTTATGTAATGCAATGAATATAGTTATATTCTGTCAATCTTATACCAGCTAAACAAGAGAATTGATGTAGTTATGTCACCTAAGGACTTTACATCATAGTAGTATGAGTATATGAACAATCTTATATTAAAGAGATTGAGTATTCAGTATACAAGTCTATAACTTTACTACTGTTTTCTTAAACGGGTTCTGCTATAGATTGCCAGATTAATCCATAGCAGAACCCGTCTTGATGGATGGAGGAAATTCTCAATTCGACGCGTAGTCATATTTTTTTTTGTACGCCTAACATTTTACTGAGTGAACAGTTTTTTTATTAAAATTGATAAAAATCCCAACTAAGTTTTCTTTTAAAACGCGTGAGCTTGTATAGTAGCATTAAAAATCAGACATTTCATTAAAGAGATTTTATTTCGTACAAAACATTATGAAAATACAACAGAAAACAGATCATTGGAAAACAACATTAGGTTAAAAATCATCGATTGCCAAGATTATCACAGTTTGTGTTTATAACGAGTATAACAACATTGTTTAGTAATGATGATGATGGGGGTGGTGGGGCACGACGTGGTGGGTGCTGTGCTTCACATCAGCATGGAATCTGGAAAGAAAGTAGAATAAGCATATTTCAATAATCACTCCATAATGACTCGATGACACCACAACAATAGTAGCTTAGATTGCCTCGTTGCCGCAGTGGGTTTGCGTCGCACTTTAAAGTGCCCGGTTACGCCCTGTGGCTAGGAGCGTTTAAGAATACTGCCAAGGTTTTCCCGGCTTGTCGTAAGAGGCGACTAACGGGCTTTCGGAGTACGTGGGCGTATCCACTGCTGGGGAGTAGCTTGCTCAGCATACGACTCTGCGGGGGACGACATTACTGGGTGTCCTGGTAGGTCGTAGGTCGTACAGCGTTGAAGGGCTGTATTGCGCCAGATAGGGGTGAAGCAGCGAGCGCGATATAATTTTTTGTTGTTTAAGCCTCACCCTCGTAGTGTTAATTAAGATCGGCCCCGCAGTTTTTGAGTAAATTCGATATAAACATTAAAAAATGTCCTCCTTCGAGTCTATCATGCTGACAAAATCCTTTTGTCAGCATGATAGACTCGATTACGTTTCCCGTTATGTCAGAGCCCTGGGTTTTTTTCAGTATAGTAGACAAACGAGTAGACGGCACACCTGATGGTAAGTGATCACCACCGAGGATACTACCAGCGATCATCGAAAGGATTTTGCCAAACATGGTGATATCAATAAAATGACGAGTAGGGCAAGGGCAGTCCCTTTGTAATCCTTATATATGGAAACTAGAGCAACCGAATCCCGGAGTTTTTTGTATAATTAAGTTAGTAATTATAATTAAATGTACCCGGTGTGGTGGTCGCCGTGGTAATGGACGTGTCTCACGGAACCATCAGGCTCGTGCAGGGAGTAGAAGCCCTTTACATGGTCGCCATCGCGGGTCTCGTGCTGGGTCTTGTGGTCGCCGGTGTGGGGGTCCTCCACTTTGTACCCGAATTCGTATTTGGGGTGCGCCTGAAAGTATAAGCGAAGAAAGTTTAATAATTTCTTGGTTCTTCATGAAAAAGAAACTTTTTATTACCTACTAATAGATTTGAACAGACTTTTTTTTGTAATTATACTCCTTTCTGTTTCTGTCTGTCATCTACATCATGCTAAGCTAAAGCAACATGATATGGGTGACAGATGTCAAAATCTATACATTTTTCACGTTTAGTCTCTTTCTAACGTGTGACTTACGTATAACTCTCTCCTGCTGTCACCGATATCATGGTAAAGGAAAAAGAGTACCTATAGAATATTGTATACAAAACATCTATTATATAGACTTTATTTAAAAAATAAATGCTATGCTTGAGGCGGACAAACGAGCAAGCGAGTCACCTGATGGAAAGTAATCAACGCCGCCCATGAACATCCACGAAATCAGAGAGATCGCTAATGTGTTGCCGGCCTTTTTGAAAAAGAGTACAAGTGGCAAAAAGTATCAAATGCGTCCAAGTTACAATGGCAAGTTACAAAATTCTTTGGTTTTGCCAGTTAACAACCCTTCACGAGTACTTGCCTGTACCCGAAAGGTTTATTAAAATGCGTTGAGAAAGAAATTAACAAAGTACTCGTACCATGTCATACCGATGGGGCTATATGAAAAAGTGACAATGGCTCTATTATTTATTTTCACGACTTTATTGACGAATTTTGCGCATATAAAGGGCAATGGTATTATTAAGGAATGAAAATAGCCTGAAGCTTACTTGCAGCTAGATTATATGATATGACTTACAGCAATATTTTTTAGACAAAACGACGTATGTTGGTTCTATGTAGCTGCTTCAGCGAGGCCACGCGTAGCATTGCGTAGGCGCACAATATTGTGCGTGCGATTGGAAATGATTAAGAATTGTGACATTTCAAAAACCAATTAAGGAATAAAATAATTAAGGAACGCAATATCAATCAAATATACTCTCATTGTTCTTTTAACTGCATGTAGGTAAAAACCACTCAAAATATAATTCCTATGATACGTGTACAATTTGTACACTAATGGTTGTAAAATGCTGTCAGAAAAGGCACAACCACATACTGAAAAATTATACAACTACGCGAGTCTCCTTCTAAAGGACGACCCGCGTTTCTCTAAATTAAACATTTATGGGATATGCCAATAAAACGTCATCAGTTCGTGATATCTCACACAAACTGTTAAGTGAGCGATATTTTATCTTACCAGACAAATTCATATCTTGCCTAGGGGCATAGTAATAGGTGACAGATGAGCAAACGTATGTTCCGAAGGTAATGGGCCTTCGGTTCCATCACTCACTCGGCGAAACACACTGCAGGCGATGCTTCACGCCAGTTTTCTTGAAATAGGGCTCTCCATTATTTATAGGACACTACTATGCCTTTACACCACTATGCCACACCCTTTATAAGATGGTAATACTAGAATATCGCTTGAATGCGGGTGGCACAGGACCAATTTGTATGAAGAACATTGGTGGAGGCCTATATATGGATGATGATGTCTAAAATATACACTTACGTAGTAATCATGTCCATGATGATCTCCATGTCCGTGGTGGCCGTGTCCATGAACAGGCACAACGTGCGCGGGGCCGTCGTGTCTATGGATGAACTGTGATGAGTACCCATGCCCATGCGCAGCGGCCACAGCGGCGAGGGCGACGAAGCAAACCACCTAGAGAAAAAATAATTGAACAACGTTATTTAAATTAAACGAACTTCAAAGAAGCTTAAGTTCTTGTGTTAACTTCTAGAATCAACGGTGGGTCCACTACTCGTTATGTACTTAAATATACATTTTAACAGAGATACTGAACAAAACAAAGATTTCATTGCACGTATGATTGCCCAGGGTGGAACTCAAATCAACTTTTAAAACATTAGGCAGGGTTGCTAATGAATACGCCATTAAGTGAGAAAAATATTAGTTAAATATATGTAAAATTATAAATATAAATATTTAATAAAAAACCAAAAAAAGAAGTGGCTAGTTTCTTTACAATATGTTGCGATATGCTTGTCATTTGAATTTTTCTTGAAGTCTCAAAAAGTAAAAATACAAAGTGTAGTAAAAATGCAAATCAGGATTTTATAAAACCAATCCTGGCCCAAATTAAACGTTTAAAACAAAACTCTTGGACACCAAGTTCCCAAATATTTTTATTGCGAAGTTGATATTTTTAGTCTATTACTTTTATTTAACTTTTATCAAACTACTTATTACCTTAGAGAACATTTTGTCTATTGTTGTACTAATGTTTCTAAGAACAGTAGTGAACTGATACATATTGATCAAACTCCTCGTCTTTTATAATGCCAACAAGGGCAGCCAAGGTAAAAATTGATTTCACTTCTAGTAGGCACATTTGCCGAGCTTAGAATGCAGTGGCTGCAATGAATTTCGTAAAACAATTTCGTTCTACATGTTCCTACGATTTTGCGGTATGAAAATAATCTAATATAGTTAAATTGCATGTCAAGCGCTAATAACTTTAGAAATATTTCGTGATTGGCCTTCCTTAGCTCATCTTCCGTCGGTGTTTGCTAGAAACGTTTTTTCTGCTTACCATCTATGTGGGTCATTGTGCTTTGATGTTTTTCTTACAAACACAGATTTTATGTCAAGGCTTGGAATTTAGAGATTCGATGTAATGATATGATTTCAAATCATAGCCAGACATCGTCACAATGTAGAAAAAATGTCCGTGCCAACCGCGCCAAAGAAGTGCATATATGACAAATAAATTATCAGAGGCTATTATGTAAATTAAAAAAAAAACACTTAGTACGGGTGTTGATGAGTATTAACAAGAAACGCCATATCAAGACAATGCAAGTGATTGTATGACATGTAAAGTTGCTACCCTTATTATACATAATGTCTATATTTTAGTTTTATTTGTAGGTATTAGCTAGATAAGTTCCATTTTTCCAAGTCCCGTTTTTCCATCTTCAGATTAACAGACTTAATAAAGAATTAATCGGCGAATTTTCATCTAGCATCTTACTGTCTATACATAATTGCGAAACATAGAGTGACCCTTGTTTTTAGCGTATTAAATTTTATCAGTCTGTTAACTGTAATTTGATGATTGAAAAATAAGCCTAATCATCAGATAAATTGGTGTGTTCCTCATGCGGAAATTGACCGTGGGAGAGCCACGCTACGGCATGAATGGGCCGGCTCGACCGGAGTGATATCACGGCCTCACAGAAAGCCGTTGTGAAGCAGCACTGTGCTGTGTTTCGCTGCATGAGTGAGGGTACCCAAGAGTTGGATGCCCAATCCGAGGGAAAGGGACCACCAGTGACGAGTGTCCATGGGCGGTGACAATCGCTAACCATCGCTAACCATTAGGTGATCCGTCTGTTCGTCTGCCACATATAACATAAAAAAAATCATGTCGACGGCGATAATACGATTGTATTCTGCTCATAGAGGGGTACTGTTATTAGTGGATTCAAATTCATTGCGTGCATCTGTTCGGACATGATAAGAGTTGTATTTTTGGTTGAAGAGAGCGGCACATATATAAATTGCTGGTCTGATCTGCGAAATGCTACCTAGACAGGCTACCCTTGCAGCGGACAACCCTAGTTTTGCTTTTGATCTGTAGGAGGAGTCACAATAATAAAAACCGGCCAAATGCGAGTCGGACTCGCCCATGAAGGGTTCCGTAGCTGCAAGTAAGATATATGGAAGGTAGATTGCGGTTTACGGTTTATAACGTAATAAAAAAAACTACTTACTAGATCTAGTCGTCGTAGTCTATAATTTTCATTGTTAGTTTTCATGATTATGTACATCATATATTTTTTTAGTTTTATAATTCATTTATTATAGAAGTTTTGAGATTCAGTTTCAAATATGGAGACCCCCCCAACTTTTTTATTTTTTCCAATTTTGTGTAAAAATCGTAATGCGGTTAACAAAATACATCTTTTTACCAAGTTTCAATAGTATAGTTCTTATTGTTTCGGAGAAAAGTGGCTGTTACATACGGACGGCGTTTGCGCGTACTTTTTTGCACCTAAATACTTCCTGCGCATTTGTCCGCTTTAGAGGTTGTTGTTTTTTATATTCAGTACATAATACCCGAAAAAATGGTATGTACATTTAAAAAATTGTACTCAAGCAATGGTTCCTGGGGATGTGCAGAATCACAAATATGCTACAATAACAATATATCTTTATTTATAGATTTCGCTGCCTGCGGGAGGAAGTTAAATAAATTGGCCTAATTAATGTACCTACAATGATCAAGTAGGCTCGATTACATTGCAACAGTATGTATAATTAATGTTTGTGGATGAAACGGATATGTCGGTCAACGAAAGAATTTGATGGACCAGACACCTAACTATTGTATTTTAATTAATATTTCCTCTGCCCGTCCCATATTTCTATGACTATTTTTTTTTACATTATGTTTATTATAGACACTGATTTGATTTTTGAATATGGGAGAGCCACGCTTCAGCAAGAATGTGCCAACTATGTTTCGCTGCGTGAGTTAGGGTACCGGATGCTCAATCCGGGGAAAGGGTGGTTTGAAGGTTGGCAGCGCACTAGTGACTCCACGGGTATCGCGAGTGTATATGGGCGGCGGCAATCGCTTACCGTCAGGCGATCTATGCTCGTCGCCACCTATCACATAAAAAATATCTCTTGAAATTAATCTGTTTGTGCTTTAATTTGTGGTGATAAACGTTTTTATATCTTTCTAGCGAGCTATAGAAACACTGTGCATAAGAATGCGCCTTCCATACAGGAGGTCGTAAGTTCGAATCCGAAAATGCACTTTTAGATTTTTTAATCTGAGATTTCTACCGCTGAGCTCGGTCGAAGTTATTGCGTCGGAATCCAGGCAACGCTTACCGGACGCAGGTTTCCTCACTATGATTTACCTCACCGCCGAGCTGATAGAACTGAGCTGGACCTTGATTTTATTTGAAAATTTATCCACACACAAATGTTTACAGATCACTTTCAAACGTAAATTATCCTTAATTGAGAACAAATATCCTCCAACCGATTACGACTACGGCGGCCAATCTCATCGATCAACGATAGTGATCTAGTGTGTGCGCAACCACAAGTGCACTCTCTATTCCCTTACCCTCAAATTCCGATGGGACACTACTGTGACACGACCAGAAAGGATCTAATGACTAGGAATTAAATAGTGTGGATGTGATAAAAGATCTTGAATAAGAATAAGAAAACATTTATTGACCACAAGACATGTTTACATATAAAACGAAATATGAACAAATCATTATAAAGTTGCGGCCAACAAGGTTCAGCCGCAATATGTGCTACTACAACCGCTAGTCAGCCACTGCAGCGCTGATTTTCAGGCTGTACCTTTGAACGACGCCTCTTAAAAAACATGCAATCAAAACAAAAAAAAAATGACAATGAATATTACCAGAAAACGAAATCTTGGTGTGCTTTTGGATCGAAAATTAACTTTTGTATCACATATAGCCTACGCTTTAAAAAAACCCTAAGGCGTGTACTGAGAAATGCACGATCATTTCGTAAACAACAAACCAAAATAATATTATATAACTGTCTCGTACATAGTCACCTTGAGTATTGTGGGGTAGTCTGGGGCCTCATTCATCCACGTTTGCCACTCATAGTTTAAGGATGGAACGTATACAAAAGAGGTTATTGAATCACTTGGCATTCGCTTCAGGTTTATCGAAATCACTACCTTGTTATAAAAAGCGCCTTCAAAAATTTAATCTAGTTAGAATCACGCAGAACTGTGCAATACTTAATATTCCTCGTCAAAATCCTAAATAGCATGGTACACTGCTCTAACCTCTTATCAATGATCTCCTTTAAAATTCCGCATAGACACCCAAGACCTCCAATAAAATTATTATCCCTCCTTTCCGAAAGACTGTCCAAGGTAGCAATTCTCTAGTTTCCAGATTTTTAACTCTGTAACAACTAGAGCTCAGACTTGGATTTATTTAATGCCACAATCTATACCTGAATAATGTAATGTATAAGTACAATTGTTGGTAGATCATAAAATAAAATAATAATCCAAGTATGCAACATGTGTTTTAACCGTCTTAGTCCTTTATCGAGGACATTATACTGATGATAACAAACATTTTTCCACAAGGAACATAGGAGGGTCTTATCTAAAAAAAACCGGCCAAGTGCGAGTCGACTCCCCTGAAGTGTTCCGTAGCAGCAAGTAAGATATATGGAAGGTTAAATTGGCGGAGTACGGTTTATAACGTATAAAAAAAACTACTCACTATAATCTAGTTCAAACCAATTTTTGTTGTTAGTTTTCATGATTATGTACATCATATATATTTTTTTAGTTTATAAATTCATTTATATAGAAGTTAGGGGGGGGGGGGGACGACGACACACACACACAATTTACTCCATTTGGGAGCGTCTCCTTGCGCAAAAGTATTGTGTTTAGAAAAATGATGTAAAAAACCTCAACATCCATTTTAATGACCTATCCATAGATACCCCACCACGTATAAGTTTCATGAAAAAAAAAAATTTTAGTTTCAGTTTCAAGTATGGTCGACCCCCTTAAGTTTTTTATTTTTTTCCAATTTTGTGTAAAAATCGTAATGCGGTTAACAAAATACATCTTTTTACCAAGTTTCAATAGTATAGTTCTTATTGTTTCGGAGAAAGTGGCTGTTACATACGGACGGCGTTTGCGCGTACTTTTTTGCACCTAAATACTTCCTGCGCATTTGTCCGCTTTAGAGGTTGTTGTTTTTTATATTCAGTACATAATACCCGAAAAAAATGGTATGTACATTTAAAAAATTGTACTCAAGCAATGGTTCCTGGGGATGTGCAGAATCACAAATATGCTACAATAACAATATATCTTTATTTATAGATTTCGCTGCCTGCGGGAGGAAGTTAAATAAATTGCCTAATTAATGTACCTACAATGATCAAGTAGGCTCGATTACATTGCAACAGTATGTATAATTAATGTTTGTGGATGAAACGGATATGTCGGTCAACGAAAGAATTTGATGGACCAGACACCTAACTATTGTATTTTAATTAATATTTCCTCTGCCCGTCCCATATTTTCTATGACTATTTTTTTTTACATTATGTTTATTATAGACACTGATTTGATTTTTGAATATGGGAGAGCCACGCTTCAGCAAGAATGTGCCAACTATGTTTCGCTGCGTGAGTTAGGGTACCGGATGCTCAATCCGGGGAAAGGGTGGTTTGAAGGTTGGCAGCGCACTAGTGACTCCACGGGTATCGCGAGTGTATATGGGCGGCGGCAATCGCTTACCGTCAGGCGATCTATGCTCGTCGCCACCTATCACATAAAAAATATCTCTTGAAATTAATCTGTTTGTGCTTTAATTTGTGGTGATAAACGTTTTTATATCTTTCTAGCGAGCTATAGAAACACTGTGCATAAGAATGCGCCTTCCATACAGGAGGTCGTAAGTTCGAATCCGAAAATGCACTTTTAGATTTTTTTAATCTGAGATTTCTACCGCTGAGCTCGGTCGAAGTTATTGCGTCGGAATCCAGGCAACGCTTACCGGACGCAGGTTTCCTCACTATGATTTACCTCACCGCCGAGCTGATAGAACTGAGCTGGACCTTGATTTTATTTGAAAATTTATCCACACACAAATGTTTACAGATCACTTTCAAACGTAAATTATCCTTAATTGAGAACAAATATCCTCCAACCGATTACGACTACGGCGGCCAATCTCATCGATCAACGATAGTGATCTAGTGTGTGCGCAACCACAAGTGCACTCTCTATTCCCTTACCCTCAAATTCCGATGGGACACTACTGTGACACGACCAGAAAGGATCTAATGACTAGGAATTAAATAGTGTGGATGTGATAAAAGATCTTGAATAAGAATAAGAAAACATTTATTGACCACAAGACATGTTTACATATAAAACGAAATATGAACAAATCATTATAAAGTTGCGGCCAACAAGGTTCAGCCGCAATATGTGCTACTACAACCGCTAGTCAGCCACTGCAGCGCTGATTTTCAGGCTGTACCTTTGAACGACGCCTCTTAAAAAACATGCAATCAAAACAAAAAAAAATGACAATGAATATTACCAGAAAACGAAATCTTGGTGGAATTCTTGGTGTGCTTTTGGATCGAAAATTAACTTTTGTATCACATATAGCCTACGCTTTAAAAAAACCCTAAGGCGTGTACTGAGAAATGCACGATCATTTCGTAAACAACAAACCAAAATAATATTATATAACTGTCTCGTACATAGTCACCTTGAGTATTGTGGGGTAGTCTGGGGCCTCATTCATCCACGTTTGCCACTCATAGTTTAAGGATGGAACGTATACAAAAGAGGTTATTGAATCACTTGGCATTCGCTTCAGGTTTATCGAAATCACTACCTTGTTATAAAAAGCGCCTTCAAAAATTTAATCTAGTTAGAATCACGCAGAACTGTGCAATACTTAATATTCCTCGTCAAAATCCTAAATAGCATGGTACACTGCTCTAACCTCTTATCAATGATCTCCTTTAAAATTCCGCATAGACACCCAAGACCTCCAATAAAATTATTATCCCTCCTTTCCGAAAGACTGTCCAAGGTAGCAATTCTCTAGTTTCCAGATTTTTAACTCTGTAACAACTAGAGCTCAGACTTGGATTTATTTAATGCCACAATCTATACCTGAATAATGTAATGTATTAGTACAATTGTTGGTAGATCAATAAATAAATAAATATCCAAGTATGCAACATGTTGTTTTAACCGTCTTAGTCCTTTATCGAGGACATTATACTGATGATAACAAACATTTTTCCACAAGGAACATAGGAGGGTCTTATCTAAAAAAAAACCGGCCAAGTGCGAGTCGGACTCACCCATGAAGTGTTCCGTAGCAGCAAGTAAGATATATGGAAGGTAAATTGCGGATTACGGTTTATAACGTATTAAAAAAAACTACTCACTATATCTAGTTCAAACCAATTTTTGTTGTTAGTTTTCATGATTATGTACATCATATATTTTTTTTAGTTTTATAATTCATTTATATAGAAGTTAGGGGGGGGGGGGGGACGACGACACACACACACAATTTACTCCTTTGGGAGCGTCTCTTGCGCAAAGTATTGTGTTTAGAAAAAAATGATGTAAAAAACCTCAACATCAATTTTAATGACCTATCCATAGATACCCCACACGTATAAGTTTCATGAAAAAAAAAATTTTAGTTTCAGTTTCAAGTATGGCGACCCCCTTAATTTTTTTATTTTTTTTTCAATTTTTGTGTAAAAATCGTATTGCGGTTAACAAAATACATCTATTTAGCAAGTTTCAATAGTATAGTTTTAAAGTTTCGAAGAAAAGTGGCTGTGACATACGGAGGGACGGACAGACGGACAGACATGATAAGGGTTCTGTTTCTTGCCATTTCGCTACGGAACCCTAAAAAATGACCTCCCATACAATTTGCACCAATCAGCTGTTTACTTTTGTGTGGTAACTTATTTTTTTACTAAGATAAGACCCTATGTTCCTTGGGGAAAAAAAATTGTTTTCATCGTTATAATGCTATCGATAAGGGAGTAAGACGGTTAAAAAAGCACGATGTATAGATTCAGCCAACTCATTAAGCACCTGGTATAAATAGACTAAGGATGCCGCCATGCTACCAGTAATTCTATGGTGGCCTGCTTGGTATTTTTGGATGGTATGGTTCTAAGACTGCCTCGATGGCGCAGCTACTAACCGGTCCGCACTTTAAAGAGCCGGTTGCACAAGAGGTCCCAAAAATTTGTACCTAAGTTTTCGGTAAGATATTCTTAGTGCCAGCCCGGAGTCTAGAAGTCGGCGGTCAGGTAACCCCGTGCCTCGGAAATCACGTTAAACCGTTGGTCCTGCGCCCAATCCCTCTCCAGTCGTGTCACGCTGGTGTCCCATCGGAATATGAGTGATTAGAGTTTGCGCACACACTTGAGCACTATAATATATCCTGCGTACGTGGCTGATCGATCTCAAATTGGCCGCCGTAGCCGTAATCGGTTGGAGGATATTATTAAATTCTATGGTTGTAGGTCCTTCAACATTTCTGCCATAATGACGATTATCATCATTAAAAAGTGACTTTCAAGTCTCAATAACTAAATTTATTGACCGTATCAAACTCAATGTCCATTGTATTGTAACCAAATGATCAAAACATTACCCTGACCTTGTATTAAACACGCTTATACTCTTGTGCGTGCACTGAGTAGACTGCGTTAGTTAGATAAAGATTCTTCATTAGCCATAGAACACAAATTAAAATACGAATGACATAAATACTTGTACACAAATAGGACAAATTCTGTAGCCAACAAGGCCCAACCTCAGCATTTGCTGCAGTGGACGAAGCCGTTTGCAGAGCTGGAGCCCAATTCTCGGGCTCGTGACATTTCTTTTCATACGACATATATCACTAAAACATAGTTTTTTTGTATGGTTTTCAAGTGATATCCGCCATGTTTTTGAAATGTCACAAACCCGAGAATTGGGCTCCTGGTTTTCAGGAGGAGCCTTGGGCGACGTACATACAACAGGAAGAACAACAAAACAAGGAGAAATCAGAAATGAAACAATTAAAACAATGTTATTAAAATAAAGAAAGATAATAAACTTGTAGACTACATACTACAAGTAACATAAAAATGAAGGAACACATAGTTGAAAGCAACCGGTTGCAGTATCTATGTTTTATTATTTTATCTTGAACTAACTTTTTTATTTTATGACCTAAGGGTGTTTATGTACTATGGGTGGTATGGTATGGTGGTTGGTATATGGTTGTAAAATTGATGTTTTCGTAGAAACTATTATGCCTATCTATAATACAAAGTGTCATTTACAGTGGAGGAAATTAAATCAATTTAATGTTTGGCCGGTTGCCTTTTAATAAACTTATGTTCAATTTTTCTTTATTTGGTAATAAAGATCCTATTATAAATAGAAATATCGGTTCAACGATCACTCCGTTAGCATGAAAACTCTCCTAGCGCATTAAATCGACCTTCCCAAAAAGCTCCTTACAAACAGCGACGCAACCATGACGTCAAAACATGTTATCTTTTCCGTACTTATGGATCGTGAGAGAACTTTGTTCGATAATTTAAACAGTGCGTTTATGAAAATGGCTTTATAACATAAGTATAAGGCCCTATTCGACCAATCTTTATCCGTGAACAAATCCATGGAATAAGGTCTAATCCAGATTCATATAAAATGACAGGGCTGTACCATAGATTAAGTATGGAATAAGATTGGTCGAATCGGCCCTTAATCTGCTTGTTTTTTGGGATGCATATTGCATTTCATTGGTATTATGAATTTTCTTTTGTACAGATATCAGCGTAGCCACACTTCAGTGCATACATACAAATCTGACCTTCAATCAAATTCTCACCGTATTGTCTGACTATCAGCTATCTTTACTGAAAAATACCAGCTTTAAGATATGATTAGTAGACACATAAATAAAAAATAATTATTATAGTTTATTAAAGATTCAAATTAAGTGGTGATTGAAATAAAAATATCAAAACAACAAAATAAATGTCAAATAAAAATGTATTTGGTATAAAAATACAAACTTCTACAATATTAAGTCAACAATATCATTAATGGCAGTCATTTAAAATAGTAAAAAGAAGTAAATAACAGTTAATGATGATGATGGTGTTGAGGTACAATGTGGTGGGTGCTGTGCTTCACGTCGGCGTGGAAACTGGAAAAGTAAAAAAAAATAATTAAAATACGTGTTGCAGACGGATTCCTGAACGGAGCGTCTAGTCCCAACCGACTTTGAACTTCGTGCAATTAGCCGAGGTATAGTCACAGGCATTTTAAAAAATCCGTCGTATAAGTGCACATGTCAAATGCCAGGTAACTTAACCCAAAATTGTAACAATTGCACAAATTTTTAAGATGACAAATTGCGAGCATTTATGAACTGGCGATGTCGCATATATATGCGACATCGTCAAAAAATCGTCGAAAAAATCCGCTGTGTACATATGTAAACAGCGGATTTTTTCGAGAAAAAGGGCCTATATGTGTGAAGGCTTGGATTGCGACTGCGATTGGCCGTGTGGTCCCCGGCAGAGTAGAATAGGCCACCCTCACTCTTACCGAGGTGTCGTAAAAGGCGACTAAGGTAGAGCTGCTGGCATGATCATCAGCACCCAGAGAAGGAAAACTTTGCATTTATATCAAAACCCTCGCCAACCTGTCTGCCAAGCGTGGTGAGTATGGCAATTACCCCTCATGTGATTGAGGGAGGCCCGTGCCCCAGCAGTGGGGACTTAAATGGACTGATGATGATGATGTCACTTGGCCTTTATTTCAATAGATACTGTTTCTCATTTTAACCAAGTTTCATTCCTTAGATATTTATTGCTATAGAATTAAATATAATTTTTCACACGTCATTTTCATCAAGCCACATTTTATGGACTACTTCAATGAGTAGTCCATAAAATGTGGTGTACCCTTCAGTTGATTTTAACTCACCCAGTGTGCTTGTCGCCATAGTACTCGACGTGCCTGACAGAGCCGTCAGGCTCGTGCAGGGAGTAGAAGCCCTTGACCACGTCTCCATCGCGGGCCTCATGCTGGGTCTTGCGGTCGCCGGTGTGGGGGTCCTCTACTTTGTACTCGAATTCGTATTTGGGGTACGCCTGGTGAAAATATTTTTTTATCAGCTTTCGAACAACATCATAAAATCGTTAATCTATTTATTGTCTTAAGTATTAAGATATTCAATAAGCTTCCACAAAATGTCATGAACCTATCACTGGATAAGTTTCAGTCTCATATTAAAGCCTGCCTAATGAAGAAAGGCTGCTATAGTGTACAAGACTGTTATACTGTAAATGATAAGGATTCTTGGTCATGTTAATTGAGTTGCTATTCATAATAGTCTGTTAACTATGAAAATTGTATTTTTTTCATTTCTCAATTGAAACTCTGTAACATTATCAATATTTTGAAAAGAGTAACTACTGAGTTTCTTGCTGGTGTCTTCTCAGTAGAAATCGACATTCCAACCAGCGGCTAGATGGGAAAAGAGTTCCTTTAATAGTGAAAGTGAGCACTAAGAAGGGTTTTTTCAAAATTCAACCCTTAAGGGGGTGAAAATGGGGTTTGAGGTTTGTATGGAAGTCCGTCGTCTTTGATGTTAGGAAAGTTTGAAAATTGTTATATACGTATAATTAAAATAAAAAGTAATTCACTTAAACGTTTTTGTAAAATCACCCTTTGAAGGGGTAAATTAGAAGATTAAATGCAGTATGGGGGATTAGACAGTTTAAAAGTTAGAATCTTTAAATTGATGTTTGGGCACCGGTTTTGAATAAAAAAGTGACTTCTGAGTTTTCGCGCGGGCTTGAAGTTTGAATTAAGACTTTTGTAATAAAGACTAAAACTGCGTGAGTAACGCCGAGGGCGTAGTCTAGTCATTCATAAATTAAATATTATTGCCTATGTTTTATATCGGAAAAATTACAAACATTTTTTTTTACTCTATGACACATTAAAATCATAATAATCGGTCTAGTGTTTTTCGAGTTATACGTGGTTTAACTACTACGACTTTGATTTAAAAGATAGATACACTGCGTTTTAACCATGTCACAAAGCCAGGTCAATTTTTTGGATACAAGCATGGGTTAATATTAGTAAAAATGTCACCGTATTGACCAACTGGTGTCATTTTTTTTTATTTCACTATCTATCTTCTTAGCGATTTTTTTTCAGCTATAGGTCTCAAAAAGTTATGCTCTCAAAAAGTTATAAGGTGTAGGTATTAAAAATACTTATAAAATCAAATGCATTAATAACAAAAACCTAAATATACCAAAGTACGTAAATTGCAAAAACAACTCACATAATAGTCATGATGATCCCCGTGTCCGTGTCCATGGCCATCCCCGTGTCCATGAGTGGACACAACGTGTGCGGGCCCGTCGTGGCGCGAGATGTGTTGAGACGAGAAAGCGTGGCCGTGGCCGTGACCGTCACCGTGGTACTGCGCCGCCACAACGACCACGACAGCGACGAAGGAAATCACCTAGAAATGGTTTACTTATTCTATCATAATGCAATTGAAGTGTGACCGTGGGAGAGCCACGCTCCGACATGAATGGGCAGTCTCGACCGGAGTGTTACCACGGCTTCACAGAAAACCAGCCTGAAGCAGCACTGTGCTGTGCTTCGCAGCGTATCCGAAGGAAAAGGGGGCTTAAAGATTGGCAGAGCGCTTGTAACTCCACTGGTGTCGCCAGTGGACGCTTACCATGGACACCCCATGAGCGGCGGCAATCGCTTACCATCAAGTGATCCGTCTGCTCATCTGCCACCTATCACATATAAAAATTGGTAGCTAAGCTAGGGAAATATATTATAAGACGCCTTGCAAAGTGATAGCAAGCCGATGCTATTAAAATATCATGTATTGGTATCGACCTTGCTTATCCTCGAGACGAAAGTTATTTAACTTGAAACAAATAATAAACTTTGGACCACCTCACGTGTAGACTTAAGATTATGTACTATAATTTTCTTTCTGGAGTCAAAATTTCTTTTCACATCACCTACTACAGAGCGTGTATTTATCAAGCGGAAATCCATGCGTATAGCACCCCTTAGCTGAAATGGTTTTCGATCTTTAATAGCTTTCGAATTGTGAACTTTCTTCCGAATATAGGAAACATCCTGCTCACTATTATCACGCACTTTTAGCTGACAATCAAGTACGTCAGTTTCATATGAAGTAACTTCATATGAAACTGCTAGGTGTAGAACAAAAGGGTTATAAAGAGTCGCTTTTATTGAACACTACATGATTTAAATGTGATCATTACAAAAACCAAACTATAAATTACAATTTACCTTGGAGATCATTGTTGTATTTTGGTTGATGTTATTGATAGTAAATCAAACTGTGAACTGATATCTATTTAGAGTAACCCCCAGCTTTTATATCAGCTGCAGGGGTAGTCAAGGTAACATTAGCTACGATAAAGTATGCAGTAAAATTATTTACGATCTAAGTAAGTAATAGTGATGTGACACGGATCTAATTTTACAATGACTCGAGTTACATTTGATGAAATTGAATTCTAATGTTCTTTGCCTGGAAATTGTCTGGTAGTGTCACTTCCAGTTATAAAACCTCTTAAGTGAATCTCTTAAGAGGTTTACAGATATCTAATATGTTATGTGCGTTGGTCAATAAATAGTATCTATAAAGTTAAGCATATTTGGAACTAGTGTAGGTTCACTTGAATTTCAGTCAACAATGTTTTTTATAACTTAATTAAAATAATTTTGGGCTCGAGTTCTTAAATGTATTTACCTTACCTCATGACACCGTGGTTGATTCATATAGAATTCCTCTTAGCAGTCAGATCGCCAACATTTTGTGCAATATAGTTTTTGATAAAAGGAATTCAACTCGATTTCTTTAGCCAAGAAAGTGTGTGGTAGATACCTAAAATATTGACGGGCCGTCCTTTAGGTGACGGGTAGGGCACGCTAACGACGTCAATCGATTTTAATTTTTAGCTACTAAACCGGATCGATTTTAAACAATTTCTGTTTTTAAACTATTTATTAAATAATCATGCACAAATGTTGGGTCCATTTTTCGCGTGCCCTACCCGTCACCTTAAGAGGATTTTTTGGAACATTCAACCAGCTAGCCAATTTAGTTCAAATGACTTAGTGAGTATCATTTGTATGAATTGATTAAAAGTCTCTTTAATTTAAATTTAAAAATAACTCGACAACATTCTAGTGTCCTTATTTGACTCAAATCACATCACTAGTATGCCGCTATTGGTATTTCGTAAAATAATCAGCTTGGCGCCTGCCTATACTCGCAGTGCCATTGCCTAAGTTTTGCTATTATCACGCAATTATACAAGGTTCAGTGTGGTACTATTGACACAAATCTGAATAAAAGAAAAACGACCTAACAGTTATAGTTCCAACCTCGCTTATAGTGAAAAAAATTAAAAGGCATAGCTGCAATAAGCTATTAGAGATTTGACAGATAAAAGACTGGCTGACTCTAAACAAAAGAAAAGTTGCAGCCTATTTACCTATTTGGTTTTCTTTTTATTCTTAGATATTATTTTTCTATTCCTGGAATGTTCACAGCTAGAAGAACTTAGCCCGCGTATTAAGTACGTATGTAGGTACGTATATGCACATTATGTTAAAGTGTCCCTTCGATTGTAGTTAGATAATGTTTTCCTAATGTTATGGACGCCAATTTCACCAATCAACCATCGATGCAGGACATATTATAGTGCACTCTCTATTCCCTTAGCCTCTTTATTTCAATGGCACACAAGAGTGGCATAATTAAAGAAGAATCAGGCACAGGACGACTTAACGTGCTTACCGAAGCACGGCGGTAGAAGATCACCAACTTTCATACTTATAGCTGAAGTGAATCATTTCTTAACATAAAGGCTCACGAAGAAAGACCCCAAACGCAGCCCTTTGAAGTACAACCCACGTGTGTCACTGTACTTAAAAATGACGGATTTGTATTGAAATTCCTTATTTCTCAATCTGGTTTGAGTAGAAAACGGCACGCAATCTTTTGTATTGCTCTCCAATAAATTTTTGATCAAAATATTAACCGTCGGTTCCTAATCGTTGTTTTTAGGATCTATGAAAAGACATTTTTTTTATGTAATAGTTGGCAGACGAGCAGACGGATCACCTGATGGTAATCAATTACCGCCACCCATGGACACCCGCGACCCCAGTGGAGTCACAAGTGCGCTGCCAACCTTTTAACTTCCCTTTCACCCGGAATGTGCCTAAGTTACCTTAGCACGCCGGTTTACTGAGAGGCCGTGGTATCATTCCGGTCGAGCCGGCCCATTGATGCTGAAGGGTCTCCCAGGGATCACGGTTTTATGATTTACAATAAATAACATATGAGATGAGCGCTGTATAATTTGAAAATTGTCGCAAGACTAACTAGAAAAAAAAATTGAAACACTTAAAAGCCAAAAATGATCTGTCCTGGCTCATCTTTTGACGTAGTTGCCAAGTACAGTACATAAGTACATAAGTAGTTGCAAAGGCAACTACTTATGTAGTCTTATATATTTCAGATTACAAAGTGAATTATGTAGTTGGTTTATCTAAAGGGCAAGATAGAAAATGCAGATAATTTACTCGTAATTCTTCATGGTCATTGTGGTGAAGATGACAGAAGAAAGGAGATGTAGTCAAGTATCTGTGTAAACCTACATATTCTTAGTATGTACATCATGTAGCATTATAGCCGTTTAGAAATCAATGAAGGCATTTTTATATTAGGTACTTCCGATTTTATACGCTGATATAATTGATTTTAATCGAAGTAGGTATATCGATCGATTCGCTAGAAAAGTGGGTTAAGGTAAAACAAAACAAACTTTGTAAACAAAGGTGATTAAAATTAGTTAACGATGTTATTACTGCATATCTACAATTTACGGCTACCCTGAAAGTAATTGGGAGAGGCCTATGTTAAGCAGTAAACGTTCCATAGCTGATATAATGTTTATATAACTCTTTTGAAGCCTATATCACTCGGAAGACGTCTTCAAAAGAGTTGCGCAAGAAGTCGGAATTTATTGATAAGAACAATGAAATGAAAATCGTTTATATTCAATTTAGGCCCATATATAACACTTATGAATTTCAAGTAGTTTACCAGTAACTACAGTAGGTACCTTTTGAAAAATATATGGAATATTATCTTTCTACCGATATGTTTGACACACACTCGTATAATTCACTAGCACTTATTGAACTTTAAAACAAGAGTACTCCCTACTTTTTTCCCCAGGGGAAACCGTCATGGCCGTCACCTTGCTACAGGTAGGGAGAAAGGTGGTGTGTGGGACTCAAACCCTAACTAAAACCCCTGAGGTGTCCACATCCGCGCAATCGCGGTCGGAAACCCCACGGTCGGGATTAGACCGTACCGCTAATCTCGCTCGCCGCTTCACCCCTATCTGGCGCAATACGGGCTGTATTGCGCCAGATAGGGGTTCGACGCTGTACGACCTACCAGGACACCCTGGTAAGGTCGTCTTCCGCGTAGTCGTATGCTGAGCAAGCCACTCCCCAGAAGTGGGTACGTTCACGTACTCCGAAAGCCCGTTTAGTCACCTCTTCCGACAGACTGGGAAAACCTTGGCAGTATCCTTAAACGCCCCTAGCCACAGGGCGCAGAGCAGTCCCTCTAAGATGCACCATCGGGACGGCCACTGCGACGTCTTCTTCGACGCGAGGAATTTAACCGCGTTCAGCTTCCTGTTTCTGGAGCATGACATGCTCACAGAAAGAAGAAACCGCCTCCCAGGCAACCCTGTTCTCGACCATTCTGCTTATTACAGTCAGAGTACCTCTACTTCCTTTACTCATATTGTATTGGAGTAATAGTGGCATGCCACCACAGAGCTGCCACGACATCCGCCGACACGGAGCTCAGGACTGGATGAGTCAGGCACGGGATCGCCAGAAGTGGCAGATGAGGGAGGAGGCCTACATCCCAGAATAGATATACAATGGGCCGTTATGATGATGATGATAATGAATAGTGGCATGAGCAGAGAGACAACAGGTCAACCACTAACGGTTCAAAGTCCTTTCCTCGGCAGTGAGACTAAAAGACCAACATGTATGCGACTCTAGGTTGACATGTTATCTATGATGTTGCCATGGACAGCTGAAGCGGCCAGCATTACTCAGCGGTACAACTACCTCTGGGTATATATAACATATAAAACACGTACATATAAAATCAGCAGCGTAAATCAAAACAGAATTCACGATCGAATCTTTAACCCCGTCTCTTTCATATTGCTGTGCGTGTCTTATATTTGGATGCGTGAAGTATATTTTCATTCGTTGCGGTATAGAGGTACTTGCGTTACGGGACGTTTTTTTACAGGCCCTCAGGCTCGGTCTAGGGGTACTCAAACATGATTGTGGTGATATAGGCATTCTCCACCTTATTATAAATCGCGATCTAAAGTTATTACCGTACTAAAACTTAAGGCGTTCCAATACGCAATGCAAAAGGGGCGGGCATGAGTTTAGTTCCGGAACTTTTCTTAGACCGCGTTTTGAAATAAGGGGGAAAAAGTTTTGGTCAGGGTAAGAGTCCTTCAGCCTTACGTTTTCCATTTCTAATGTTTGACGGTCATTCTAATGTACTTCTAGGGCATCGAAAATTTGGATTACTTTCAATGACAGAATATAATATTTCGTATAAAAAAATAAATAAAAAACCTATAACATCTCGTTCATTGACCTGATTCCGTACGCAATAGAGTAGCTTAATCACTTGTAATACGGATATTAGACGACATGTGAATTACAGAAATATTCTTAAAGCATATTTACACCCATTATTATGAAATCTATCATTTAATTTATGTAAGCAATTATTTATCATTATTATTCATGTTTATTTAAGGAAAATTTTAAAAGGACATTATTAGTAAATCATTTGAACCTTAATCTTATTGTGAACCTTAAAATTTGTTGTCAAATTTTATTAGTGCGCATCTAATTTCTCGATTGAATGAAGATTTGGAGCTGTTTGAAGGTTAGGTCATTGCAATTCACAAATCTAACCGTTAGAAAAAGTACGATGAATAAAACTCAGGGTCAGTTACCTCTTTACTTATCTTTTTAAGAAGTGTCAGATTACGCTACGATTGAACTGATGAATGGGTTATAATTACGTCGTGTCCGACTTTTAAAATCCGGATGAGTAAGAGATGCTCACCGAGAAATTCTGTTTGTAGGACTAACTAAACTTTTTTCATATTATAAATAGGTATTATAGGTAAAACCCTCGCCAACCCGTCTGCCAAGCGTGGTGAGTATGGCAATTACCCCTCATGTTATTGAGGGAGGCCCGTGCCCCAGCAGTGGGGACTTAAATGGGCTGATGATGATGATGATGATGAAATAGGTATTAGTATAGTATAGTATCCACACCAGTGTGACATATTGCAGGGTGCACGCGAGTCATACACGATCCAATCGTGCAGTTTTGTTCTTATTTTTAGTAGTAATACAAAACAATTCATTGTAATAAATAAATAAACTATATTTTGCAATTCCCCTGGTGGGTATCAACTTTATTTTTTAAGATTTTAATAACACAGAAAAGTAAACTTTTTGAGATTTATTCTTGTATTTTTGTCTATTACTTACTCAATTTCATAGTTCTAGGGCAAAGAAAAGGAAACTATGCGGTATGCATAATGATTTTACTAGACAGTTCTTATTTTTTCTGGTAAAACTTGGAGGTTTGATTTTTCAAAACTTAAGGGACAATTAGAATTTCTAAGTAAAAGGTTTTAAATTTCATCTTGATCTGCTTATGAGTTCGCGATAATCTCGGTCTCGACACACAGATAGACGGATGGATGGTAATCTTCTAAGTTTTTGTTTTTATTTCTTATTGTGGTATGAAACTTTAAGCAGTATTTTCAAGATCATGTGTTTTGTTGTAGATTGGCGTAATTTAAAACGCTATAATACCCGAAACCGAAGCAGGTTCGTCGCGTATACGTTATACTCGTAGTTCAATCAAAAATGCAGGCAGTGATGTTAGCAGAAACAATGCGTGCATTTGCAAGATCTAGTCACGTAAACCTCAGTTTTGAACAATACATGTTTATGGTTACATTATGAATATATTACATTATGATTAACATATTTCACCTCAAATGGGACGTTGTAGTCACGGACAGGCGACGTCGATGAGCCAGCTGACTGGGACATAAAATATTGTATCTAAAAGAGTATAAAACATACGAATAACATTGACTATGTTCAATAACAACACAATGTGAAAATGTTGTTAGTGCTTGATGGAAGTCGCTACGGCAACCGGAGAGTTGACGGCGACGTCTATTGGCCGGATGCCTGTTGGCGCTGCAGTTCCCGCGTCGTTGGTGGGCCCTGCCTACGCGGTCGCCCCGGCATAGTTCAGTTGACGTTATAGTTCAGTCAAAAATACAGGCAGTGACGTTAGCAGAAACACTGCGCATATTTGTAAGATCTACTCACGTAAACCTCAGTTTTGAACAATACATGTTTATGATTATTATTATAAAGCGTTACGTAATATGCGTGTATATTGTCCATTCCAACCAAACAGTCTGGTTCTACAGTCAGGACAACCTCCTTACTTATGAACGGATTATAAAATCCTGGCTTGGATTTAAAAGCGTGATCAAACTTTTCTTTTTTCGTAACTCGAAACTACCTGCCAGGTAGGTTGAAGTCTGTGAATTTAATTGGATTAAAAACTGTGTTTAGTGTTCATTATTGTGACATAAAATCTATTTAGATAGTGTTCGAACGTAATGACTGGCCAATCACTACAACAACTTATGTGCTACTGACCTAATGGAGGCTATAATTTGATCAGTGAAAGGCTTTTAAGTATATTGTAATGTAATAAAACTGTATGTTAATTAGAACAAATTGAGAAGTTAAATGATGAATTACTACATAACACGGAGACGTTTATTAAACACTAAACTAAATCTCTAATATTTGCATACTATTTTCGATTGCTGATTGGTGGTCATATACTCGTACAATGGCGTTCTGTGTACAATAACAACAACGCCCATTCAAAACAGTATATACTAAATGATATATTAAAGGGTATATCAATAATTTCATTAATAATAATGAATTTATACCGCCGGCTTTTATAAGGTAAGACAAAAACCATACTGTATTCGTTATCGTGGAGTAAAAAACGTGTAATATATCTTACTACGATGTATTTAAAACGTCAATTTTTGTTTTCGTAACCATATAATTGAGATCAGCTGCCACCGGTGGTATTCTGGAAGAGATGCGATCTTGACCTGGTGATCTTCAAGAAAATAAATCATTCCTTCTTAAAAAGCTGTCAACGCATTGTGATGCCTTCGGTGCTTCAGTGTTGTGGTAATCACTTACTGACAGGTGTGCTATCAGTTTATCTGTTATAATGTAAAAAAATATGAAAAGAAGTCCATTCGCTTGCTAATACAATAAACATGCAATCAATAATATCATTTCAGAATGCGACTAAGGGAAAAATACAAAGGGCTTTTCAAGCCACAAGTATTGAAGGTTACCGATAACCCTTTTGTCATGCATGAGTAATTTCATCGATGAATCGGCGCTTGCGCAAGATATCCAATTACCGAGTGTTCCAATTACCATGATGGAATTTCCTTCGTGAGAGTGAAAAGAGAGCATTCTCTCAAGGTGAGCTTCCCAAATTGTATCGAAACGTGTTTTTGGAGCACTTTTTCTGGTGTATAAATTCAAAGGGTCCTGATGCACTAAGTACCAGACTTGTATACGTATTTGGAAAGACAGCAACATGTTTACTAAGGTGAGTAAATTCAAGTTTATATCATAAAATTATTTATAAGTGATCTAAGATTACATTGATTTTACTTAAAATAAGGTTTCGTTGTTTCGACTTCAAAATAGGAGGGGGGGGGGGGGGGGGTTTAAAGGTAGGCACCGCACTTGTGACTCTACTGGTGTCGCGGGTGTCCATGGGCGGCGGCAATCGCCTACCATCAGGTGTCTGTCACCTGTCACATTAAAAAAAACCTTGAAATGGATTTTTGAAGATCAAACCGCAGTTTTATGTAATTAGTAGAATTTTCATGGTCCAGGCGTAGATATAGAAATGGTATTTAGCACTAGGTAAAATAAAATATTTCTTACATAACTTTACCTATATGAAGCATGTGTATAGGTAGTTTATACGAGTAGCTTTAACCTGAAAATACTTGAAATATTTCCCCAGGCCTTTTGCGTCCTCGCTCTTGTAGCAGCAGTCCACTGCCAGGACTACCAGCACCACTACAAGACCGTCATCAAGCATGAAGCACCCAAGAAGGTGGAGGTCCACCACTCGATCCCCGTCCACACCATCTCTGTTCCAGTCCAACACGTCCACGTGGCTCCTGTCCACGAAATCCACGCGCCCGTCCACGAAATCCACGCCCCGCAAGTTCACCACGCTGTGTCTTCTCAAAGCATCGTCCGCCACGAGACCGAACACCACGAGAAGCACCATGAAGTGCCTCACTATTTCGTCCCGATCCACCATCAGGCCGCGCCCGTGCACGAAGCCGTGGCCATCCACGCAGCCCCCGTAGTACACGTGCCCGTTCATCATGAAGAGCACAAGGAGGAATCTCATGGACACCATGAAGATTACTATGTAAGTTCCTATTAACATTTCTTATTAACAATATCAGGACACATTATTATTAGATTTCACGCAAAGACTAGTGGAAGACTCGTAAAGTAAAATAAAGTACTATACAAAGGCCTTCATCATAGAAATCAAGTCATCGCTACTATTATGGCATTAGGCTTAATGACCACGCTTGCTTAAGGTGACGCGGAGGGCACACTAGCGACACCAATCGATTTTTATCTATATCTATCTTATATCTATCGCTATATGTACGCGAAAAATAGATTCACGCTAAAAGTGGCCGCTTTTGGCGTGAACCAATTTTCGCGTACGCGTTAGACCCAACATTTGTGCATGGTTATTTAATAAATAGTATAAGTGTTGGCCGAGAGGTTGTAATCCCGAAATTGTTTAAAATAGATCCGGTTTAGTAGCTAAAAATTAAAATCGATTGGCGTCGCTAGTGTGCCCTACCCGTCACCTTAATGCGGATTGGTGATCACAATCACGAGCTAGGTTCGAAAAATTCGAAATATACCTTTGCTCGACCCGGAAATCGAACCCAGGACTACTTAAACCACAAGACCAACGGAGCGATTCGCGGGCTTCGGGAAAGACTAGAGTAGTTCATTATTTAATTATATATAACACTGAGTCATCATCATCATCATCAGCAACCCACACTCGTCTACTGCTGGACATTGGTCTTCCCTAATGCACGCCACTGCTCCCGATTTTCGGCCTACTCTCATCCAGCCCACACCAGCCAGCCTTCGAATGTCATCATTCCATCTTGTCGCAGGGCGTCCTACACTACGCTTACTGAGTCGCTGAACTCGAGAACACTGAGTGCCACGAGTATTTGGCTCGACTATAACAGTTACTTCCCTTTAAACTATTTTGAGCAACTGGACAGTCATATATCATTAATTATTAACTATTGATATACTCTACTGTCTGCTGCGAGTCCTTGCTACTAATTCTACTAATTTAAATTTTCATTTCCACCAGGCGTACCCCAAATATGCGTACGAGTACAAAGTAGAGGACCCACACACCGGCGACAACAAGTTCCAGCACGAGACCCGCGACGGTGACGTCGTGAAGGGCGTCTACAGCCTGCACGAGGCCGACTGGATCCATCCGCACCGTTGAATATTCCGCGGATAAGAAGGCTGGGTAAGCACGTGACTGAACTGCTTATCGGTGCTTAGAGGACTAAAGCGGGATTTATACTTGAAACGCATTGATCAGTATCGACGCCAGTCAGGACTTATATACCTACTGTAAGATGACTGACTCGGTGGGCATAAGTGGTTAGTGGGTCTGCACTATAAAGCGACGACTGCGCATGGGGCCCGGGTTCGATCGGGCAGAAATTTGTACCTAAGTTTTCGGTAAGAAATCCTTAGAGTCTGGAAGTTAGCGATCTTGTACCCCCGTGCTTCGGAAAGCATGTTAATCCTTTGGTCCTGCGTCCGATCCCTCTCCGGTCGTGTCATGCTGGTGTCTCATCGGAATATGACGGTGAGGGAATAGAGAGTGCACACAATTGTGTTTGCGCACACACTTGAGCGCTATAATATATCCTGCGTACGTGGCTGTTGAGATTGGCCGCCGTAGCCGTAATCGGTTGGAGTATGACATACTGTAAGATGAACAATCTCATTATAAAACGAGGTATATCATTCCTTTGTGAAACCAAGTTTTAAATTATTAACAGACGGCGCAAAATCACACTCAAACAAAAACTTAAGAACACTTCACTGAAATATGCCATTGTACCTACAGGTTGGACTGTAATCAATAGATATAAATGACGTGAAAACATAATTTGAATCAAGTGAAAATATGTCCTATCGACAACTCACAAATAATCTCACTTGAACAATTTGATTTTGGAGTTTCTTTTATACAAAATGATTCCATGAGTTTGCGAATTTCATAACTAAAAGTTACCCCCAGTCAAATTAACTCGCACTTGTCTACTATTTCTATCTTTATAAATTAGATCAGTTAAGTCCAAATTCATTTGCTTTCCGGTTCCATCATTGCCGAAAAAGTGTATATCACGCTTTAGCTGCTCAAGTTTCGATTCCGTGTTACCCGCTTAGGTAGAAAGTGACGTTAGGAAGATATTAAATCTTCATCGTTTACGTGACTCACAAAGATCTTAGATAATTGTGGCAGTTCGTGATTTGAAGGCCAATACTACTGCCAAAGACATTACTCTATACGACAAATATGTATTATGTTTTCCAAGAAAGAGAATGTATTTGCACACAATATCATTGTAATTGTTGTTACATAATTGACATCGTTTTGATTCATCTTCCTATTCAACTTGCTAAGAAAGTAAATCAGTGACCAGTTTATCAAATGTTTAAAATAAATTTAGTCATAATAAAATACTTTGGTTACATTTTTATTATTGTATGTCATGATTAACGCATTCATGTGGGCATGACAGGCAGATTCCATGAATCAGATTGTTACTTCCATTAGCATTGTGTACCATTGAGCAAGTAATCACTACGTTTTGTGTACCTTTTACTGACGGTTTAGGGGTTCGTGCATTGAAAAAAAAACTTGTAGGATATTTTCCGTTCACTCATAAAAGGTGAATATTATTCGTAAAGTCATAGCTTCAAAATCAAATTATAATAAACGCAGATTTTCATGCAAAGTGAATAATTTGTCAATTTTTAAACATTAAAACCCAATTCGTCCAATATTTATCCAACGATACATCTATGACATAATGCAGTTATATGCAGTGTAAAATAAAAATCCGTTCTACCAACTACTCATCCAACAGTCAACGCCTATTCCAATCGTAAATCGTTGGACCGCCATTTTCGATAGAATTAGAAATATCCTAGGGAATTCTAAATGGCGTTGTCGTGTCACAGCTGTTTTTTGCATAACCTGTACTTAACGAAATATCCCGGAGTCATTATGATGAATCATAAAACAATACATATTGTCTTTAGCCGGTTTATAATGTCATTCGTTCATTCACTCGTGAGACATGGTATAATAGCTATACCGGCTTTGAAAGAACATAATGACGTTTATTACTAAAATAAAGTAACGGAGTAAATTATCATGCGGATATTTAACCTTCTATAACTGTCATGTTGGTAAATTATAATTTTTCTCGAGTACATACTTTCTGATTAATTTGGATTCCCATGATGGGAGGATGTAAATAGTGCATTTACATATCCACCTACAATTTGACACAAAACTCTCCGTATGCAATGGCGACTCGCACTTGACTGGTCTATTATCTCACAGATGATATCTATTCGCTACGCAGCAGGGAGCAATTTAAAACACTTACATCCCTCTATCCACTTTGTTCACTTTCTGTTTCTGGTTTAGCTCGTTCTACTACACAAATAAAAAAACCTTAATTATTAAGAATGTAGTCAAAATTGTAAGATGTAAAGTTAGGTAGGTGGTGGAATAATTTATACGGCGCTAAGTTAGGCAAGCGTAGAGAAGGAGCTCTGATGTTTCCTGCTGTGCTGACCTTAGGATAACTGAGACCGTGGGAAAGCTACAGTTCAGCATGAATGGGCCGGCTCAACCGAAGTGATACCACGGCCTCACAGAAAACCAGCGTGAAGCATCATTGTGCTGTGTTTCGCGATCCGGCGGAAAGGGGGGTTTAAAGGTTAGCAGCGAAGTTGTGACTCCACTGGTGTTGCGGGTGCCCATGGGCGGCGACAATCGCTTACCATCAGGTGATCCGTCTGCTTCTCTGCCACCTATCACATAAAAATGCGCCCAATCTACACGGTAAACGGTAACCGCAGCTCATAGACATCAACAATGCCGCAGCACAGTCACGCCGCTGCCTACCGTGAAAGCTCTTTTCAAACCTCGTTAAAGGACATGTCATAGCGATCAGGGAATACCGCGGCTGGTAGCTCATTCCAGAGTTTGCTCGAGCGTGGGAAAAAAGAGCGTTGGAAACGAAGCGTTCTGGAAGGGATAGGTTCCAGTTAGTATTGGTGAAGTTTGCCGCGGCGTCTAGTCGTTCGATGGTAGAATGGTGACCCTGGTATGATTTAAACAGCTCCACAGAGCACTCTCCATGGAAGAGCCTATAGAAGAGGCAAAGAGAGCCAAAATCGCTTCGCGACTCCAACGACTCCAATTTGTCCGTGACATCGGGATCCCCGTCAAACCGGGCAGCTCGTCTCTGCAAGGCGTCAAATGGGTTTAGCTGATATTTAGGGGCCCCTGCCCAAAGATCGGACCAGAACTCCACGAGGGGTCGTACTTGGGCTTTATATATAAATGTGCTCGAGAGACATATCATCTAGCGCACAGGTCAACGAACTCTTCAATATCAATGCTAACTAGAGCTATCGGTATAATCTCCGATCAAAGGCATAAGCCATGTATGTGTCTATTTATTTTGTGCATACGTTCAGCAGTGGACAAACAGGTAAATTACATTTTTGCTCAAGTTTCCATAAATGTATTTTTTCTTTTACAGATTCAACGCATACGTGAAGACCTCAACTAAGCATGTCCAGCCTGAGCATCATGACTACCACCACTAAACTAAATACCTACGCTTGTAAGCTATGTGTTCACTAGTTTTGTAAGATGTTAATAAATGTCGTTATAAATCTAAAAACTATTTGATTCCTTGCCTATTTGTCGTATTAGCAACATCAAGAAATGGAACTTGTTGCCGGTGCATGTATTTCCTCCTACCTACAATAGGGCACAAAGCAAGGGGAACAGACGGCCGTTAGGGCGGAAAGGGCCTCGAGTGGAGGCCACGTGGAAGTCGCAGCCATGGCAGGCCCCTCACAAGGTGGACCGACGATCTGGTCGCGGGAATCCATTGGATCCGGGCGGCACAGGACCGATCTGTGTGGAGATCATTGGGGAGGCCTATGTCCAGTAGTGGACGTCGATTCTTAGTGTGGCAGTAAGGCTTTTAAAGTTTATAAAGACGCAAAATATTACGTAATTGTTGCTCAAATTTCGCAGCAACTCTGTAGATGACCTGAGGAAATCCGTTTCCGTGGCCGGTAGAAAGTGTCTGCGTCGCATACAGACTTGAGTCCTTTTGTAAGATATTTATTGATAATTAATCTTTTATCCGGAAACAGATGGATGTCCATTGCCAAAGACAGAAAGAGGTGGCTTTCTTTGGAGGAGGCTTTTACCCATAGGGGATCCGCAGGAAATATATAAATTTGTGAAACATTGAACTACTTTTTAAACTTGTAGTGGATCAAATAAAGCAATTTTTATTTTATTTATTTATTTTATATTACTCACACGTAAGTAACTTTGGGTTAGAATTCAATGACATTTCTTTTTTTTTACAAATGTGATGTTTAAATTTCGTAACTTACAGTTAGTTTATATTTATATTACCCAAATGTGTTTAAAGTATCAGCCTATATTACTGTCCCACTGCAGGGCAAAGGCCTCCATCATAGAAATCAAGTTATCGCTACTATGATGGGATTAGGCTTAATCGCCATTCTTGTCAAATGCGGATTTCACGAGCACAAACCCGAGGTATGTTCGAAAAATTCGTAACATGCCTTTGCTCGACCCGAGAATCGAACTCAGGACCCTTCGGGGTCATACATACATCACGGCCGGTACTTAAACCCCTACATCAACGGGGCGTTGGCCTAAATGTACTTATCTGTACAATGGAAATTTGTGTAAATAGGAAAATATGCTTTTTTGCTCAGAACCGTAATTCCAATACATATTAATACTTTTAAAGTAACGCAGATGGAAATATTTAAGCGATTGAATGCCCGTCAAGAACACATAGTACTGCATTACGGAAGTAGATAGGTACTTATCACACGAGCATGTTTTTGTATCCGTCAGTCTTATGATTTGCTTAGAAAGATGATTTGGTTGGAAAAATAAATAAAACTTAAATAAACAGATTCCGAAATGTGGTTCATGGCTACGGAAGACATTGTTTGTGCGTAAACGTGCTGTTTAACAAAAAATGCATTTGACATTGACGGTTGACGCTACCTACTTTCAATAGCCATAAAAAATGTAATGTTTTATTTACATAGATACTGACGATAGGACTAAAACAATCCGCGTCTGCTGATGTAATTCAAAGGTTTTGAATTAGGTTCTAGTGGTTTTTAGTGAACAAATTTGGTGTTTATTTGTGCAGTGAAGTGCCAAGAAGTGATCCTAATAATATGATTCGCTGAATCGTATCGTTTTTAACACTGCTATTATGTGCCGAGTGAGTCACGTGACAATTGGCTTGGACCTAATAGCCTTAAAACTCGCTATTGTGTTTAGAGTGGTATCAGCAGAAGCCGTAGGTCGACAAAACGCAAAACATGGTGTTTTATTGACTGACTGTGACTTTCACTGACTTCGCCTGTTGACTACCCATTTATTCTCAATAAGTTACTTAAAAATGGCAAGATATCTTTGGGTATAGGCATATTTTAAAAACATTTATAAATTACATTTTGTTTTTATTAAATATTTTTTATGAAAATTACTATGCTCTTACATTTTTACAAGAAATGAATAACAAAATAGAAGGGTAATAAAATAAATATAGCGTTTGGACTAACTTTTTTCTTAGTGCAAAAAAAATTGTCAATGTGCCAAATAGGTTATGATGACCTATTTTGTCGTCAAATCTTTATCAAACCCATTTTTTTTTTTACAGTTTTGACAATGGTTTGGTAGTACCTCATACGCCAAGGGTTCGATTCTCAATCTCGACAATCATTTGTGTAAGTAATTAATACTAATGGTGCTGGCTCAGAGTCAGTGTGTTTTTTTTTTGTAATTACGTACTCTGCAGCTTAGGCCAATTTTAATCAAACCCTTTGCTGTATAACACTTACTTGTTTGGCAATACCATTCACATTACCAAATTTTCTTGACATTTGTAAAAAGTAGGTGACGCATTGTTAGTATTTGTCCGATTTCTGCAGTGTAATGCATCCGACTGTGTTTTCATTGCTTCTGAGTTTTATTTATTTACAATTAGATCATTCTTTCATTTCCTCATAAAAGAAACGTAGTGCAAGTAAGTATGACTTATTCGTGGCCAACTTATGAAATCACCGAAAATAACATTCTAGAACTTCCTTATACTTTGAAGTCTTTAACAAATATTTGGTAACAAATATGTGGTTATGCCCCAACAAATTGATATGGCAATTACCCCTCATGTGATTGAGGGAGGCCCGTGCCCCAGAAGTGGGCCCTAATGGGCTGATGATGATGATGATGTGGTTTTGAACGTAGGAGAGCCACGCTTCGACCGGCTCGACCGGAGTGATTCCACGGTATCACAGAAAACCGGTGTGAAGTAACATTGTGTTGTGTTTCGCTGCATGAGTGAGGGTACCGGAGGCCCAATCCGGGGAAGGAGGTTTAAACGTTGGCAGCGCACTTGTGACTCCACTGGTGTCGCGGTTGTATATGGGCGGCGGCAATCGCTTACCATCAGGTGATCCGTCTGATCCACTTATCACATAAAATAAAAAAATAACTTTTGTTTTGTTTTTCTTTTTATGCATAAAATCGTTGATCTACTGAAAAATAGAGAAATCAATCGCTTTAAGTAAGAATATGAAAAAAAAACATAAACATGAATCACCCCCTACATCGAACCCTGAGGTCAGATGTGGAGTGATGATGATGATGACCAGGATGGTCTTGGTGATATGGGGTTAGCGTATTTTTGTGAATTGAATATTTTATTCAAGGAGCTAGTTCAGCTCACCAATTCGGCATTCATAAATACAAAAAAAAAAACTTTTGACTGTCATTTTGATGCATACGAGTACATGTCTTGAGACGCCTCCGTATTAAATAAATACTTGTGTTTAAATTAAGAACACTTAAAGATCCTTATTCTTAAAATGTAACATAATAATATAGGTACGTAACTTCATTGTTTTAATTGCGTCACGTTCACTGATTTGAAAATTTTAATTGGCTATAAATAATTCCAACTATGAACCCGTTATACACGCAATACCGCTATCTAAAACAAAAGCAATATTACAAGGATTAATAATTACATTATCATTATTAGGAGCAATGCGATCTGAACTGCATTAGTTAGCAGATATACAACCTTCACATTGGTTATGTAAATTATGCTATTCGGTTGCGCGCGCGCCGGGTTACCAACATGACGCTGACGCCCCAAGCGGTAACAAATTGATTCAATACTCTCGCGTAACGTCTCTGGTATATATTGAGGTAATAACCTATGTTAATTCATCAGTTCTATCGCGGAAGTCCAAGGAGAAAGAGCAAAATGTTGGCAAAAGTGCGTACAACCACACAACGCTATATACTCTTAGGATATCATATCTCAGATTTCTTTTAATCAAGTCTTTAACTTTACAGATTCTAGCCCTTGCCATTGTGCTAGCGGTATCACAATGTGAAGATCAGTCATATACCCTCAACTCACACATCCAGCATGAACAGCCCCAGGAGTACAATCATAACTACGAGGAAGCTGCCTTGAAACTACAGCAGCAGGAGGAAGTTCATTACCAACCGGAACCTGAGAGCCACGGACATGCTTACTCATCTCAAACCGTCCACCACCAGCCTCAACACCAGGAGTCACATGAGGAAAATGCTGCTCCTGTCTATGAATACGCTCAGCCTCAGTCTATCGAGGAATTGGGTCATCAACAGAAGCAGCATGTGCAAGCCGTCCAGTACACAGCTCCTCAACATTATGAGAGCCAGACGTATCACGCTCCAGCTGTTCAGAAGATCCAGGCTCATCATTCGGGTCATCAGGCTGTCCACCGTCAACCAACTCATCATCACAAGCCAGTCTACCATCACCACGCTGACGCTGACTCTCACTCTCATGCTCATTCCCACGATGAACCTGTGGACTATTACGTGAGTAACCTCCATTTAAAACGTCAAAGTGTATATTAGAGTTACTCTAAACAGTTCACTAAATTGGAAAGAATGATTTTTATGAGTCTAGTGAACTGTGGTACTAATCTAGTATAGTAGTTTATTAAGCACCTATCAGAAATTGAAGTATTGTTCATCACGTTTTAATCTACTGACCCAATTCAACTGAATGAATTGTTGAACTATTGATGAGTGATATAATTTCCTCTATGAACGACTATGCCATTGCCTTTACCTACAAGTAATTCGTGTAATGAATTGCTTAATGTCCCGTCTCGTATCAGCTTGCCTTTTTTGTAGATATTCTCTTTTCTTTTCTATTACTCAAACATCGTCTGAACTACATTTAGTTCAGATAGTTCATTAACTATTTATAAAAGACAAGTAAGCGGATCTGACAAGAACTGGCTTGTTAAGTGAACTGTTTCAATTGATCTCCTCACTAAAGAATTACGCAAGTCTAGAGCGAATGTCAGATTCCCTATTTATGGCCACTTTCCACTTGTTTATTCAAATCAGTTTTATCTATTTCGATCACGTCGGCATGATGAATTAGAAGTGGTGTGTTATGCTAATGCCACTTTTACTCTTTCAGGCGTACCCTAAGTACCAGTATGAGTACAAAGTAGAGGACCCCCATACCGGAGACAACAAGTTCCAGCATGAGTTCCGTGACGGTGATGTTGTGAAGGGGATCTACTCTTTCCATGAAGCTGATGGTTCCATCAGAACTGTAGAGTACACTTCTGACAAACACAATGGGTAAGATATGAAAATTAATCTAATCCCTGTTGAATAATTACCTGTTCAATATAAAGTGTTAGAAATATTATTTCATGTTGAAGACTCTAGTTCTAGCGTCTATTAGTTTGAAATCCAGATATGTTCATTTTTGACATTTCTCATTATATCTGCGAGTATAAGTAACTAATCTACCTATCTGAGTCATACAAGTAGTTATTCTCGTGGTTATAAGAATTTAGGTTCAGTGATATTGTGGGAATGTCGGTGTAACAATAATTTCAAATTATCATACATTTTACAGATTCAACGCAGTGGTGAAACACTCCGCTCCTGGTCACCACGTGGAAATAAAAAGCCATCACCACAACTAGATTTAAAATTTAATGTTTAAGACTGAAGTTGAGTATTTTGTACCTGTTGTTGCTAAATGTGTAACTGATAATAAATTATTAATTTCATACAATCATTGTAGTTTTTTGAACTATTTCGTATTTCACTTTTCATTCTTCCTTCCTTCTTTCAAAAATAGTCTTAAAAAATAAGTACATTAATACTTGATTCATGAGATATTAGGTCTTTTTCTCCGCTAAAATTGCCGTTTTTTTTTCTAGACACAATAATTAATTAATTAATGCATCGGAAAGACAAGTTTAAATTTTAAATGAATATCATTAGAAAAGCACAACACTGATTTGCAATGATTAATAAATTAAGGTGTTTATATTACTGTGTCATGTTCAGATAGCCTATCTTTAATTTGAATTTAATCTACAACATCGGAATACTCATTCATAGACAAGTAAATTGCATAACCAGAGATGATGAAGCGGAAGGCGTTTTATATTGAATGGTTTAATTCGGCACACGGTCCGAATTCTGATTAAGTCATTCGTGACTTTAATAACTGGCTTTATTCCTTTTAGCTATTGGCTTAGCAATTTGACTGACAGGTGTTGCAATCTGTGCCAAAACTATCTGATTAAACGGAACCTATTACGGATGTGCGACTTCATCGAACAGGATATCAGGTTTAACAATTATTACAACTGTATTGTATAGGCACTAAATGAATTTAGTAATCCGCCTAATTATGTGATTAAGTTTAAATGTCTTGCTCGTGTTATGCCCCCTGTAGTGTAATATCGTTGGTTAGGACTTCCGGAAACCGGATTTTAGTCGTGTTCGTTGTTTTTGATATGTAACTAATCATTTGAGCTTACAAATGTAAATTTTGTTATGGTCAAAAGTCAGTTTTCATATACATAAGTGGAGCCCCAATTATTCACTGGTGTCAAAAATTACGATAGTACCTATTTAACATACAATAAGTTGGCTCTACATGTTTAAGAGTAATGCTTAGCAACTTGCTAATGACAGCTAAGTTATTATAACATTATTTTTGTGTGTTACATACAAACGCTAGGTAAATCTTACAATGTATTTATATAAAAAAGCTGTCATCAACCATTGGTAAATTACGGAACCCTACATTGCCCGTGAACAGTTCTTCAACAAATTACCAAAAAAGGTGGTAGGTGATTACAACATACCAATAATGTTTTACTACGACTTAGTATTTCGTTACTAACTTTTAATAACTTTTACTTAATTTGCAAATAAGTATTAGTATTTTCAAAACGACAAATGCACTTCAATATGTAAAGGAAATCTTTAAAAATGATGTTGAGGTTTCTACTAATTTTTTTTCTCAGCCACTTTTTTCCGAATCTCTAAAATACTATTGAAACTTAGAAATAGATGTATTTTGTTAACCGCGTTATGACTTTTACACAAAAAGGAAAAATAAAATTTTGGGGCGTCCCCATACTTAGAACTGAAACTCTATTTTTTTCCATCAAACCCTTTTGTGTGGGGTATCTATGGATAGGTCATTAAAATTATGTTCAGGTTTCTAATATATATTTTTTCCTAAAGTTAAAACTTTGTGCAAGAAACGCTCCCAAAGTGGTAAAATGTGTGTGTCTTCCCTCCCCCCTCCTAACTTCTGTAATAAAAGTATTATAAAACTAAAAAAAAATAGATATACATTACCATGAAAAGTAACAACGAAAATTGGTTTGAACTAGATCAAGTAAGTAGTTTTTTCAACCGCAATTTACCTTCCGTAATATATTTTACTTCGTCCGACTCGCACTTGGCCGGTTTTGATAAGTTGTGTAATAGATAATTATTGGCAATTGTTAACGATAATATTATGCTGCATTAACTATTGTAAACAAGTAGATAAACATCAATCCGGAGATAAGTTTGAAGCATATAAATTATTACAGAAGTAAAATTATTATTTAGAGAAGGTCATTAAGAGATAGGTATAAAATAATAATAATGTCCTCCAAACCAATATTTCGGTCATGGCGGGCAATCTCAGTGATCAGCCATCGACGCAAGACATATTATAGTGCACAAGTATTTGCGCAGACACAAGTGCACTCTCTATTCCCGTACCCTCTTATTTCGATGGGACACCAGTGTGACACGACTGAAGAGGGATTAGGCGCAGGACCTACGGCTTAAGGTGACGGGTAGGGCACACTAGCGAAGCCAATCGATTTTAATTTTTAGCTACTAAAGCCGATCTATTTTAAACAATTTCAGGGTTACAACCTCTCGGCAAACACTTATACTATTTATTTAATAATAATCATGCACAAATGCGGACCCAACATTTGTACGCGAAAAATTGATTCACGCTAAAAGTGGCCGCTTTTGGCGGTAATCAATTTTTCGCGTACAAAAACGAACGTAACATTTGTGCATGGCTTATTTAATAAATAGTATAAGTGTTTGCCGAGAGGTTGTAACCCCGAAATTGTTTAATCTAGGTCCGGTTTAGTAGCTAACATTTTAAAACGAATGGTGTCGCTAGTTAGGGCTACCCGTTGCCTTAAGTTGACGGATAGGGCACACTAGCGACGCCAATCGATTTGAATTTTTAGCAACTAACCGGATCTATTTGATACAATTTCGGGGTTACAACCTCTCGGCCAACACCTATACTATTTATTAAATAACCATGCACAAATGTTGGGTCCGTTTTTGTACGATAAAAGTTGATTCACGCCAAAAGCGGCCACTTTTAGCGTGAATCAATTTTTCGCGTACGCGTTGGACCCAACATTTTCGCGTGGTTATTTAATAAATAGTATAAGTGTTTGCCGAGAGTTTGTTACCCCGAAATTGTTTAAAATAGATCCAGTTTAGTAGCTAAAAATTAAAATCGATTGGCGTCGCTAATGTGCCCTACCCGTTACCTTAACAGAAAAACTCAGGTAAAATAATAGTCAGTGATCGTATGAAATGTTATTATATTAATTTATAGTATCAGTCACAAAAACCGAAGTCTTTGCATAGCACCCCGTAGGCATCTGTATAACGTTTCATAAAATGTATGTCTCAAGTTCAGAAACCGGAGTGACACTTACACACTACAAGAAAATATAATACAAAAGTCGTCTACAATAAAAAAGATGATATTTGTGATAGATGAATTGAAGTACAGTCTAACTTTGGGCCGTGTAGTCCCTGATACACCTTATGAAACGCCGAGCCTGCAGACGCGTTCCGTTTCGTTGTCTCATTCCGTCCGAGCTTAACTAAGTAATGAATACGTTAGGTAATAAATAGTCGTCCGGTGGGGGTTCTAGCCGAGGATGTGTCCGTGGCCGAGGCCGTAGGCGGGCGCGGCGATGGCGACGCGGGCGGGAGCTGCGGGGTGGCCGGCGTGTCCAGCCCTGCTCACTACGGCATTGAATCTGAAACCAAAAAATGATAAGATAACGTTTTTTTACATACCTAACAATACCTATTACCGTGGGAGTCACGCTTCGGCATGAATGGGCCGGCGGATAACACGGCCTCACAGAAAACCGGTGTGTACCAGCACTTTGCTGTGTTTCGCTGCGTGAGGGTACCGGAGGCCCAATACGGGGAGGGGAGTCTAAAGGTTGGCAGCGCACTTTTGACTCCACTGGTGTTGCGGGTGTCCATGGGTGGCGACAATCGCTTACTATCAAGTGATCCGTCTGCTCGTCTGCAACCTATCACATAAAAGAAAATCAAACTGAAACTGTAGGTACAATTAATCAATAAATTCGCTGTCGTGGGGGGGCTGAGAGGGGAGTTTAAAGGTTGGCAGCGCACTTGTGGCGGGCGGCAGCAATATCCGTCTGCTCGTCTGCCACCAATGTCATTAAAAAACGAAAAAAATATTATACACTTCGAAGAAGGAGTGATGGTCAGTGGAAAATGTGCGCTTTCCTAGCGGAATATCGCAGCTTTAAAGACTTTTCAGATCTTTGTGAAAATGTCAACCACTAGCATGGTGGTGAAAAATTTAAAAAAATCTGTACTTCTCGGATAGTTTCCCAGGACTAACTTTTTTTGGTCTCGAAGAGAAAATGCTTTGCGCACCGTCCCGTCTGGCCGTCAGTATCTTGTACTTCTTATTATCATTTTGCGAGACGAAAAAGTTTTTCCACGCTGGTGATCCCAGGTCCACTCCCGTATGTTTCGCAACCACGATTTTTCCTTCGTCCAGGACACCACTTCCCATCAAAGTTGCCGATCATTATAAGTTGGAGTAGACTGTACCTATCGTTGATAAAATATGATGACCAGACCCTGAATTACGTTCCAAGTAGTACCCGCAACTTACGATGCGTTGACTTTAGAACGCACTTGCGTTTGTATTCATGAGTACCTACTTAGGCATGATAGAAACCCTATGATTACTAAAATGTGGTTTAAAATAAGTAGTGGGATTAATACGGGGAATAACTGAAGAACTAGAATAAACATTATTACAAAACTAAGTTTAATGTTATGTAGTATATCAACAATACTTAAGTTAATCCACCCGGACCCCTAGTTTAAAATGAGTACTAAAATAATAACCTCAAAATATCGATTCAGTAACCATGACAACTTATCCCTGTGACAGTTCATTCCGTTTTCCACTAAAGCTGATTGTGAGAAAGTAGTTAATTTATTTTTTGGATTTAATCCAAAAAATATAAGCAATTCCTATGCATATTACTTGGAAACCTTACCTAGGTCAATATTTTTATTTATTGTTGCTTAAAAACGATTCTAAAATATTTTTATTTCAGATAATAAAATAAGGTTATGTAAAATAAAATGTCACTGAACGAATGATTGAATGATTCGATCAATTTTGACACTATCCTGCGGTACTAAGTTGTCTATGGTTAGTCGAGGATTTGTAAAAAAAATTTAAGAACTAAATGTTATTTCTTTAATTTTTATTACAAATCCTTCCGTAATTCCGTAATAATCATGAATTTGCTAGTTTAGGAGTATCAGAGCAGTTTTTTGTAATAAGAGGGACTAAGATTACAGTATAAAAATGCTAAGATGATGGATTTTATTACACAAGTAAGGATACCTGAAGAAGAACAGTTGAAAAAATAACATACCCATTGTGGTCGTCAGCGGAGTAGTTGACGGTGCGCACAGTGCCGTCCGGTTCAACCAGTGAGTACTGTCCCTTCACAACGTCGCCATCGCGCGCTTCCCACTGGCTCTTCTGATCGCCTGTGTGGCCGTCGGCGACTCCATAGTTGAACTGGTAGCGGGGGTGGGCCTGGGAATAAGAATCAAATTAGCATAGCACTATTATTTGGGCCTTTTTCATTTTAAAAAGAGTCGATGGTGCCTCAGGAGCGATGGTAGTTCAGCCTTCCGTGCGAGGGCTCATGGTTTGAACCAGAGAATGCACCTCTAGATTTTTCAAATCTATATGCGTGTTTCTACTATTAGGTAGGCTCGACGGTGAGGGAAAACATCTTAAGGAATCCTGCACGTTTCAAATTTTTTCAGAAACGTGTAACCATGATTCAGTTGGTCTGGTTCCCCTGTCAAAAGGGTTGCGAAGGTCAGAAGGCAGTCGCATTATTGTAATTCAGACTATCCTTATCCTGAATCAAGGTCTAAGCGTACCCAGGTTTTCAGTTTGTAAGCGATTGATATGGTCGCAACCGAGAATTACACGCTAAGATGAAGAGGATAGATAGCTCCCTGATAGGTATTTTGAGTTCAAACTCTTGTTTGACTTGGTAATCATCATCATCATCATCATCAGCCCATTTAAGTCCCCACTGCTGGGGCACGGGCCTCCCTCAATCACATGAGGGGCAATTGCCACTCACCACGCTTGGCAGACGGGTTGGCGAGGGTTTTGATATAAATGCAGAGTTTTCCTTCTCTGGGTGCTGATGATCATGCCAGCAGCTTTACCTTAGTCGCCTTTTACGACACCTCGGTAAGAGTGATAGCCTATTCTACTCTGCCGGGGACAACACGGCTTAGTTGACTTGGTAATGCCTGACCAGAACAAGGCCAGGAGTTAGATCAAATAAAAGTTTTACCTGGCTCCTAACCTCGTTCTGGCCTCACTGGACAAAACCTTTTGCTATTATGTTCCAGTTGGGCTGGTTCTTCTATCTAAGAGTTGCAATGGTCAGACGGCAGACTCTTCATTGTAATGATCAGACTTATAATTTTTTTTATTAGTGATCAGCTTGCTTTTGGCTTCACACTGAATCCTAGAGTTGAGAAGAAGCCTACAATGGTTAGCAAGGCTTACCCAGAAGTAGCCTATTCACTCTAGCTTCTAATATTGAGGTGGTATTCACTTAGGTAAGCAGATGCAAGCAATCCAATCCGTTACCTAATTCAAAAGTGGTCCAAGCTCCAATACTGGAGCAACGGCTTAGGACATAACTTTGATTAGCACTTAGTAATGACGCTCAGAAGTGGCGAGTCCCCTGATATTATTAAAATTGTGATTGTACTAACATAAACTTCAACAGGGGCAGCTGCGTGACCGTAGGGCGCGCGGATGTAAGGGGCTGCGTGAGCGACAACCGCACCGTGGCCTGGAATAAAAGACTATGGTTAATCCAATCCAAAGAAATAATTAGGTTTATAAGGATTAAATTAATTAAAGTTTGACCGTGGGAGAGCCACACTTCGGCATGATGGGCTGGCTCAACGCGAGCGATACCACGGCCTCACAGAAAACCGGCGTGAAGCAGCACTGTGCTGTGTTTCACTGCGTGAGTGAGGGTACCGGAGGCCCGATCCAGGGGAAAGGGGGGTAAAAATGTTGGCAGCGCACTTGTGACTCCACTGGTGTCGCGAGTGTCCATGTCTGTTCATCTGCCACCTATCACTTGAAAAAAGCATACGACAACGCGGTGGACGATGCCAGGTTGTCCCGGTAATTTCTTAGTAAGTGAATAAAGTAGCAACAAATTGCTAATTAGAACTTCACTCAGAATTTTGAATATGGACCAGTAGGTGACTGGTGCTTATGTTACTTGATCACACAAAGTAGTTAAAACTTCTTGACATTCAAACAAAAAAATTCTGTTTTACATTTGCAGTTAGACAATTTTGACAGTGCAAGTACAATTTGTCCAACAACTCGAAATAGAAAAGCTAAATATTGTGTCAGATGGCGCTTGATTAGGTGCTTCAGGCATAGTTGGATAATGGTTTCATCGTTAAAATCAAAAGAGCAGACACTTACTTCTATATTCCTATAAAATTTTCCCTCCTGTCCTGAAGGTTGTCTAGTAAGATAGATTTTAGCCATAATATTACCGTAAGTATTACTCCTTCAATAAGCTTATGTATACTATGCAATACCGAGTATCTGCCTACAAATATATTAAACGACATTATAAGGTGTAATAACCAAAAACCCGTACTTTATAATTATGCTTCTATGAAATTTTACAAAAATGGTAGTAATAAACGCTCGTAACAAAGTTGAACTTACCAATCCCAAGCGCAGGCGCAGCGTATGCAGGGGCTCCATAGCCTGGGGCTCCCAACACGATACTCGAGGTGGATAGGGCTCCGTGAGGTGCGCCAATGAGCCCTCCTTGGGCTAGAGCGACCAATGTACAGGCCAAAATTGCCTGAACAGAAAAAAACGTTTTAATACTCATAAAAAGAATTCGAAAATTATTTTGTAGAAAGAAAAGTATATAGTGTTTTCATTTGTTTTTTGTTTTTATAAAGTATGTGCAAAAAGTTATGTATCGTCATGTTTATGAAAAGCTATACCATGTAAAGGAAAAATCCTAGAATAAAAAGAAAAAGTGAGGCTTGTGAAATTTAAGAATTGACAAAGTGATATAGAAAAAAATAGGTGAAAGATTTGGTTTGAAAGAACATCGCACGTTGCAAGTATCATTGAATGCATAGGCACCTACACAATATTATCGTTTTAGATTACTTTAATATTAAAATAATTATTTTTAATGTCGTTCAAACTTTAAACTTTTTAGTTTTAAGCACTAAAAAATAAAAATGAATCTTCATAAAACTCTATGGTGATGTGATGAAAAGCCGAAAGTGGTAAGCCACTTTCGGCTTGTCATCACTTACACACAACACATACACTTGAGTTATTTCAAAGATGGGCAAGAATTCAACAAACTCATAGAAATTATCTAATCTATTTTCCATGTACTAATTTGTTATCACTTTGTCCATACGTATGTAGAACCACCAAATAAGTACCACTTTACCTTGACGAACATATTTCTATTGTTTTTCTAATTCCTAACACTGTACTTCTCTCTAAGCACTAAGGGCTTGTTGTGTGCCAAATTACGAGATATCTGGCGCTTATATAGAGGCTGTTTGTCCTATAGGTACTATGTCCTGTGTCGAGTGCAGGGTGATATACTCGTACATGTAAGCACAGGTATATCTAATGGGCGGTGCCCGCGACTGAACTAGATCTCGGGCTTAGAGTGGATATGACGGGGTATTGTTTCGTTTAAGTGACTGGGCATGCTTGCCCTTAAAAATAGACAATGATCAAGACTCAATACTATTAATATTCCTATTTCTGCCGCATCATCAAGAAATGGAACTCATTACCGGCGCATGTATTTCCTCCTTCCTACAATATGTATTCCTTCAAACAAAACGTGAAGAAGGATCTCGCAGGCCAGTATGGCAGTCCCAACGGAGGTGATGCCTGACATCGCTTCCGTTGTAATTGCAACATGGGCTCTTCTCTTGCTCATCATCAGGCTAAGGAGAGCCAATATGTCACTCTAAAAAAAATGTTAGTTGATTACTCAATTATTTCCTTTAGTTATCTATCTGATCAAAATTTATTGGTAAATGACTTTTCATGTACGGACCACTTGGGGGATCAGATCACATGGTCAATAGATGGGTCATGTAGGAGCATGATCTGATACCCCCAGCTGATCACCGGACAATAAGGAACGGCGAGAGCTTTCATCCTCATGTTGTAGATAAAACATATCCATACATAGTTTTAAAAATTCGGACAGTTAAAATGATGGATAGTTACTTCATCTTTATAATCTGAAGGTAAAAGTGAATCAAGGCATCTTCTCTCCACGTCTTCGTCGCTAATGCATGCAAACGCCAGTAACTTTTTCATCCATAAAAGGAAACGGTCATTTATCGTGCTATTCTAAAAAATATTTATTCTTTTTTTTATATAGCTAAAAATAGCTTTTTCATTTGAAAATATATTTTGAAGTATATCACTATGTTACTTGCAATGATCCACATTAATCCAATGCATACAATATAACTGTACCAGTTAAGAATTGGTCTTATGAACTCCTAAACAGTAAAGGTCCGGAGCACTAATAATAAAATACAGAATAAATTTAACTTTTGCACGGTACTTCGTGTCTTTATTGGGCAGTTATTGATGTAGAGACAATAACGATTTCGTAGCCTTAATATATGGTAGTTAGGGTTGACCAAATCTCATCATCATCTTTCATGTCGATGATATGAATCATCTGTCTGGCACAGATTTTCGACCCAGTCTGACAGACGGACAGTGTTATGGGTGGCTTACATGAGTTGCTCGAATATGCCACAGTTGAGCCATAGTAGTGGGAAAATTATGGTTGCGACAAATCACAACTTTTTCTGCATTTTTTGCCATGCCACCTCCTCATTGTGGAATCAACTTCCCGCAAGTGGTATTTCTTTTCTGATTTAATTAATATGTCAACACATATTAATTGGTGCAAGACGATGGCAACCCTAATTTAGCACTTAATCAGGTCTGACTTAAACGTTCAGTTCCGGACCAAATTGTGTCAAGGAAAACTCGCGGTTCTATTTTTTGTGTTATCAGAGTAAGATTTATTATTTTTCTTGAAACATACATTCGGTACCTTTCGTGACAATAAAATATTTATGAGTGAACAAGCAACGAATAAAATATTGATTTAGAAACCACTGATTTCTCGTTTACTTTTTACTACGTTTTTAGCGACTTAAGTAATTGAATACGCAGTTATTACAGGGAAATAATATAAATTGTAAATATTAGCTGTGTTTTCGTCATTGATTCGTCAAACTTACTGTTAATTGTTTTTATCACGTTCACACTCTGCATTTAACCGTCTTACAATTTTTATAATTTTTTATAAAGGTGTAGAATAGAATAGGTACTTCTCACACAGTAAAAAATAGTAAATCGAAAATTAGCGCACATTTGTTACAGGTTTAAGTATTAAAAACACAAAAGTGAAGTTGCCATCATTAACTGTGCACTGAATAAAATTATAGTACTTGGTCGACGTCTGCGCATGGGCACTAAGATATATGGGTAGTAAGATATATTTACTACTCGACCATGACCAAAATCTTGTCACCTTTGTTCAACTTAAATGCTGACTTGGATTTATTATAAAACTATATTATTTCTGACATTTGGTCAAAATTCAAACTTTATAAAATGCTTTTTTTATGTTATAGGTGGCAGGCGAGCAGACGGATCACCTGATGGTAGGCTATTGTCACCGCCCATGGACACCTGCGATACTAGTGAAGTCACAAGTGCGCTGCTCACCTTTTAACCCCCCTTCCCCTGGATTGGACCTCCAGTACCCTCACTCCCGCAGCGAATTACAGTACAGTACTGCTTTACGCCGGTTTTCTGTGGGGCCGTGGTATCACTCCGGTCGAGCCAGCCTATTCATGCCGAAGCGTGGCTCTCCCACGGTCGTGGTCCCATCAGATACACCAAACAGTCAAAATGAATCAAGATGTTACACAATCAATCCATAACATGACGCACTCCGCGCTCGACGGAACTGGAGATACGTCATAACCGCAAGCAATGAGGATCACTGAGGATTTGAAGCAATATAGGATGTCGTTGATTTATAATCGGTGATGAAGTGTAAAAAATGCATCATCTAGATGACCTATGACGATGACAGATCTGCTCATAGGCAATTTATTTTCTGATCTAAATAAGACTTTGCAGTAAAGAGCAATTTATTTTAATAAACATATATGTGCAATTACCTTGATTACCATACACGTATCATTACTCCAGCACGTTGAAAATGTATCGTGCGAAATCTTATAAATATTTAAGGCACTAAATGTATACTCGTGTATATTGGACTAGTTGAACTTATTGTGTTGTGTAATAAAAGTCTAGTAAAGTGTATAATAAATTAATACATATTTTTAAAGTAAATCTTTATTTTGAATCAAGTGGTAAAATGAAGTATAATACGAATAGGTCTAGCTTTCCTGATCCAAAACCACTTTTAGTGAGCTTGTCATTTGACAAGACTAAGATTATTATTAACCGAATTCAAAATAGGAGGCAGTTCTCTATTCGACTGTTTTTATGTTTTTTTTTTAATTTTTCTGTTTTTATGTACGTTCACCGATTTCTCCTCCAATTATTGACGGATTTGCAGAACTCTTTTTCTTATTTGAAGGGACACGCTCCCAAATTGGGCCTATTGTCACCATATCAGGATTTGACGATGGGAGAAATAGAGGGCAACCCTCAAATTTTTATGGGCACATGTAATGTTTTTTTATTTTATTTTTCAAAGCTACACCAGTATTTATGCCTGATTGTACTAAATTTGTAGCTCAGCCGATGATGGAAGGTCAACTCAAAGTCAAAAGGGTTAAAAGCTAACTTTTTCAATGCTGTACTCACATTTAGGCTGTTAGTTACTGCCGTAAAATGAGACACTAATGTGCATGAAAAAAAATGTTTTGTAGATTCTTTTATTTTACCAGCACGACATTGTATTGTGTTTTATGTAAGGATTGCGTAGATGCCTAATTCATGGGGAAGGGACAAAGCAGCACACTTGTGACACCACTGATGTTGCGTGTATCTATAGGTGGCGGTAATTGCTAAATTAAAAAAAAATATAAGTACTCATACAGTTGTGTCAAACCTTTATTTCCCCCTTCCTACAAAATGGATTCTTTCAAACAAAGCGTGAAGAAGCATCTCGCGGGCCAGTATGGCAGTCCCAACGAAGGTGATGCCTGACATCGCTTCCGTTGTAATTACAACGAGAGCTCTTTTCTTGCTTACCATCAGCTACCATACATATACTGTGTCACTATAAAAAAAACCTTTGCTAACCGACGTTTGTCAATCTACTTATAGGTAATCTAAGGCGCTAAACCTAGTTCTATCAGAAAATTTTGCATAATTACCGCTATCATTTATCGACATTATAAATAGACATTCTGGGAAACCACCGCTTTATATAGGTGTCGCAGACGCCAGCGCCTGCGCGTGATCCGATGTCAGTCTGTGGTGACTCATCCGGTGTCAACGAACCGTGTTTATTGGCTAAAACAGGTTCGCGCAATTTCAGTTGTAAGACAGTTAGTTGGCTTTGTATGAGGTTGGTCAGAATAGTATGATACTGGTAAAATTATCTTCACAAAGTAAATATAATTATATGGAAAATCTTTACTCAGTTTTTTAGGTCGCTAGATTCAACAGAAAAAACCTCTAAGGTCTACGAAAGCTAGAAATTGCTGCCCCTGTTTACCAGTCCCAGCATTGATCCAAATCATCACGCCCATATTTTCTTTGTCCTGTCTCTAAGACAGTTCTTTCGTTGCTATTGCATTAAACAAATGAAATAAAATAAATTTTACTAACATTCATTTATATTTGAAACTTTACGATCGTTTTTTTTTAATATAGTGTTACACCGAAATTCCTGTATTTACTTTCCTTTTGCACGACGGCTCTGTAGAATTCCTTTAAATTTATATCCCTAGGTTCCGTCCTCTTCCTTACTGTATTATTCCTAGTTTCATCCAAAGCTGTCACTTCGAAGCCTATACGGTATGCTCGGACCATGAACCAGGATTCAAAAAGTCTGGTAATTACATACCATGAAGCGACTGCCGTCTGTTCTTTGCAACCCTTATACAGGGGAACTCACACTGGGTTTAGTATTCTATCAGTATAGATACGAAATTATCGTATCGAATATTGTGCAACTGGAATGACAAGCTAGGATGAGTGTTGTGGAATTCAAAGGCATTCAAAAGGTAGCTACGTCATGAATTTAACAGCCACCCAGAACTATTGATTTGAAATATTTGCATTTGAATTTAGCTAAACAGTCAATTCAGTATCGCTATTGCATTGTATTGAAAATCGATTACCAAAACTATACAGACGCCGACGCACGTGGGCGCGTCCCACATTATTGTAAAACATTACGTTGTTTGTAGAACAATATGTAATGTGATCGCAGAAACATGTTATTATGTACTTAAGTCTAAAGCAAACATTCTCTGACGTACTACGAAATACTTAATAGGTTTATGAGTAACTAATAATTTAATCCAAGATGCATTGTATAATGTTAATGTGAATGAAGTTTGGTAATCTAAATACCATGTGCTGGCTGAAAATTTTAAATGCTCATAGGCATTGTTTAAGGTGACGGGTAAGGCACACTAGCGACGACAATCGATTTAGCTATTAAACCGGATCTATTTTTAACAATATCGGGGTTACAACCTCTCGGCAAACAATTATACTATTTATTAAGTAAACATGCACAAATGTTGGGTCCAACGCGTACGCGAAAAATTGATTCACGCCGCAAGCGGCCACTTTTGGCGTGAATCAATTTTTTGCGTACAAAAACGGGCCCAATATTTGTGCATTAGTATTTAATAAATAGTATAAGTGTTTGCCGAGAGGTTGTAACCCCGAAATGGTTTAAAATAGATCCGGTTTAGTAGTTAAACATTAAAATCGATTGGCGTCGCTAGTGTGCCCTACCCGTCACCTTGATAGAAAAGTAATACTGATACAGTGTGTAGGTACTAAGCACTCTTGTTTCATAGAAGAGCAACTGGCGTTTTGATAGCTTAACTAAACCTAGAAAATATCTAAATTGAGGTCTATTTAGAAACTTTTCATGCACAACCTCTCGTATATAATATATACATAGACGATAATATCATGTTTCAAGTACATACTCCTATATCGTATTATTTCTTTAGCCATACCTACGTCCAAACTATATGAAGTAAAAAGGAAAATTAGATTAACTTCCTCAAAATTAGATTTTGATACGTTTATAATTTGTTGATTAAAACGACGTTTTCTTTACATTTAGCTAAAAGTTGTGTAGATTAAATACGAATTTATTTCTTCTTTTGTATATTTCGTTTTGAGCAATCTATCTATGACCAATTAACATCATTTTTTATGATCACTTTAATGTTTTTATCATGCATATACATTTAAAATCAATTTGGCTTGTAACACGTACCGTAAGAAATTAAATATCGTACCGTAACAAATTAACCATCACTAACTTGTAACATGAAATGAATAAAATGTGTACGAGTACATACTCTTATAGCAAAGAACTATTCTTTATAATACAAGTACCTACGTATGCACATACAACACCTGTTTTAGCCGTAACTATAAACTATGTAAACTATGGAATCAGCTACTAACGATGGTGTTTGCGAACAGATACGACCTAGTGATCTTCAAGAAAAGAGCTTATTCCTCCCTTAAGAGCCGGCAACGCTCTGTGATGCCCCGTGTGTCGCAGATGTATAGATGGGCGGCGGTAATTCACTTACCATCAGGTGAGCCGTCTGCTCAGTTTGTCTGCCATAATGTAAAAAGAAATAATTAAAAAGTACTACAATGTACATACCACTGTACTCTAGATTCTTATCATTCATGTGTAACTTGCTTTTGCTACTAATAAGTATAATATTATCAGAAAACAGTTCAGCTTAAGTGGATAATACATTTTATTTCCTAATCGCTATTCGGACGAAATCATAAACTTCATATCAGAATATGTAACTTATCTTACAGGAGTGTTAATCTGACATATTTTACTAACCACGCAGCGCACCCAAAATTACAAAACGAGAAACGAGTTTCACACACGCAATGCAGACTCTAAACTCATACACTTAATTCATTGTAACTACATACTTACTATCTGTTTATGTGTCCTACAACATGAAATAGCAGGTGCGCAAACTAATGAAGGGAAGTGGGAAAATATTAACATTTTCTTGTTATAAATTTGACGGAACCGTTAACACTGTCGTTGTTGGGTATGTTTTGCACACTTTGTCAATCAGGTTGAGTCATGAATGGTGACAGTGTGATGGATGGTCGCGGAGGTGGGCTGGGCGGCCCCGCAGACGTCCTTGCCAGCGGATGGTAGACACAGCGTAGGATGAAATCAGTTAGGAGTACGACTCTATGGGAAATAGTACTAATTTAGATAAAATAAAATGATATATTCTTCTTCTTTTAATTTCTCTATTGTCTCACGTATTTATGTAATAAGTATCTTCATATTAATTCTATCTTACATTAGTATTTATTCATATATTAACACGGTCGTCACTCACAACAGGTCCTGCCAGAATACCAGCGCTGCCGCGGTATTTCTGATGGTGTCATGGCAGAACCATGCTGAGGCCGGGACCTGATTGACCTCACACTTTACACACGCCTATTTATTTAGAATACTTTCATTGTTTAACTATATATTTCCTACCTGTCATCTGCTTTCGTACTCACCTTTGTCTGTAATTTTTTAATGTGTGAATGTTAAATTATGTATTGTGTCGGTCAATAAAATGTTTCTTTCTTTCTTATATAGGTACCGCGTCTAAGGAAATGTAGTATACAAGAATGATGGTGATTTTGACCGAAAGATTTTCATTAAAAATATCTAACCCTTAACAAATGTTAGGCGTAGTTAAGTGGTAATTTATACTAAAATAGACTTTTAACTTTTAGAATAATTTCCATTTAATTGGAATTAGGAAATTGGTTGTATTACTGGCATATCTAATACATTCAAACTAGTTATGTGATGAAAGAGGAAGCGGTTAGGCATGCAAATCTTGGTCCGGCCTGATAGTTATCTGATCTGAGCAATTAGTTCCACTGGTCAACATATGACCGACTTATCCTATACGTGTTAGTGAATTCAAATTTTATTCAAGGTGGTTAGGAAAATAAAATTGTTATCAATCAAAGACCCTTTCATTATCATACTCGTTATAATTTCGAAACTTTAAGTCAAATTTGAAATTTATTTAAAGTAATCAATAGCTTTTAAGGGTAAGCTAAAATATATAATGCCAATAAACTGATCACAACGGATGCACAAGACCTTGCGAAGTGGAGGAGTCGAAGCAAGAAAGTAGACCCAGGGCTCCAAGGTGAGCTTGGCAGCCACCGGAAAAAAACTAAATAATTTGCAAGAGAAGAAAAAAAAATCTACGAACTAACTTGTAATATCACAACCACATGTGATGCAATAAAATATTATAATTTGAATTTCTGAATTTTTATAGACAGGCCTATCAGGATGACTTCACTCCGCCTAATGGTAAGCGGCCGTGAAATCCAAATATGAGGCTGACAGGCACAAAAGAACTAACAAAGTACCTATTGTGTCTGCCATCCTCACCCTAATACTGAATTTACACTTACAATTATATTACTAGTCATTTTGATGGACCAAACGGTCCATTATTAATATAATTGATATAAGCGTAAATACTGGACATTTGTAACTTACCAACAATTATCGTTTTCTTATGTAAGTGACTGTGTATGGTTTTTAATGAGAAAAATAAATTTGGTTTGGACCTAAATACAGAATATTTGACTGATCTAACATCTGCAGTCATAACATACTCGAAACTGACCGTGGGCGAGTCACGCTTCGGCATGAATGGGCCGGCTCGACCGGAGTGATACCTCGGCCTCACATGAAATCCGACGTGAAGCAGCACTTTGCTGTTTCGCTGCGTGAGTGAGGGTACCGGTAGCCCGATCCGGGGGAAAGGGGGGTGTAAAGCTTGTCAGCGCAATTGTTACTCCACTGGTGTCACGGGTAGGTATCTATGGGCGGCGGCAATCGCTTACCATCAAGCGATCCGTCTGCTCGTCTACCATCGCATAAAAAAAACTTTAAATGTTATCAATTAGTACGAGTACAAAATATAGTAGCAATGGCTTTCTATCTGCTGGTCTGTGACATTAAGGTCAAAGGTGTAAGGTGTCTTCATTTACCTAAACAAATGATTATCTTAAATATTTTGACGTTGTATTACTGTATTACCTTTGTTTTTTTTTTTCATTTTAAATATAATAAGCGACATAAAAAGGCAATAAATTGGCCAAGATAGTGTAAATTAAAAATGTCGTGTTGAAATTTTTAAGCCAATTTTGAAGCCGCTTGCGATAAGAATTCAGGGCACTTATCGGGCAATTATAAAATCTTTAATTAGCCCCTATGATTCGATCCTAATCTATATTTCTGCTTAGTTGAACTAGGTATCTCAATCAATATTAAAAGTAATGAGTTTGGTTTCTTGGTAATAAGCACTTATAAAACGATTGCAAACGGTTTTTTTTATGTTAAAACTAGACTTTATGTGTCCGTTTCCTGGCAATGTGCTAAATTTTATAAATCAAAAATTTTATAGTAAATAGTTTATTTGCATGTTATGTGCAGATTTTTACCTTGTTTTGCTCACTGTTAAGTTTTCAAAAGTGCCGGCTGGGGGCCGTGTGGTCCCCGGCAGAGTAGAATAGGCCACCCTCACTCTTACCGAGGTGTCGTAAAAGGCGACTAAGGTAAAGCTGCTAGCATGATCATCAGCACCCAGAGAAGGAAAACTCTGCATTTATATCAAAACCCTCGCCAACCCGTCTGCCAAGCGTGGTGAGTATGGCAATTACCCCTCATGTGATTAAGGGAGGCCCGTACCCCAGCAGTGGGGACTTAAATGGGCTGATGATGAAGTTTTCAAAATAAATACAAAACTGACTGTCTTGGATACTTACCAAGTTCTTCACACATCAATCCTGTCCTATTTAAATTGCCACTTAAAATTTAACCTTTGGCGTTCATATATATATTATAGGTATGCCCGTAATCTTGAAAATATTTTGAACAAGTACAATAAAATCGCCAACTTCAAAGAACATTGTTGTGTGGTTATAAATTTTCTCACGATCATAAATATCGCTAGTCTTAGAATTATGGCAACATGACGATTATTTGTACTGGACAAGCGTATTAATTGCCTACTTAAATACTTGAATGATATGATATTGGCCGTTAGATCTTGAGTAGGACAAATACTTAGTAATTTACTTAATTGATCTGGATGAGTGATGATTATGTCTAAATAAGCTCGCTAGACTGACAAATAGTCGTTTTCATGCGTACGAGTATGTTTAATTTTTCTTAAAGATATTAAGTATATAGATACTTGATGTCTTGTTAAAAGGATTTTACATCTATATCACAAGACATAAAATGAAATATTTAAAAGACATCCATTAAAATCAAAATAGAATGCTCACTCAATAATGAATGAGTCAGCTTAAGAATTTCATGTTACATACTTACAAACAAGTAAATTTTAACGGTATTTGGAATAGTGAAAAGGATTCACCATTAAAAAATGCATTCCGGTTAACCTTTGCATATAGAAAAAAACGAATCCAGAAAATGACTCACTGTACATAATTTTAGCTTCCCTAACTTTCCTCTGAAAATAAGATTTATTACAAAGACACCATATCTAGACAAATGCCCGGGGCCCGAGACCACTGGCTACATTTAGAGAATTCAATTGTTTTTTGTTCAGGGAAGACATACAGGGTGTATCTGTGAATATTTACATCCCTTTAACAACGTATTCTACCAACCATTCTGAACAACATTTGTTCTACGACTTTTCGAAATTAGTCGAAAATTTTTTAGACTCTCCATACAAAATGACCAAGTCACGTGACCAACTTTGTATGAGAAGTTGAATTTTTTAATGCAAATTTCCAAAATTCGTAGAAAAAATGTTGTTCAGAATGGTTGATAGAACACGTGGTTAAAGGGATGTAAATGTTTAAAGATATATGCCAGAAAATCGTACACTCGGTTTTCAACTTCGACTTAGGTATCAAAGCGAAATAAACGTTTAACGTTTGAATGAACACTAATATCACAGGAAATAGGTTCATAATTTAGTTCTAGTAGTTATGTATCTGTACCTAATTTAATGTCATGTTATATCAGAGAAAGCCGTAGGCGGACGCAGTACAAACTATGGCTAAAATACGAGTAATGGCTCTGTCTGGCTATGTTGGCAAACATCTGTGTCTAATGAAGACTTATCTGATAACAAAGTAGTGGCCCGCCCTCACTACGTTCCGGGATATTAGTTTAATATCAAACCAATAGATGGCGCTGAGCATTGATTACATTGTCGTGCCCTTCAGATTAACCTCTTTATAATACGAGTACTATAGATAGATGAATTAACCTCAATCTAATCAGTACTTAAAAAATGGATTCTTTACATATGTACTTACCTTGATTTTTTTATCATGTGTGAACCTTTAGAATGTAAGGCTTCTCAGGCATCTCCCAGCAAATTTTCATCGTAATCCAGAGGGGCAAGGCAGCCAGCATTTGGGGGACACTGTCACAAGGACCTACATTGTTTTAATTTTTTTTATTTACTTTTACTTTAGCTTTAGGTTTCCGTCATTGGTTTTCTATTCCTTAAGTAGCTAAATTACTCTCTGATCAATCACTATGCTAATCCACTTTTCTTCCTAAAGGTACCTACTGTACTTTTCAATAAGCATATTATTTTTTGTGTATAGCCACTCTCATAGCAGCGTTTCTAGTTGCGTCCGAAGCTGCCACTTTAGATCCCAAGGTAGGCTTGGACCATGACCTAGGATTTGTAAAAATTGATTTTATGAAAGTGAAACGTCAACCATCTAACCTTTGCAACCCTTAGACTGGGGAACCAGAACAAATGGATCAGTAGTTACACGTTCAAAATCCTTTTTTCAATAAATTGTGGTGTTCAAAGTTTAAAAAAATATTTCAAACATGGAGGTTTCCTCAACATGAAGATTTAATGATAAAAAGACGCATAAAGCTTTGTAAAATCCAGAGGTGCACGCTCGGATTCGAACGTATGACCTTCTAGTCGGAAGGTGCACGTTCTTACTTCTTACTCACTGAGCTTATTGGTACCATGGTTAGACCTATAATAGTTTATAACATCTTACTTTAATCTTATAGTAAGCAAAAGGAATGTTGCAATTACAACGAACGCAATGGAATGGCATTCCTTATCACATGGAACTCGTGTTGTGTTAAATCGATTAATGAAAATCTCATCTCGGAACAGAGTTTAGGGGCTAAAAGTATCCCATTGCTGCTACTACCGAACAAAATAGATAGTATCTAGAAATTTTTAGTAGTAGAAATGGTTGTCGCATTCGTGCATTGCGACAATGCCGATCGTGTCACGGCCGCGCCCACCGGTGAATGTCTCGGAATGCGTGCGCAACTGAATTAAACATAGTTCACAACTCGTGGGAGATTGACGCACGATCATATGTTAGAATCGGATTTCAGCCCAGATTTGAGCTAGTAATTTTATTTTCAAAATCTCAATTAATTGTGGTTCAGAATCGTGATATATTGCCACCCTACCAATTATGTGAGAATAGGTTTTCAACCCAAACATGGGACAACCCAAGTTTAATAGTTTTTTAGATTTTCGCGTTGCATTATAACTATAATGTATCAATACGGGGATTAACACGATATTTATTATGTGAAACAACATTGTGTACCTACTCACATATTTGGCTCGACGTTTCGGCTACGTTACGCGGACTCGGTCCGCTCGTGACCACGGCTGCTGTAACGTAGCCGAAATGTCGAGCCAAATATGTGAGTAGGTACACAATGTTGTTTCACATAATAAATATCGTGTTAATCCCCGTATTGATACATTATAACCCAAGTTTAGATTGTGTTTCTATATAGATTTAGACATTGAATTCAAGTTTTCATAGTAGGTAGGCTGTATTTTTTAAACAAAGTTCGCGTGATTCGTGAGAAATTAACAATGTAAAAAGCTCTTTGGCTGAAAATTACATTGACAATAGGACGCTGTACTGCAAACATTTCTGTAGAGAATACCTAAACAATTTATTTCATCGGCCATAACAGACTTGCCGTTCTTTAAGTCTCACATAGGTACATATCTGAATCGGATAAAAGGTTGCCATTTTTATGGAAGAGCTGTTAAGGCTGTGTTTCAAAAGTATAATAATAATATAATAATTCTCACAACATCTCATACGTTGACCTGATTCCGTACTAAGTAGCTTAAGCACTTGTGTTACAGATATCAGACAACAGAGGAACACAAATATATACTTAAATACATATATAGTATGCAAGTCGTTGTTCAATGGTGGTCGACTATTATGCTAGAATCGGGTTTCAGCCTAGAGTTGAATGCTGTTATATTATGATTATTTACAATATCACTTAATATCTTATTCAAAATTCTAAAATCTTATTCAATTTAAAAAAAAAGATGAGTTTTGCAGACAATTTTTCAGTAGTCTTAAATTTATATCCTAGGCAAAAACAGACCCAAACATTTATGTATCACTAATACTATCCGAACAAAAATATAATAGAAGTTTGTAATTTTTTTGTAATGACATAAAACAAAACTCATCAAAAGGATCAACAAAATTATAGATATCCTATAATTTTGAAACTTTATTTCATATATTTTATTTTCTTACTGGTTGCAGTACCATTTTTTCTGTCTAGCACAGCTTTAATTATTTTGGTCAGCCTAAAATCGTTATCTAAAGTCGTTCAGACTTTAACGTCCTTGTGTAGTAACACGACACTCCTACTCGGTCCAGTTTCTGGGCCTTTTGCACTTTCACCGTCTTTGTAAGAGTGTTTGCGCAACGCCACATCGCGTGCATAATAATAACCGATACAGCTTTGTCAAAAGTAATTATCATTAAGAAATAAGTGCACCGATTGATACCGCTGCAGTTCTTGCAATGAAATCGCGTGTCTTTCCCAAAATAACGAGCCACGATCATTCAAAGATACGATTCATAAAGTCATTGGGACAGTTATTTATGTGCTGTGGTATTGTGTCTGCCGATTTGAAGTGAATTTATAACAATTTTATGATATGTAATCAATTAAATTGATATTATTTTACCCATAATAACTAGATTGATATGTAGAACGTAATAATAATACAAAGTCAAAAATATGTAACATCTCGAATTGTCTTCTATTTATTACAAATTTACATTTACACCACCTTAAAATACTTCGTCTTAATTGGAACATAGTTAAACAAAGAAAACTGTATGAAGGAATATAAAACATTGCTTGAATTGAATATTTTTGCCGCTATCTACAAATAAATATTTTAAACAAAACATGCCGACTTTAGCTCTAGTATTTTGTCTGCACATAATTTAAGTCATATAAATTACAAATAAGTAATCTTAAATATATTTAATTATTTACCTATTCTACAAAATGTGTTTATCACCAATAAAAACTAAACTTAGGTACAATACTTTTTGGTTCAGCTAAGTTACACAGTCTATTCAACTAACGAACTTTGTAATTCAATAAATTATTGTAAGTATTTATATATCAAATATGTCTAGTAAGTTTATTACAGGTTTTCGTTTTTTTACTACTTTCCGTACTATTTCCTTATGACCATGGCCTCGCGGCGGATGATTGTACTGGTCATCTTCGTCTTCGGGGTAACGAGGGCGATCGTATTCGTCGTCGTAACTTTCGTGTCTGTAATCGTTTGAAACTTCTTTTAAGGGTTTTTTATATTTTTTCTTTGGAACCAAAATATAGTCATCCAAATCATCACTGTGGTAAGGACGATCTGAATATTTGTGAGGCCTATATTTTTTCTTGGGACGCGACGGAACATCTTCGGCATATATTTTCTCTGGAATAGGTGCATCTGGCAGGGCAGGATAGCTGTGTTTAGTAGACGAAGCAGCTTTAATGTTCACGTCGTCAAATTTTGTTCCTTTAAACCCTACTCGGTAAGAATCGTAAGGTTTTTCAAAGTCATAGTTATCAATATTATCAAAACTATCTTTGTAATTATTTGAAGTTAGGCTGGGATATTTTTGTTTGCTCGGAGCTTCGGAGTCAATTATGCTTGTGTACATGTTGCTTTCGTAATTATGTTTTTTCTGTTTAGTTTTGCAATTAGGATCGTTGACGTTTAAGCCAACATGAGATTCAGCAGCTACATATTCATCGTAAGGATGTTTTATAGAATAACTGTGAGTGTATTCACTGGGTTCCAAGTCGTTGGGAAAATGTGGACGCCTTCTTGAGGAGTAATCACTAAAGGAGTCAAAATGAGGTCTTCTCCTTTTCCTTTCTGGTTTTGGAAAGTAATCTGTATCAAAATCATCTGTAAAGTCGTATATTCTTTCGTATTCTCTCGCAGCTCTTTCTTTGGCTAGGATTTCAACTGCATCAGTTTCAACTTGTGACGAGTCTCCTTTTTCACTGTTCACTACTGCTTTGAATCCTTTTTTGGGACCTGATGAATATTCAACGGTTCGTACCGAACCATCTGGCTCAACCACGCTGTAGTGACCTGTAAACAGTATATTACTTATACCACCAATCATTTTTGCTGGAATGACAACAAATAAGTAAATCCTTTTTATAATAGCCAGTATAAGTGATATGTTTCGAAACAAATGTTTTATTTTTTTTGTCACGAATCATTCAACTCCAAATTATTTTGGTATTTTAATATAATAACAATGAAAACAAAATGTCAGTTTTATTTCTATCTCTTCTGCACAAAGGTTTTTCGAGACAAGAAAATATGATATAGTCTGGAAAATTTACTTTGTTTAAAAAATAATTAAGTAATTGTCATTTCTATAGTTACAACAAAAATAATGATTCTGCAAAGACAAAGTACGCACTCAACTGTCCAGTCTCAGCAGAAATAAAAATAATTAATTATTAAACTTCTTCTAACTAAATTGTAACCCTTAATTCACTAACATTTATAATACAGATTTTAAAAATAAAAAGCACATTCAATAAATAAATACTAAGAACATTTCCGTATTTGTGTGAAAACTGATATTTTATTTTTATGTTCTTTCAGAGCCCAGGGTACGCTTAGACCATGAGTCAGGGTTTGGGGAGTCTGGTAATTACAGTGAAGCGATTGCCGTTTGACATTCGCTATTTCGCAACCCTTTAAAAGGGTATCAAATTGGGGGAACTGAATCATAGTTACACGTTTCAGAAACTCTCTGAAACGTGAAGGTTTCCTCACGATGTTTTTCCTCACCGCTGAGCCAAATGGTAGATAGTACTTCACTTATCATCAGGTGTGATTGAGTTTTAATGCTTGTTTGTCGTAATATTATACATAACAAATAATTGCTCATGAAATCCTTACCTTTGACAGTATCACCATCTTTTGATTCCCAAACCGTCTTGATGTCTCCGGTCTTAGAGTCTGACACTCCGTAGCTAAATGAGTAGCTTGGATTTTCCTGTAATCAAATTAATGTAAATGTCGTTACACCACCCATCTACGAGTAGTTTTTATCACTGCCTCAATTACACAGCGAGTTTGTATTAAAGAAAAAACTGACAGGGAATATGTGAAGTGATAGCTCGCGTGCGAAAATTCGGTATTTTACTCGTAATGACATTCCATTGCATGCCTGCTTATTAACGTTTAATATTCTGAATAAGTAATGAACGATGTAATTGTTTCCATAAGGCTGGTATGTAGTAGATAATTATAGGCAGTTTCAGTATATAAATGTCAGTCTACCCGTCAAAGTAGCTGAATGACGTGATGCTTTTATGATTCTCGATCACGAGTTGAAAAACTAGCGATATTTATGCTAAGTAATGAAAATTTATAAACATAATTACAAGGAAAGCATCTTCGTTGATGGCAAGAAACAAATCAAATATAATTTTAAGTCGACTAGTGACCCGCCTCTATTCCAGCTATTGCATTTCTTTCTTTAAAGTAAAATGTCGTAACGTGTACCAGTCAAGCAAAAAAGTGATAGGTCGATCTATCCTTTTCTCCAAGCAATTTAGGCTATTTTTGACCTCCTATGAGTCTATTGTGGATAGAAATAGAAGACTTAATTTTTAGTTGCCATATTTGCATTATATAAACGTAATTTATATTTCAAATTTTATTCAATTAATCCCAGGTGTTTTGTGTTAATAAACTAAAAATTCCTAATTCTGTCGCTCGTCATCATCAATTCAATTCACGATCATCAACTTAGGCACTTCTAGTTAGAAGTGCCTAAATTGATGATCGTTACGGATGGTAGACATAGAAGCTTCAAGATTAGTGTGAAGTCGAGCAATAATTTTATAGTTTTGCAATTTCAGCCTAGTTTTCTAGATACATCAATTGCATATATTAGTTGGTAACATAATATGAGTAAAAACATATTGCAATATTAACTTCGCATATAACAGATTTTAGAGGTTATCCTTAGCGCCTACCTAAAGAAAAAGTAAAGAAACTTCCCATTACAAAAAGCCTAATAAATAACGCAAAAGTCAATGCTCCTTAAAATTACCAACTGGATCACGGTAACATCCGCTCCTCTACTTTTGTGGGTGGTCATAGTTTAAACTATCAAAAACGTGAGATGTTCCACATGATTTTTACCCTTAACGCCTAAGTAGCAGTAAAAATCCTGATCAAAAATATCTGACATAAATAACACAAAAGTCAATGCTCCCTCAAATGCCAGTGGTTGGCGGCCATTTTCCCAAGTTCAAGATGAGTTGGCGCGTGCGCTACGCCGTTACTCAATGTCAATGACGGATCGTTCACTTTCGATCGTTTCCGCCTGCGTTCACTTTCATTGTGAATGTGCATGAGTGAATTACGTATTCTTAAATTTAATTTAGAAAAGAATCCGATAGGAACGGAAAATAATTGTAATTTTTTTAGAGAAACTAGCGATGCATCTAATTTGAATAAATTAAAGCATACGCCTATGCTACATAGTATCAGCCTATAAACTGTCCCACTGCAGGGCAAGGCCTCCATCATAGAAATCAAGTTATCGCTACTATGATGGGATTAGGCTTAATCACCACGCTGATTAAGCCTAATCCCATCATAGTATCATATTTATCATCGCTGGCCAAATGCGGATTGGTCATCACAAACCCGAGCTATGTACGAATAATTCGAAACATACTTTTCGCAAACCATACTTAACGCCCTGTTGGTCTACTCTAGTGGTTTAAGTACCGGGCCGTGATCTCGGGGTCCTGGGTTAAGTACAGAATTAAAATAATAATATTCGTTTCAATTAAAATATTCCTATTCTTTGTTAATTATGTTCACTAAATACAATATTTTTAAGATACTAATTATAAAGAAGTGTTTAAACTATTAAGAAAGATCTATTTTAGTTGAAATTTAGAAAACTAGCAAAGTTACTTTTAATTGTTTAGACTTTGAGTTTCAAAGTGAACGTAAATATGGTATTATTATAGATTCTGTAACGGTTCAATGGCGCTTACTTTAATTGGGCACAGAACTAACAAAACGCTGTGACAACACACTGAACCGCCTTGACTTGCCTTTTGCATATTTTTTTTAAGACAAAATGTAACAATCTAGAACGTTAAAACAAGTTGTCATGTTGCTATGGAGAAAAGTGGGTGAACCGAAGTGGCCGCGATATAAACCGATATTTCGACACTCAGTGACCACTTTCGATAAGTATTTGTACTGCTTATGTCGCGTTTCGTCAATAAACAGTTACGATATTATGTTAATAATAGGCTGTATAAACTAAAAGATATTTTATTTGGAATAAAACAAGTATGTATGACACACTAGCTCATCCCATAATTTGATAAAAAAATAGGTACTTATTGATGCTTGACTTTCAAAATGAGACAAGTTTTTACAAAAATATATGCACATCCGAACCAGTACATAAAGCTCGTTATTAAAATTATAAATCAAAATTCACATGTAAATGAATTATGCCAGTGGGTCTCACTGATATGTTATTAATAAGAATATCGAATACATGCGATACCTATTTATAAAAAATGTGTGACCCGGAAGAGCAAAACCTTTTTTTTATTATACAAGATGTCTAAATGATCAGTTGAAAGTAATAACTGATTGATATCTATGTTGTATTCAATTTGATAGACGCAAAGAGACTGACAAGTTATGACCTTTTACCAGTTACTCGTAGGTATTGTTACGTAAACCTTACAATTAATAAGCAATGTGGAATTAAAAATATAGAAATGGCTTCGAAAGATTTTGGACATAAGATTTAAAAAAAATTATAACTATGACAATACAATGAAGAATTCTTTTGTAAATCTTGGTATCAATAAAAATAAGAACATTAAAGTTATCGATAACTAGTTGACATAAATATTTTGTTTTACATAAACTCTTATTTCAACACATTTAATACACTTATTTATTACGATGAATCACGCAATAAATGAATGTTAAAATCAATAAAAACTGAAACTTATATTAACGACAATGATTTAATGATCTAGTAAAAAGTCCAAGTACTTGTCGGTCTACGCGCAATGTAGGGTTCTGTAGTTTCCCATGATGGATGTCATCTTCAATGGACTTATGTTTACTGTGGTGTCGAAAAAGTAAAAAAATGTGTCACCACGGCTCGAGAAAGCGAAACCGCCCGCGCGTTCTTTATAATTAACTATTAATCGTAATTATGTAGAACCCACCTAGCCATGATAGTTTTTTTTTTAATTATTAACTATCTTATACTGTTATGATTTTACAGACTTCCAAAATCAACCGTTTAGCTGGCAGAGAGGGGACACTTGGCTTAAAATGAATTGCACTTGAAAGCGTAAAATTTGACAAACTAGTAGACTAGTTTTTTAATCACAGAATAGTCCTGAAAAGCCCATCATATTTTATTAACATTTTATTCAACGATATGAGATGCGCGAGAAATAAAAAATACGGCCCCACTATACAAATTTGTATACCTTTAAAAATATACCCTGCGACTTTGTTAGCTTAAATGTCATAACAATTACGTATGTACCGATATAAATAATCATGCTAAATTACAGTTTTCTAGTAGAAAGAGAATTTGAGCTAGATGGATGGAAATAGCAAAATTATAAAAATTCCTAGTGGACTCTACAACTCTTAACCCATTGTATTTGTAATATTGTAATAGATAATGAAAACAAGCTAAATAAAATAGATTAATTATTGTCTCTTCAGGAAAATGTTACAATATATTATATAATATTTGTAGCAAAAGAGGAAATACTTTTTGCTACTTTTCTTCATGAACAGTAGGAATCGGTGCCTTCAGTCAGCAGTCGTTGACATCTAGACCGAATCTTTGCACAGCCAACTAATCTTATTTATCGTAATCTCTATTTCTAAAGCTCACTGCATTGTCTCAGCTTATTACCTATTTCACAACATCACATCACATAGGTACATTGATCTTACGAGATAGGTAGCTCAAGCACCTATGTTACGGATATCAGAATCAGCAGTGGGATTACAAACATATGCTTATAATACTTTTTGTAAACACGAACTTATAATACATAGAATTCACCCAGACCATTACAAACAGACATGTTTATCCACTCAAATAATTGTACCGTGCAGGGATCGAACCCGCAAACCTTGGATTAAAAGCAGCGTTCACTGCCACTGTTCCAAACGGGTCTATTGTATATTAATATATTAATTATGTAGAGAATCAACTTAATCTAAATATTGTACTCGATTTAGGTTCCATTCGACCAAACTTATTCTGATACTGAATCTGTTGTATAGTGCTGGAGCCCAATTCTCGTGCTCGTGACATTTATTTTCATACGACATATATCACTAAAACATAGTTTTTTTGTATGGTTTTCAGGTGATATCCGCTATGTTTTCAAAATATCACAAACCCGAGAATTGGGCTCCTATAATTCCATACATATCTGACGTTACACCATAGATCTATTTACGCATAAAATTGATCGAATAAGGCCTTGTAAGAATCGTTTATTTTCCTTTAAAGGAGAATAATAATAATTCATTTATTTCAGGCAACAAGATACATTAAAAATATTTTATTAGGCCCATATAATAAATACCTTACTAGTCTAACATACATACATAATAAAATTCACTTTACATTAATTGTAAGTGCGGAATATAGAGTCAGCTGGTAGCCGGAATAAGTCTAAGATATTCTAATCAACGCTGTCCACCTTTATATAAATCGCGATCTAAACAGTACCGTACTACAGCTCATATCATCCCGTTCCAACACATAATGTTAAAAGGGGCTGGCACGATGATTGCTTCGGGACTATCCTTAGTTTGCTATTTGTAATAAGGGGGTGTATGTTTTCTTAATATTTTGCTTTTTGGTACTTTATTATTTGCTCTGTAGCCACAATGAACATAAAATTATACCGAAAGTTATAAATACAACTGTATAATAATAACAACTCTATAACTTTCGGTATAATTTTATGTTACCTAATAATATTTTTTATGTAAATGCTGAAAGCTGAATCTTCTGCTAAAGTATCATGAATAGAATAATAAAACGTACAGGGTTAATTACAAATCTTAGATGTTTACACGAATAAACTAATTAGTAGTTATTTATATGAACTTACTTTGTTCGCAGTGTTTTCTTGGTGCTCTTTATCTATCAGTTCCTCTTCTTGGCAATTTAATGCCAAGAAATTTGCCAAGAGGATCTAAAAGTATACAAATAAAAAAGTTTGAAACCTAAAAATTGTAAAACAACATATTAAACAATCACAATCCAATAATTTTGCTAAGCTTTACATATTTATGAAAGTGCAATTTCAAGAAATATTAATAATAAATTCCCTAATTTCTTCATTCAATTCTAAAATATTCTCAAATGTTAACTATGTAATAAGACATATTTTTGTATTAATAAATCAGGTTATTATACTATTTTTTATTTTTTCTAATATGGTTGAAATTCACATTATTTAAGCATAGCAATTAGTTAAAATTCACTCACCAATAACACAAGAGCTTTAGCCATACTGTTAGTTCAGCCACTTAAATCCTATATCACCATGAGGACACCACCAACTTATAACTTAAAGGTTATGTTAGACTAGAGTTAGTACAAAATCAGGCTATGTAGTGTGAACCTGTCCATTTCCAAGGTCGGGATGACGCGAAGACGGGCCGAGGCGGCCTTCACTACGCTATTTATAAACGCACACAAACTTACTTGTGCATAGAGCATATATGCTGCAGGCGAATTGTGGATTCGTAGTTTAACTAAACGTCTATCCATTCGGCATTCTTTGAAGCTCCAACGACATTTACGCGTTTATAAATATTCAGTAGAAACATTAATTTTTTTGTCACTTACACTTCCGTAAGTGCGCATCTTTTGTGAGATGTACTCACGGTTTTTGGATGAGATCTAGATAAAAAAATCTTTATTCAATTTAGGTTCACACAGAACAATTATGATTGTCAAAATAGGTACATAATATCTACCGCTGGTTCGGAATGTCGATTTCTACTGAGAAGACACCAGCAAGAAACTCAGTAGTTACTCTTTTCTTTGAGAAGAGAACAAAAATACAATTATGAAAGTTAATAGACTACTATGAATAACAACTCAAAATATTAATCAATTAACATGACCAAGAATCCTTATCATTGAAATAGTCTTGTACACTATAGTAACCTTTCTTCATTAGACAGGTTTTAATATGAGACTGAAACTTATCCAGTGACAAGTTAATGACATTTTGTGGTAGTTTGTTAAATATATTAATACTTAAGCCAACTAATAAATTACCAATTTTTGAAGTCTGAAAACCGGGACGGCAAGCTTATGTTTATTTCTGGTGTTAAGACTATGACTATTAGACTTTTTTGAAAAAGTTAGCAATTTCTTACGTACATACATAATGCAGTCGAGGATGAATTGGGAAGCACCGGTTAAAATATTTATTTCTTATAAAAAAATCCTGAAGTGAGTCACCTGATCTAAGGCTGTATATAGCGCGGATGGCCCTTTTCTGTAATACAAAAATAGTTTGTATGTCAGCAGTAGACCCCCACAACACTAGACTATATGACATCACACTGTGGAAATAGCTGAAATAGACCAATCTTGCCGTCTCCATATCAGTCAGACGCCTAATTTTTCTTATTGCATATGATGCAGCGAAACTTAGACTTCCTGCCAAGGCAGCAATATGGGGACTCCACTGCAATTTTGCATCTATAGTTAGTAGAGTTTTATTATAATTTATTTATTAAAAATAACAAACAGTTACACATTAAAACATTATTAATTACAAAATGTTTCTTAATTGCTTAATAAATGAGTAACCAACACCGTTATCCACAGATTGGTAATGGTTCTGGTATTGTCCTTTCAAAGTGGATTGCTATAATACTTACAACAAAGCTAAATTAATTAGTATATGGTGAGAGTAATCATTGTGAGACTCACTTAATTATATCGCGAGATTCAAAGGTACTGTATGCATAGACTTTAATAATATTGGTTGCTAAGGTGACGGGTAGGGCACACTAGCGACGCCAATCGATTTTAATTTTTAAAATAACAACATTTGTGCATGGTTATTTAATAAATAGTATAAGTGTTTGCCGAGAGGTTGTAACCCCGAAATTGTTTAAAATAAATCTGGTTTAGTAGCTAAAAATTAAATCGATTGGCGTCGCTAGTGTGCCCTACCCGTCACCTTAAGCGTGATTCGAGGAATATAAGTTAACGTTTTTTTTTATTATGGGAAGAGTTCATCTTATTATTTAACATGAATGTGCAATGCAATGTGCAATATTTATAGACTCATATCATTGTTTTTAAAAATAGGAATTTTGCAATTATTTAACCAACTCAATGCCATCTTGATTCTTTTTTTATTGCCTTAATTTTTTATCTGCCCGCTGCATGCACACTACCACGTTGACAGTAACTTAACCGAGATTGAATCGTTGCGTCGCAATTTGCTGAGATAATCTCTCGAAAGCGAAAATGCGGAAAATTATCCGCAGGAAGACTGCAGTATTGTTGTGTATAAAAGTTTATACAATTGACTGCAATTTTTTTCACCGTTGTAACTTAGCTTGTACTTCAATATCCTACTTATTTCTTTACACATGAGCATCTGATAACATCACATACATTAACTTAATCCCGAAACATTAGTACAAAAACTTTAGTACTTGTGATAAGTTTATCAGTCAGCGAAGGTACTTTACACAAATTATGTATATGTACTTAAACAAATATTATAACATCCAAACACTGATCCAACACAAGTGTTAATGGCTGTCCTGGATGGATAATGGACTTATAGCCAATGCAGCGTGTGGCTGAATTGCTACTAAATATGCCACCGAGCCATTAAATTTCGAATATTAAATTTTCTAAATATTTAGTAATTATAACATAAATTAACTCTATATTCTCTCTGGTAGATTTTGAAACGCATTTATTTGTCATTAAAAGAATGTTATGGATATTGGACAAAGGAGTATTTCCTATATATGGAGGTGTGATACACCTCCATATGGCTCCATCTGGCTGATGCCACATGGCTGCATAATACATAAATATTTTGTATTATACAGTATTGTAAATTATCGTCAAAACTTTATCTAATACAATCCTGCGAAGAAGCAGTGTTTGCTTTATTATATGAAATATTTAGCAGTTTTGAATCAAACACGGCTATTCTAATTGGTATAAGAAGTCTGAACACCAGTGCTGAAGAGATCACGAAAACAATTAAACAAAATGCATAATTCAATTGATAACGCAACTACACATGCAAATCTTGGCATGCGAACTTTCAAACAATTTAATTGCGCGTACTATGTGCAACTTTACGATCACTCATAAAAACAGTTTATTGATAGACGTACTGTTCAATATTGACAACATTAAGGATATGACTAGAAAAAGAAATAGGTTTTCGAATGAAACTGTAATATTTATTCACATGAATTGTTATAAGTTATTTATTATTACTGTCAAATGGGAACTGTTATGAACTGACTACTTTCACATAAATAGACAGAAACACTTTATTCCATATAAAATCAGAATCTTAGTGCGTATTAGTTAAGATTTAAATATTAAGAGTACAATTATTATTCATTATACGTGATTGTTTACCCCATCGGTTGTCCGTTCTGTGGCTAATATGGCCAGCCCACTGCCACTTAAGCTAATCCGGTGAGCAATGTCGATGACTTTGGTTCTCCGCCGGATCACCTCATTTCGGATTCGATCTCGGAGAGAGACGCCGAGCATTTCTCGTTCTATAGCCCGCTGAACGACCTTTAACTTGTGGACCAGCCGTACCGTAAGTGTCCACGTTTCGGCTCCGTATGTCATGACGGGTAGGACGCACTGATTGAAGACTTTCGTCTTTAGGCACTGTGGTATCGACGATTCGAAGACACGACGTAGTTTTCCAAATGCTGCCCAACCTAACTGGATTCTCCTATTCACCTCATTCTCGAAGTTGTTTTTACCCAATTGCAAAGTTTACCCGAGGTATACGTATTTTTGAACAGCTTTGAGGACGGCACCGTGAATTGCAATCGGTTCAGGTAGAACATGTTCATTCTAGAGAGGAGACCGCGTCTTAGCAAACGTAATGTAGGGCGCCCTCTGGCTAGGTGGGGGGACGATCAGCGCTAGATGGCTGGCAAGAGCTGGATGCGAGAAGCCATGGATAGATCACAGTGGCGAACAATTGGAGAGGCCTACGTCCAGCAGTGGACTGCGATAGGCTGATGATTATGATGATGATGATACGTAATTGTTACAAAAATATAACATTTTGTAACTGTCTCAATGTACAATATCGTAATGGTACATTTGTTTTACTCATGTCAATAGAATGTACACCAAACTCACAAGAAGAAACCTATAATATTGCAAAACTGTATTGCTGGATGTAGGAATTAAAGCATTATATTAATTAAAATAAGTTGGAAACAAAATATAGAAAATGTAAACATGATATCTATTCGGGACAGATGTGCTTTTGTACTCGTATTAAGTTTATTTAATATCCTGGCCGATTACCAGCCAATCTCAACGATCAGCGACGTACGCAGGATATAGTATAGTGCTTATGTGTGTGCGCAAACACAAGTGCACTCTCTATTCCCTTACCCTCATATTCCGATAGGACACTGTGACACGACCAGAGAGGGATTGGGCGCAGGATCAACGGCTTAACGTACTTTCCGAGGCACGGGGGTACAAGACTAACTTCCAGACTCCGGGCTGCCACTAAGAATTTCTTTCCGAAAACTTATTTACAAATTTTTGGCCCGACCCAGGGATCGAACCTCTTGCGCAACCATCGCTTTAAAGTGCGACCCACTAACCACTGCGCCACCGAGACAGTCAAGTGGTAAGTTTATTTATTAAATTGCATACATTGTTACAATTGCAGTCTTAAAAGTAACGCAGTATATTAAACTTTGTATGACTATCAAGTAACAGGTCGGTAATATGCACCCTGTAAGTATGTAGAAAGGCAATACTTATTGTAACTAAAAGTATGTATGGATAGCACTATATTATTACTAAAATTAGCGTACGTTTAAAATATAGTAACTAAAAAAATTTATAAAATTTACTTATTGTCTTCTCATTAAATTATAAAATTACTAAACATTTAAACACTTACTTTTAGTTAATTACTCGTTACTGTTACATATATGTTATACATAAATAAAATTATTTTTACAATAAATGCTAAATACTTTATTTACGTAGAACATTTACATTGAAGTTCCTTATGCTCCGGAAGCATAGATTGTCTGATTATGATTACACATAATGGCACAAGTTGTAACAATACACTTTGAAATGAAGGGGTATTAACGGAACAATAGCATAACTCATGAGTGTCTCGGTAAATTATATTTGAAGAAGAAAGTTATTTACTGTCGGCCGGATTGGACAGGGCAGTGCAGCTAACGTTGTGACGTTAGTGTAGTGATCAGTTTTATTCTCACATCATTAGATAATTGCTAAATTAAATGAAAAAAAGGTCTTCGAGTGGATGACACGTATAGGAGTTCAGAACCGTGGCAAGCCTAACACAAGATGAACCGACCGATGACCGTCGCGGGAATCCCTTGGATGCAGGCGGCACTGGACCGATGTGTGTGGAGAACATTCATCATCAGCCCATTTAAGTCCCCACTGCTGGGGCACGGGCCTCCCTCAATCACATGAGGGGTAATTGCCATACTCACCACGCTTGGCAGACGGGTTGGCGAGGGTTTTGATATAAATGCAGAGTTTTCCTTCTCTGGGTGCTGATGATCATGCCAGCAGCTTTACCTTAGTCGCCTTTTACGACACCTCGGTAAGAGTGAGGGTGGCCTATTCTACTCTGCCGGGGACCACGCGGCACAGAACATTGCCTGGCTTGAACAGGCGGTGGAGAACATTGGGGGTGGCCTATCTCCACAGTGGATGTATATTGGCTGAAATGATGATGAATTTAATGCAAACAGCAGTATTGGATACCCATACGATATTGACAATTTCAAGAAATCCTAACGTACATCTATCTTTATAGGTAGATGTAGGTTAGGCTGGCAACGTAATATCTTACCTTCTGATGTAGTGAATTACACCAGACTCGCTTACGAATTCACAAAAAACCGTAACTTTTAACCTTTAATTATAATTATTACCTTACTTTCCATTAAATGGTTCTCGTCTGAGGGTATACATTGGTTTCAGAAAACACCTATTGTGAGGCATCTTAAAAGTTTTTGGGACTATTAAAAATGGACCACCTGTATATTTGAATAATATGAATACCGATTTATCCATTAAGCACTCTACTACCGCTTTGTATCGCATTTGCAAAAAAAAAGTACCATTTGCAAGGAGGTTATTTATGTTAGATGAGTGATTACAAGAAAAACATACTGCAGAATTGGACGCCACACATTGTAACTCCTAAATCATAGTACCTTGCCAATTGAAGTGTAACCATATGATACAATCCAAGAGTTATCCATTAATAACTGTGCTTTTTCACCAGCTACTGCTCAGCAATGTTTCATGCATGAGTTATTTCGTAACGATGATGAATTTCAGCAGGAAATTTTTCCAAGAGTGTTCAACACTTTCCTTCGTGAATGATGTAGAGTAATTGGTCAGTATCATAATGATGAATGTTTTTTCACCACTTAGTTGAAATAGTCATAAAGCATGAGGTGTCGTGTTAACATAATAAATACATATCTTATGTTTTTTTTACAAGTGCTTATTGACTTTCCAAAGATTTTAACTTACACTTACATCTATGTGAATATATGTGATAAAATTTACATAAAGTTATAGGTATACTTATATGTCAAATTCATAGTATTTTTGACAATGAAATCTATTTTACGTTGTACTAATTAATAAAGAAATAAGAAATAAATTAATGCATACAACATCTCATACATTGACCTGCTTCCGCACTAAGTAGCATGTAATTGTGTTATGGATATCGGACAACAACGGAATTACAAATATATACTTAAATACATATATTACACCCAGACACTGAAAAAACACAAGTGTTCCCCATATGAATGTTCGTCCACGGTGGGGATTGAACCCACAACCTTTGGCGATTGAATGGAGAGAGCTATGATCAGCGTGTCTCTGTATGATCAAATTAGGAATGTGGATATTCAAAGACGAAATAGAGTGATCAACATAGCCCAGAGGATTAGTACGTTGATGCAATGGGTGGAGCACAGGAAGAACTGATGGCCGCTAGAGTAGAAACTTTCTAGAACGAAGACCATATACTAAGCGCAGCGTAGGACGTCCACCCCGAGATGGACAGATGACCTGGAAGACTTATTTAAAGCAGGCGTTACAACCGAATCGGAGTTTCCCTCTCTTTCACACGCGCACAAAGGAGATACATATGTCTCCTTTGTGCGACAGGTATATTCTCGTTCGTCACAGGACCGCTATAAATTCAGCCACCTGTTCAGAGTCGCAAGATCTCGAGGCCTGCCTGCCTGCGACCGTACACTATAAAAGTCAATATGGGAGGCCTATGTTCAGCAGTGAAGGTCCCTAGGCTTATAATATTGATGAATATAGAAATAGTAGGTATGTTAGTAATATTATAGATAGCTTGCTCACGCAATAGGGAAACTATAGAAACATAAAATTTAATTTGAAATACACTCGTCTTTCAATACGTTGTATAGACGGTGTCAGGTCAAAGTACCGCGGTGCAAAAATAGAACTTGTGTCTCATAAATAAGGGCGGTACAAAGTCCAATATGGGTAACTCAACGTGACGCCGAGTGCACTGTAAAATTCGTTGTTCTACGTCGGTGACAAACAAGCGTGCGGCTGGCCTGATGGTAAGCGATTACTGCAGCCTATGGACGTCTGCAACTCCAGAGGACCCCTGCCGACTCCTAAAAACCTTTGAAATTTGTTTATTTACTAAATTGATCTGTTGACGTATTTATACCAATACAATAAGGTATCTGAGTAACTAAGTATGAGTAAGGAGACATTAGAAAACACATCTTAATCTTATTTATAATAGTTTTATTTTGGTTCTTCCGTATCAAAACAACAATAACAAATTGTTTTGTTTGCAAACTTACAAACTAGACAATAATAATCCTTTTGGCGGTTTAGAAGACAAGATTAAACAATAAATACTGTTCAAAGAGGATGAGTATCACAGTTCATCATTTAAAAAGTCTAATATCAGAAAATAGTTACGTGATCGATAAATTATGTACAGTGCCATCTATTAGTGTCTATGGTAACTATATGATGCATGCTTTTTGATAGTTGTGCCAGAGTAAAGCAGTAGCTTTTGAGAAGGTACATAGTTCTGATTCACAACATAGTAATGATTTAGTTGCTTTGCTTGCTAGAGTATAACAGGCAGATTGGATTCTTAAGGGCTCAAAAGCCAATATGAAAAATATTACTACATAGCTAGTAATATCAACTTACTTCAATAATATTTAAGATTGTTCTTAACTTCGACTACCTTATTTCAAAACGCGATCTTGAGTTATTATGCCATCCCGTCCCAAACCTCATACCATCCTGTTCCAATACGCAATGTTAGAAGGGGCTGGAAGTTTTAATTCCGAGACTTTTCTTAGACCGCGAGTTGTAATAAGTGGGCGAAAGTTTTAAATTTCCTTGAAAAATAAATTAATGTTTCGTTTGACAGCGCCATCTAGCGACTGTCCCTGACACTAAGTTGATGCTTGCTCGTGTGTAGCGCCATCTAGTGGTATCCGTAGCCGTCGTGATGTCCGTAGACTTGCGGGATGGTGCGCGTGGCCGATGCGCTTGACCACGGCATTGAACCCATTGTGCTTGTCGGCGGTGTACTCAACCAAGCGGATGGTGCCGTCAGGTTCCGCTAGCGAGTATGCTCCTGGAGAAAAATAAATAGATTTACATAAAATTTAAAAAGATGTGTGCCCCTCCTATTACAATCTAAGTCATACATCAATTTATCTTTGAGATCCTTGAGAGTTAAGTAAACTGGCCAACAGACAGGCAGTTTTTCCTAAAACTATGTGCAAAATTTTCTTACTCAATACGCTGGCAGCAAATTTGCCATTTTGATGTAAAACTTAACAAAATATTTATTTTAAACAAATAGGGGTATTATCGAAAACTGAAAAGAAGGAGTGACTTGATAAGTGCTTAATATTTGAGTATATCATAAAAATGACGCCACAGTTTTAAGAAAAACCAACTGTCTGTGGTCAACAAAGTTTTTAAAATTGGTTAACTATCCAGAACTGTATTAAGTCACGAATTTCTTTCTTTAGGTATGTATAGTTATACTTTATGGAGCTGCCTAGTATATTTAATGATTTTATTTCTTTCTACTTCTTAATGTATTCTTTTAATGCAAACTAAGTGTTATTGTTATTGCTTTATCTAGGTACATACCTATAAGGTGCAGTGATAAAATAAAATATTGATCTAGATAGAGGCTAGATATAACAGTATACTATTAGCGATCTTAAAAAATATTGTAATACACTATTTTATTGTGTACTACTGGCTCGACCTCACGTCATTTCGGAACATTAGTTCTAATTAATACCAATAGATGGCGCTAAGTGTCCATTACATCGCGCAAGGATTTACTTGTTACCTTTGACGACGTCACCATCACGAGTCTCCCATTGCGTCTTGTGGTCGCCGGTGTGAGGGTCTTTCACCGAGTAGTCGAACGCATATTTAGGGTAAGCCTGGAAAATAAACAAATATTTATTAATTATAACGCCCTGTTGGTCTAGTGGTTAAGTGCTTTCAGACTGGGCTCTTGCCCAGATCTTAGGGTAGTGGATACAATTTACAGGTCAAGCAAAAATTAGGTTAAAATTTTCCGAACATAGCTTGGGTTTGTGATCACTAATCCACATAATGCAAGCGTAGTGATTTTTATGATGGAGGTCTGTAACTTGCCCTGCAGTGGGATCATCAATAGGCTAATACTTTCTTTTTATGTACTTTACAAGGATTATACTTAAACTATTTCACTTGATTTTTATTCGATCTTGTTTCTAGGATCGATGGAAAATATTTTGTCAATGCATATGAGGCCAGGAAAATATATATACACTATGAAATGTTAAACTGAGTAATATAGTTCTAGAAAATCTTAATAATCATTACTAATAATATTTTAATGAAATGTCAACAATATTTATGTTTCCAATGATACAAGGTTCTAATAATTTTAATGATAGTGTTTTGTTTATTTTTTTAAATTAATAAATAAAAAAGAATACTTTTATTTTATAAAGAAGAAAGTTATTTAAAAATAGTTTGCGTTGAAGTCTTATGTTTGTGAAAAATAATGTTTTGATACAAAAGACATCAACGCGTAGGTAGATTCTCAGCAATCAAAATTTGAACTGGGAGTTTGCGTCTATTTATCTGCTGCAGGCGTTTTCTTTGAAGATGTTTTAACAATGATTTTAGTTTTATACGTTTATATACACGGGTTATTTTTTAAGACATCAACACTCATCTCTAAACACCAACATGTATACAATTAGCTCGGCGGTGAGGGAAAACATCGTGAGGAAACCTGCACTTCCGGATAGTTTCTGGATTGTGTAACCATGATCCAGTGGTAGGCAATCTATAATCGCACTACCCTAATTGGACTCGCGGCTCACAAAACGAGTTCTTAACTTCAGTAGGAAGAACCTAAAAAGAATAATAATAATAAAGCTCACAACATCTCATACGTTGACCTGATTCCATACTAAGTAGCTTAAGCACTTGTGTTACGGGTATCAGACAGCAGAAGAACACAAATATATACTTAAATACATAATAATCACAGGGACAATCAGGGGACACTGTCCCCTAAACAAACACCTTTACACCCTAGGCGCTACCGACATCCCTGCAGGAGATGCTTCAGCGTCGAGGAATCAGTCACACACGTGGTTCTGGAGTGCGATGCGGCGACCAGACAACGCAAAGATATCCTCGGATCGGCGGGGTCACTCCGCGAAGCCTGTGAAGCTCCCAGGAAGCTTTCTGCGCTTCTGGGCGGAGTTGGATGGCTAGAATACCCAGGACCCAACACGCACAATGGACCAAATGAGAGTCTAAGTGCGGAAAAAGGAGTCCACTTTACATTTTACATTTACAACTTCCCTTAAAGGAAGGCCAGACTCCAGTCACCGAATTCGTCGAATCCTAAATCATGATCCACGCGTACTCGGGCTCCAGAGCGACAGCTTTAAATGCAATGAGGAATTGCACGCTCAGATATGGATTTTTCAATCATCAACCACGTCTGTGATACTGATTGCAATGTTCAAATTTGACCACTTTAGTAAAATATTAGCCAAGGCAAAGGCCTCCATCATAGAAATCAAGTCATCGTTACTATGATGGGATTAGGTCTTAATCACCACGCTTGCCTAAATGCGGATTGGTGATCACAAACCCGAGCTATATTCGAAAAATTCGAAACACTGCCAGCGGCTTCGGCCACTGCAGCAAATGCTGAGGTTGGGCCTTGTTGGCTACAGAATTTGTTATACTTGTATTTATGTCACTCATGTTTGATTTGTGTTCTGTGGCCAATAAAGAACTCTTTACCTTTATCTTTATCTTTAAACACCTTTTTTGCTCGACCCAGGAGTCGAACCCAGGACCCCGAGATCACGGCCTGGTACTTAAACCACTAGACCAACGGGGCGTACTTTACCACGTGACGGAGACTACTTTAGGTTTTGGGAGCAAATATTAAAACTTAAAAGATATCGCATTTCACAGTCTATCACAAGTCATATAATGTAATTATGATGTGATTATGATGTAAGCTATCAGTCCTGCGAAGGTGTTAATGCTTTACAAATTATCTTGAATATCCTTTTTCAAAAAATATTTTGAATATTGTTCACGTATTTTACTGATCATTATGAACAACTGTGACTGTGGGAGAGGCCACGATTCGGCATGAATGAGTTGGCTCGACCGGAATGATAACACGGCCTCACAGAAAACCGGCGTAAAGCAGCACTGTGCTGGATTTCGCTGCGTGAGTAAGGGGAACTGGAGACCCGATCCGGGGGAAAAGGGAAATAAAATTTGACATCGCTCTTGTCATTTCATTGGTGTCGCGGGTGTCCATGGACGGCGGCAATCGCTTACCATCAAGTGATCTGCTCGTCTGTCTATCATCACATAAAAAAAAACATTACAACACAATAACATATTGCCAAAGACCAACTTTAATAATAGTTTCAACTTTAGCAATTGGTAGTGACCCTGCCTCTTACGCCAAAGGTCGTGAGTTTCGATCCCCACCCTGGACAAACATTCGTGCGATGAACACTTGTGTTTGTTCAGTGTCTGGGTGTAATATATGTATTTAGGTATATATTTGTGTTCCTCTGTTGTCTGATATCTGTAACACAAGTGCTTACGCTACTTAGTACGGAATCAGGTCAACGTATGAGATGTTGTGAGAATTATTATTATTATAGTTATAAAGATTTCAGCTACTTCAAATACCCCGTTGTATACTTGGAATAATTCTAAAAGCTAATTTGAATATTTATAAATCCAATTTCGACACACGCATTCCTAATTGAATTAATACGTACAAATCCGGCCTACATTTCCGATACAGCAAAAATTTTGCTTAAACTGTATGAAAAATTTACATGTTTCCTGTAAAGGCCTCTAAATTGTCGTTACAAATCATTGTTGCATCAAATACCCATATTGGACTTTTAAATTGGTACCTAATGCCGGTGCCTCCGTTTGCGATGAAACGCTATCGAAAAATAACATACCTACATAATGTAGTAATAGATGAGTTATAAATTATGAATATAAATGATGAAACTGTCGCTTTGGAGCCTGGGGACGCTTGGACCATGATCGACTGCTTCATTTGGTTTCCCTGTGTATGGGGACTTTGCAACTCTTAGATAAAGGAATGAGACCAAATCGATCACGGTTACACATTCATTATTATCTCAAATATTGTAGGTATCCACATTTTTTGAGAATCTATCGGAGACGTACATCGCAAGAAACATGATGTTCTCCCTAACAGCCGTGCTAATGGTAGAAATATGCATATAGATTTGAAAAATCCAGAGCTGCATTCTCGGACTCAAACTACGACCCCCACATGGAAGGCGCGTTCTTATCCACTGAGCTACCATTGCTCGCTGCCTGTAAGGCCACACATGCGTCACATAATGACACAATGGCATTGCGTCAAGTTGACGCAATCGGTCATGGTGTTTGACTGCCATGCTCCGCGGCTCCTGTCACCTAATGGCTGCTATTTTACCATGACGAGGACCGCTGGTTAAGGGGAAAACGTAATTCGCTTCCTGTGTTACAAGGATGCTTTGATTTGCAAGAAAGTGGTGGAGTTACCCTGCATGGTCATGAAGAGTATAAAAACGGTAATACCGTTTCATAGCTATAATTCCGTTCACCCGTCTTTCCTGGTATCGCCATATAATGAGGAGAAGGCAAGAGCATGTAACCAAAAGAGCGATGAGTGTAAATATGAGTGGGTGGAGGAACAGAGAACAGCCGAAAAAGAGATGGGTGGAAAAAGGGATGTTTGAAGAATGACATGATGGAAAAACTTTAAAAACTAAAAGCCGACCACCTAAAAAATACACTCTAAAAATACGAAACAAGAAAACTGTCTATGCTGAAATTATTACGCCGTATTGCCGTGGTCGTATGCCACATTGATTTTATTTTATTATTATAATGAATCTGTTTTGCTACAGTAGGTGGCGTACGACCACGACAATACGGCATAATAATTTCAGCAGAGATAGTTTTCTTGTTTCGCACTTTTTAGAGCGTATTTTTTTTGGTAGTCGGGTTTTAAGTTTTTAAACTTCATTTTTATTTAATATATTTTTAGTTATGTAATAAAGTTACTTATTTGAAATGTGCTAAAAAGTTCTTTCATTTGAGACCCCACACGGTACCGCTAAGCAATTTTTTTTTCTAGTTCCTTACTCTAAGTCCCTTGGAGGGCGCTGTAGTTAAATTAACGTGACGTCATATAGCTTATAACGAGAAAACAATTAAGACGCTTCTAAAAATACCTGATTTGTTCAAATATGATAACTAGTTTAGAAGTTATGCGGGAACAGATGAACAACCATACGTACATACAGGTCAAAGTCATAACCCTCTTTTTTGCTTCGCCGTAGTCGGGAAAAAAGGGTGGATGATTCGATGACGAAATGACAGGGACACTATTGAAGAGAAAGACATACGCTGACCCAGATTACCTGGAATAACAGGGCAAGAGGATGGTGAATTCCGTTCACCCGCATTTGCCTCATATTTATTTATTTACTTACATAGTAGTCGCCATGACCGTGACCATCGTCCGCGTAGCCGTCGTAGCCGACACCACCGTAGCCGGCACCACCGTAGCCAGCGTAGCCGGCTCCGTAGCCAGCGCCAATGTAGCCCGCACTAGCTGCGGCACACACTGCGACGAACACTACTACCTGAAAATACAAAATATCCATATAGGGTATAGTGTTAAAGAGTTTTTTTTATATTTGACGACCCGCTTAGACGACCCGCAGGTTCAGATGCAAGGGTCGCGGGTTAGATTCCTGCACCGACAAAAATCTTTGTTGATAAATAGATATTTGTGTTGGTTCTAGGTGTTTGTGGTACCTTCGTTGTTCTTGGTTTCCTGGTTACTAAGCCTTAGTTTGGGACCAGGACAATATATGTGCTGTTGTCTTAATTTATTTATTGTTTTTTTTTGCAGGCAACTGCGATTTCGATCTAGAAACTGAAGTCCCAAATGATAGCGAAATATCTATCTTGTTTTTTTTTTGTTTTTCAGGGCCTGAAATATGTCGCAAACCGCGAACAAACCTACTATAAGCACTAAATGCAAATAATAAATACAATAGTCGCGGTAGTGAATAGTTTTCATTCATTCATCATGAATATATGACACCGACTGCGAATCTTTGGCTCGAGTATTTTAACAGTTACTTTCCTTTAAGCAAACTGACCATTTTAATTAACTTAAGTTCAGATATCATTGATTATTATAGATTAAATATTATACTTTCTGGCGTGAGTCCTTGCGTTTACTATAATTTATGCATACCTATAGTCAACGGGGTTGGCTTGTTTATGTAGTTCTCTCCATCTGGGATGCTTAATGAGTTATCTAGAGGTATACCTACCTACAACACCTACAGTGGGGAGGAGTCATGAAATAAATAAATAAATAAAACTTTATTAATCATATTAGAGTTAATTTTACAGATGGTCACACATAGTTATAGACTTATTATTTACCTGTACTAAGAGAATCTTCTATTACAAAGAAAAGTGTTATAAAGACTCGACAGGGCTGTGGCCCTGTGGTTGTGGGATATTAATTATTGCATAATAATAATTAATGCAATTCGACGAAGACAGCCATTTTTGACAGAGTCAATAGAGCTAACTTTAAGATTTTTTTTGTGATTGATGGAAGATGAGCAGACGGATCACCTGATGGTAAGCGATCGCCGCCGCCCATCGACACCCATGACACCAGTTGAGTCACATGTGCACTGCCAATCTTAAAACCCCTCTTTCCCCCGGATTGGGCCTCCGGTACCCTCACTCACGCAGCGAAACACAGCACAGTGCTTCTTAACGCCGGTTTTCTGTGAGTCCCTGGTATCACTCCGGTCGAAGCCGGCACATTGATGCCGAAGCGTGGCTCTCCCACGGTCAATTTAATAAATAAGGGAAAGACAAATCATCATTTCGGAGACACCTGTTATACCAGGTGTCTCCGATAACACCTATCCTAAAAGTTGTCTGACCTGACCGGGAAATGAACTCGAAACGTTCCTACGATGTGTAACCGCCATAGTTTGTCTATGACACCATGTACGTTTACGTAGATCTATTCAAACTATAGTAGCAAAAATATATAAAAAAGGTTAGTTCACAAATTCAGACAACAGTGTGATACATGAACAATAGATCTAGCATTGACAGGTCTTAAAATTGCATCCGATCATGATAACCACCACCCAAATTACCTATCAATCACAAAATGCATTTGCTTGTCAGTCTCCGACATTCAACTTTCAACTCTACTCCGTTCACAATAACTACCAAACGTTTGCTTAAAATTTGATTATTTAATCGAAGCACTACGTCTTTGTATAGGCCTCAGAATTAGAACAATGGGACAGGTAAAAACAAAAGACGGAAGCTTGGGCCAATAATTGTTACGGTTTTCCGTTTGCTTCTCTATCTTCATATTATTTCCCATAGAATTACTTGTTTGTGAGTATGGTGCGCAAATATGTTGGCAGCAGGTTAATAAGAACGCAATAAGAAAATCGTTAAATCGTATTATAAAAGATATCAAAATTAACAATGATTATTTTCATTATTATTATCGCCACACATGGAATAGTAGTGCTACGATATAAAAATAGCTTTTATAGGTATTTTTATTTAAAAACGACCGAAGTAAATCGATGTTTTGTTTATTTTGCTGTGGAATGAGCTGCCATCAGAGGTTTTTCAGTGGGAATATAGCACGAGATTATTCAAAAAAGGAGTGTTAAGGTTTTTAAGGGGTCGGCAGCGCGTATGCAGGTCCTCTGGAGTTGCAGATAATTGCTATAATCGCTCATATCGGGCCGCACACTTGTTTGCCCCCGATGTAGTACAAAAAAATCTGAATGCACATTTTGGTGGCGCTATAAAAGACTACCAAGTTTGTTGGTAAAGTGAGGATTTTCATTCTTTAGATGTGTTGAGTTTACTTATTTGCTGTAGGTAATTTTGTTTTGTTTTTAACTCAAAACTATATTATAAATTGAAATGTGTTTCTGTGTTATGTTGTCAATCAATCTCATTTTTCATCAAAATAACTAGTTAAACTTGTATTTTGCAGACCATTCTGTGACAGTAAAGATGAAATAAACCGGAACGTAATTGTACTTTTATTGACAACCTAGCTATTTGACTCTTGCCAATGTTAAGGAGCTGGTTTACTTGTGATTCACAAAAAAAGCCATTGAACAATCCAATACCACTTTTTGCGAATGTTTGATATAACTTGATTTGGTGATTTATATTTTTTTTAAGTTATAGTTTACATAATACTTGTGTATTGTCATGATTTTGAGATCATTTATGTATAGGTACCATTTCACCATGAGTAACAGAGGTAGCTCTTCTGGAATTGCTTTATATACAAGCAACCAATCAGCAATACTCATAAAAACATGTTTGCGTATTCACTGAGCCTAGGAGTTATTTTCTTCACGTGTCTATAATGATATGATCTTATAAATTATTGTCCTATATCTCCAAGCTGGGGCAAATATATTAACATTATTATTTATATTATACATCAGCGTAAATGAAAGCTTAAGAAATTCTATTGTCATAGAATATTTATATTACTAGTTCTTGTGTACAATACTTTGTTTAAATCGTTCTACCGGTATTCTGCGGTAATTGGTAATTCAAAAATATGCTTCGAAAACTACTCGATTATTATTTGCTAAAGAATACAAAAGCAATTATGTAACTGTAGTAAATTCATTCAATAAAAAGTCACGTAATGTATTTATTACGAGATAGTTGTAAAAAAGTCGTTATCAATATAACAATACGTTGTAACTGTTTTGGTGAGTTGGTACTATTCATGAAGAAATTGAATAAAATAATGCTATGGCTGCTTTTTTACGCTAGAAGCGACAAACGAGCAAGCGGGACACCTGATAGAATGGAAAGTAACCAACGCAGCCCATGCACATCCGTGAAATCTGAGAGATCGCTAATGTGTTGCCGGCTTTTTTAAGAAATAGTACTCTCTTCTCTGCGAGATCGTATCAGAAACGATGAGATCCGCAGGAGAACTAAGGTCACAGACATAGCCCAAAGGATTGCATGGCTCAAGTGGCAATGGGCAGGGCACATAGCGAAGAGAACAGACGGCCGTTGGGGCGGAAAGGTCCTCGAGTGGAGGCCACGTACAGGAAGTAGCAGCCGTGGCAGGCCCCCTACAAGGTAGACCGACGATCTGGTGAAGATCGCGGGAATCCATTGGATGCGGGCGGCACAGGACTGATCTGTGTGGAGAACATTGGGGGAGGCCTATGTCCAACAGCGGACGTCTATTGGCTGAAATGATGATGATGATGATGACTCTCTTCTCTTAAAGGTTCCTAAGTCGTAGTCGTGCTTGTTCGATGTTTGATTTTTATTAACTGTGATGAATTTAAGACTTAAACTCCTAAGATCTAATCAGCAGGCACAATAGAAAATCAAATGTTTTGGCTTTAAATAGGTATTTGGGCCTTACGACCTAAAGGAAACCATACGTTAGATACTCAACAAGCGCTTCTAATAACAATAATTATTTTTTATGAACAAACCAGCAAACGTTTGCTTTTTTTTGGTAAATGTGATAAAATACACAGTGAATCTCTATTTATTTTCTCGACTTGTTATGAAACTCTGACCAGGCACTTAGTTCTAAATTGATGACTAAATGATCACATCATATATTTTCAGGTATTTGTATATTCAGTTGCGTGTGTTCTGAAGTTCAATCTAGCTAAACAAGTTTGATGCACAAGTCATATTTAATTACCTGTCATGTATTATGTAAACATTACGCACTACCGAGTATATGTAATGTGATTAATTTAAACTTTTAGAGCGAATCGTAATTATTAATGAATTAAATGACAGTTAATAAATTTTGAAAGAAAATTTCGCAAAATTGCTTTAATTTTCAACCCTTGATACAAAACATAAAATTATCAGGATTTTAAAGTTTAACGTGTGTATCTCTGTGAGCTTTTAAATAGATAAATTTGGACAAACATTCGTGTGATTAACACTTGTGTTTGTCCTATGTCTGGGTTTATAATAGGTCTTTCTTTTTTTCTAATAACATATGAAATTGCCGTTTTGTATGGCGACATTCTTAGAAGTTGTATTTTCCATACTAACTTTTTTTATTTGTAAAGTAACTATTATTGCTACTACTCCATGATTAACTATGCTTTAATGGACAACGTTTAGGAAACTGTAGGATAGTTTTTCAGGAAAAAATCTTTTTTAATAAAAAAAATTGATAAATTCTGCCAAGTAAAAAAGGGTCACTTTCAAGATTTTTTTTTTGCATCACAAATACAATAGTATCATATCTCTATTTAAAGTAAACCTTAAATATATTCTTAAAGAATAATAAAATTATAGAATGGTGACTTTTTGCTTACAAAAGGAGTTAATACATCTTAATTATGTCTTTGAAAAAATGGCAATTTTATAGGTAAAGACCTATTATTTGTAATTCCTCTGTTTTCTGAAATCCGTACAACGAGTCTTTGAGCAACTTACTACGGAATCAGGTCATTTCATGAGATGTTATATTATTTGAAAAGTATTTATTTAAATTAAAAACCTTTATTAGTACATAGTATTTATGTTTTGACGTGTATTTTAGTGCGGGAAAATTATCATGAAATAACTAAAAGGATAAACCAAATTAGGTTCGAAATACTTAGAACTGTTTGTGCTGTGTTAACGAATTCTGTGAACACCTCTAATTTATCGATAATATAGATAACAGTATTAAGTTGAGCTCTACTTTTGCGAATCTCTTCACATTACTTGAAAGATTTTCCAAAGCAAATAGTATAATATGATTGTCTTATGTGACAAACTGTTGTCGGATCACTTTTTTTTCAGAAGAACCTTGTTTCAGTGGTTTTGGGTCCAAAGGTCCCTTTGACTTTTAGATACTCTACGTTTTAATTACTTGTAAGGTAGGCATGATTAAATATATTTATGCACTGGGCTACTTTCGTCATCTTCAGTGAAGCTGAATGAAGTTAAACTGAAACTGGACCATAAACTATGTTCATGCTAGTGATAGTAGGTATAAGCTAAACGATATCTCTCAATTCACGTTACATTTCGAAGTTTTTAATAATTAACTTACTTGCAAAGTATGCATGGTTGAGTATCCTTTATCAGTGGATCACTATCACCCTCCTCAAAGAAACGAACAGGAGTTGAACTGAGACTGGGGTTCCCGCTGATTGCATGTCAGTTTTATAGAAACACTTGGTACCACCCTCAATAATAAATTTGTGTATATTTTTAGACTTTCAATTATCAACTTACTTGTAAGGTATGCATGATTGAATATCCTTTATCACTGAGTCACTTTTGTCTTCTTTAGGTGAGCTGACGGGAGCTGAACTGACACTAAGGTATCGTATAAATGCATGCTAGTTATATAGCTGCACTTGATACCACCCTTATTGTTATAATGTAGATTTTCAATTATCGACTTACTTGTAAGGTACGCATGTTTGAATATCCTTTATCACTGGGTCACTTTCGTCCTCTTCAGCTAGGCCGACAGGAGTTGAACTGACACTGCGCCTATGACCGAGTGCACTCTATTTATAATGGTGGTATCTATGAGCCGTGGTTGCACCACTACGAACGCTGCGACTATTCCGCTGATATGACGTACGTTTTTGTGCGTGCAGTTTTGTTACGATTTTTTATTGAAAAATCTCATAAAAGTAATCTTTTACTAAAAAAATCTGAATGTTTATTTAGTGAAAAGATATTTACTTTGAAATAAATTATTAATATTGAATTTGGAAATAAAAGATTGGGTTACAATCTTAGATATCCAAACGTATAAAGATCATTACATAGTTTGAATTTTATTGGTATAGCAATCTTTTGCAATTTATTCTTAAGTGAATAAAGCACTTAAAAATTTTGACAGTCGGGTGGGACTCGAACCCACGATCTTTTGCAAACCGGGCAACTGCTTTACCGACTAAACACTTGGTATGTCGACGAATTTTGTAAATGCTTTTTGCTTCGCTGTGAGCCGACGATAGTTTCATCAATATTTGTATGTACCTAGAAATACTCGTGGGTTCGAGTCCCACCCGAAAACTGTCGATTTTTTTTAAGTGCATTATTTATATTACATAGTTGTTCGAAATAAAATTTAATTCAACAAGTGCTTAAGATACTTAGAACGGAATCAGGTCAATGTATGAGATATTGTATGAACTTATTTATTACTTAAATTAAATTATTATTAACGAAAAGATAAATACGTTTACTTTTTTTTACCAAAATGTTGTCTAGAACATTTAGGTAATGAAAATTCCAACTTCCGAATTTTACACTAATTCTCTGCTTTCATACGACTTGACACTCATAGGTACTTACATAGCTTTCGTAAGGAGCCATTTAGATATTTTAGGTTTAAGCGATATCAGTATTTTCATATTTTCCTGTTTCAATCTCATTAAACTAAATAGCAAAAATAATTAGGAAACGTATTCTTTCGCATTTGTTGGAATATAAATTAATTCACATACGCTCCAATTATTTTTTCTTGAATTTGTTAGTATGTCTTTTTACCTGTCGCAATTATGGCTGACCTTCTCGTTTCCGTGGTCAGTCTTTATTTGCTAACCATCAATATCCACAGAATATATGAATGACTATATTATTACGCAAGGTATACTTTGTCTGAAAACGTTGAATTCATACAATATGCATTGGAATAATAATGTATTTACCTACAGTATGTTTACATATTTATCTACGCTCACCTGAAAAAAAATATGTTTCGTAGGATAGCTATCAGTTTTAACATAACAAAATTATCAAAGAGCTATTGTACAAGAACTCTCGTAATTTAGTTAATTAAACCTCTATTTTGTGCCTGTACAACGCACGCAAAATTAATAATAATAATAATTCTCACAACATCTCATACGTTGACCTGATTCCGCACTAAGTAGCTTAAGCACTTGTGTTACAGATATCAGACAACAGAGGAACACAAATATATACTTAAATACAATATTACACCCAGACATCGAACAAACACAAGTATTCATCGCACGAGTGTTTGTCCAGGTTGGGGATCGAACCCACGACCTTTGGGCTAAGAGGCAGGGTCACTACCAATTGTGCCATCCGGTCAGTCAAAATTGATGTACTTTTATGAACTTATACATTGAAAGAGTATCGAGGATAATATGCCATTGCCTTTACGCCCGTAACACACCTCCCTACTACCATAAACAATTTAACGTCGACCCAAAAGGAAGTCAAACTTGAAACCACACTAGAGCTCTATTTTACCATTTTACCATCAAAGTGGTCAAATAAACAACTTCCCATAATAATTCCCTCAAATGGTCCATTTTCAAAATTGGTTATCAAACCTCTTGAGCTGAACAACACGAGCCAACGTATGATATATTATTTGTTACACCACACTTATCGACAAATTGATCTAGTTCATTTGCTGAGCTATTGCCAGCTGAAAATAATTATTATTGCGCTCATAGTCTTTGTGCATTAAATTGGTTAAGTTAAGTATGTTATAAATTACTACTCAAATAATTTAAACTTAACAATATAGATAATGCACTATTTGCTAGTGGAACATAATGACTGCAATGTAACCTCATTAACGTTTATGAGAGAGAATTGAGTGAGTTTGATTCTCGCCCTAGCTATTTTATATAAAACAAAAAATTGCGCATATGTATATTGGGAATTACTGATAGAAAATGATTTTTTCGACACAATATATAAATATCACGAAACATCGACCATACCACTTGCGCTATGGGTGAGATAATAAACAAAGGCAGCCCAAAATGTATACGAAAGGCAATGCTACTGATTTTATTAGAATAGGAATATAACTCTTTACATAATCTTAAAAATATAAAAAATAAAGTTCCTAAGTTCAAATCCTAAACAAGAAAAGGGAATATTATTAACAAAAAATTATGCATGATATGAATAATATTTACAAATGTTACAATATTACTTAGTACGGAATCAGGTGGCTTAATTTGAAGCCGTCCCGTAACGAACGAGAATATCCTGTCGCATGCAAACAAAGGAGACAGACAGCGCGTGTGAAAAAGAGGGAAACTCCGATTCGGTCGTAACGTCTGCTTTAAATTAGGCCCTCAGGTCAACGTATGAGATGTTGTGAGAAGTATTATTATTATTATTTTAAACCAAAGTTTTAGCTCAGTATCTAAAAAGGTACTGGTGTACTGAAATACACGGGCCTAAGCCAAGTGTAATTCAGGGGGGTTAATGCCTGGCGTACAATTCGTTTGCGGATTTATTATTATTATTATTTTTAAAGTTTAAACTTTCTCCCTCCTGCTACAAGGAGTGGTTAATTTCCTGATACGCTGACATCAGTCAAGCGTAACAGGGTGGAGTGCGACTGCTGTCAACCCAGATGACAAGAATTTTCGTGTGATGCGGCATGTATTTAAAATTATTATTATTAATAATAGTTACAAATGTATACGATTATACTATACGAATAAGTAAAATAATGTGATTTTTCAAATGTGCATAGTAATTTGTAATATAACGAGCAAATGCTTATAATGGCTTTTTAATTATTACTCCTGCCATATAAGTTTTATTTACGATACTCGATACAAATGAAGACCGTTTTTATTATGCAGGTAATCGATTTAATACAGCTTAAATAATAAAGGAACATGGATTATTAATTTTAGTGAAACTTAATTATTTCAACCTAGTCTGAGTAGGTATATCGGAAATTAATTTTTACGTAAAATATACTTTATGATAATTTTGCCGCAATTTCAGTCTGAAATTCTGGAACTGTATCAACAAGCTTAAATACATTTTAAAATAAACTATCTGCAAAATTAACATGAAAACTTTTATCACCACTCCAAAACTTTTTATGTATTTAGTAATTATTTTTTACAAGATTTCAGCCCTATATGAAATAAGCTAAAATTATACTAATCTTCTTAGTCCTGATTTTTAAGATTTGATGAAATAAGTTATTTTGATTTCATCTCATACATTCTTTTTTTTAGTTCGTTTTAGGTATGTAATAAACATAAAAATATAAGCTCCTACTGTTATCATTGCGTTATCACGGTTATATTCCTGGTAAACGTGTAGCGCCATCGGTCATTTTGTTATGAAACCTTAACTAAGTATAAGTAGACTCTTATGCAAACCGGGAAAAGTAGATCAAGTCCCTAGATCGATATCGTGAGTTATTATGATGTTTTGAATTTCAAACTCTTGTTTAGATTTGACAAATTGTATCATGTCGTGTGCGCTGGTTACTAGGAGTATGTATTACATACAAATTGGTGGAAATTTCTTTGCTGATGGATCTCAAACCTAGCAGCCCACCTTCACATATAAACCCTGTAGTATTAGAATTACATGTAGGGTACATTTGAATGTTAGTCCTTGATATGGTTGGCACCAAAAACTACGGGCAATTTTTGGTTTACTGCTGAGTACAATAACTAAGTTTTCGTCCTTTTTTTTATGAAACCTCGCTAAAAGGTACCTACTCTTGTACATAGCGTGGACCTTTAATTTGTATTATTATTTCTCTTCATTAATATCTAATGAAGAAGGATGAATTGTAGTAGCCCAACAATATGGATAGTAATTAGTTACTTTTAACATTGCGCTCTCATATGGTCAGACCATATGAGACTCAGTGCGTCCTTCCGGTCATGACTTACGGTGCCGAGATGTGAACACTCACGGTTGGACTATTCCACCGGTACAAAGTCGCTCAAAGAGCTATGGAAAGGGCTATGCTCGGAGTATCTCTGAAGGACCGCATCAGAAATGATGTAATCCGACAGAGAACCAGAGTCACGGACATAGCCCACCGAATTAGCAACCTGAAGTGGCAGTGGGCTGGTCGTATTAGCCGCAGAATTGACAGCCGTTGGAGCCGTAAAGTCCTTGAGTGGAGACCGCGACTCGGTAAGCGTAGTGTAAGCGTAACGCCCTGCGACAAGATGGGATGATGACATTCGAAGGCTGGCTGGTGTGGGCTGGATGAGAGTGGCCGAAAATCGGGAGCAGTGGCGTGCATAAGGGGAGACCTATGTCCAGCAGTGGACGAGTGTGGGTTGCTGATGATGATGGTCAGACCATAACCATCTCCCTTATTCTTGAAAAAAATATCTGAGGCCCTTTAACAGCGGCTACAGTGACTAAATGATTGAAATAAGTTTAAATTTTGTCGGTCTATGCTTGACAAGCCGAGCAAGAACTGAGCGTAAGGCATGCAACTCTGGTCGAGTCACAAGCGGTACACTAGTGGCCGACAGTTATGGGTCGAGTAAGAGACTTGAACGAGCTCGCTTTGAGCATTTGGCATGTGTTCAAACAGTCAAGCAGAGTTGTCGGTTTTTTGACAAACAGAAAGAGATTACGAGAGAGTAATTAATGTAGGCTCATTGTACGTCCAAACTTGACACCCGAGTGCTAGCCAGGCAGCTCTCTACTTGCGCTTAGATCGTGCACGGCTCATCAAGCATAGACCCATCTTATGAGCAATTGAAATAAGCGCCAATCTCACGTTTCGTAAACACACATGACAAGAAGCATGCTTAATCCAGTATTATCAAACAATTGACATTAACATCAGTTGAAAGCTACTTTACGGATATTTTCTTTTTTGCTTATGCTTGTATAACATTTTTCCCCGAGTCATGGAAGCATTAGCCCAGATGTTACAAAATATACCTTTAACGGATCAATGCGATTTTATAGTGTATTGCAACACTCTATCCAGACCGCAGGAGGTTGCCTAGTACATAACAATAATGTACATTAGATTTATGTACAGCCGTACTTCACTTCGAGGGATCAAACATAAATTACATTTAGTAATTTAACTAACAATGTCTCTCCGTGGGAGAGACACGCTTCAGCATGAATAAGCCAGTTCGACCGAAGTGATACCACGGCCTCACAGAAAACCGGCGTGATGCAGCACTGTGTTTCGCTGTGTGAGTAAGGGTACTAAAGGCCCAATACGGGGTAAAGGGGGGTTTAGAGGTTGGCGCACTTGTGTGCCACCGGTGTGGCAGGCGGCAGCAATAGCTTACTATCAGGTGATCCCTCAGGTGTACTCTTGACCTGGAATATTTTTACGATCTACTTCATCATACGCAGTTATGGTCTGCCTTATACTTTATTAGCTATACCAGCTATTCTATTATATATAGCAATATTTTTTTTTGGCTAGGGGCGACGAATGAGTAAGCGGGTCACCTGATGGAAAGTAATCAACTCCACCCATGAACATCTCCGACATCAGAGATAACGTTATATGTTGCAGCCTTTTTAAAAAAGAGTACATCTCTTCTCTTGAATATCCCTAATTCGTAGCCGTCGGGAAATATTCCTGCATCCAAACCGTTCCACAGCAAAACCCTTAACTACGCTTAAGAATCAAGCTCTTGACAGGAAGCAGTAGAATGTATATGCCTTAAGATCTTCAGATTAATAACTAGTTTCACGAAGACAGTTTATTTAACAAGGAATTTTAAAAATTATAGGTATTTTACTCAGATATTTCCGTTTTGCAAAATCAAGCAAGTTTTTTAATACTAGGTAATATTATCCTCAGCCTAATTGTCATTTGAATTGAGGCAAACGAAGATGAAAAGAGGTGGTGTGCATTCGTATATGTTTATTGTGTGTAATATGTTATGTTTGTTTGAACATCCAAGTTCTGATATAATAAGTATGTATAATATAATATAATAAGTTTGACATTAAAATTTTATTCAATTTAATATTCCATGATTTAATTTAATAAATTAATTGTTTGGTTTGAATTTATTACAGAGATTAAGTCAAAATATTTTGTACGCCTTAAGAGGCAGGTCACAGTAGCTCTTTAAGTATAATCTATGTAACATCTTCTACACCTGTGTTTTTTTTATATATGAGAGGTGGCAGATGAGTAGACGGATCACCTGATGGTAAGCAATTCCTCCGCCCATGGACACCCGCAATACCAGTGGAGTGTGAGTGCAGTGGCTGTGTTCCACAATAAAGATTATGATTATAATTATTATCTGAATAATTGTAGGTTTGGTAGACAACGAATTTGTAATGTACCTAAGCCTTACTACGCCCATACTCTGCTCTAAAATTAATATTGAATTAGAATCAATTTGTTTACGATGCGATAGTTGATAATGTTGAAAACTTGTATGTATGTACATTATTGTTCAATGTATATATATATAGGTCGTTTTTACTCCAAAGTTTTTTTAACAATTTGTCTGACATATATCATTTTGACAAGTCTCGCAGTTTTGTATAGTTAGGTCTAACTATACAAGATTTTAGTAAAGCACAGTTTCTATGAAATTATGTTTTGTCTTCATTCCATTAACTCCATCATTATGGTCAAACTAGTTTTTGTCCGCGGCTTCACTTGCATTTGAGAGTGAAAAGGAAGCCCATTTTACTCTACATCCCATCAACTACCTCACTAAAAATACTTCAATCCGTCGCTCCGTTTTGCCATGAAAGACAGACCAAAGAACAGACAGACAGGCACTTTCACATGTATAATATTAGTATAGATTTGATATTTAAAGTTTTGCTATCGTAATAAATAAGATAACAAACAAAAAAATCCAAAATTGCATGTAAAGTCAGTAATCTGTTCTAAGCAACTTATACACAATTTCGTTATAGTGAAAGAGAAACATCATTTAACTTACTTTTTTATGTAATAGGTAGGCAGACGAACAGACTGATCACGTCATCATCATCATCATCGTCAGCCCATTTAAGTTCCCACTGCTGGGGCACGGGCCTCCCTCAATCACATGAGGGGTAAGTGCCATACTCACCACTCTTGGCAGAAGGGTTGGCAAGGGGTTTTGATATTAATGCAGAGTTTTCCTTCTCTGGGTGCTGATGATCATGCCAGCAGCTTTACCTTAGTCGCCTTTTACGACACCTCGGTAAGAGTGGGGGTGGCCTATTCTAATCTGCCGGGGACCACACGGAGTAACGGATCACCTGATGGTAAGCGATTGCCGCCGCCCATGGACACCTGCGACACCAGTGGAGTCACAAGTGCGCTGCCAACCTTTAAACCCCCCCTATCCCCGGGGATTGGGCCTCCGGTACCCTCACTTACGCAGCGAAACACAGCACAGTGCATGCTTCACGCCGGTTTTCTGTGAGGCCGTGGTATCACTCCGGTCGAGCCGGCCCATTTATGCCGAAGCTTGGCTCTCCCACGGTAAAAACTTGAAAATACGTTTTAAAATCTTGACGATTATCGATTATTAAGTAACAGAGAAATGATCTAAACACCTTATATGAGTACTACCATAAGTGCGCCATAATGCTGATACTTTTCACACAGTTTTCTTTGTGACGCTATCGAGTTACACATACAATTGTGAATCTCAAGGGGATTAATCTAATAACCTAATGAAGTCACGTCTCGTAAGAAATGCGTAATAGTACAAGATTACGACAAATTTCGATAGTATTGTACTACGAACAGCTAAGAATAAAATCTATATGTTTAATTCATAGCTAAATAGACTTACAGCAAATACATGTTTAACAAAGTTAATATAAGGCACAATACCATGTTAGGCTTCAACTTCACAAATATGTGTACACAACATGACAAGCGAATATATAATTTTATTTCATCTAAAAAATTGCATTAATATATTGAATGAAAATATATCTAGTATATCCCACGCTTCGGCATGAATGAGCCGGCTCGACCGGAGTGATACCACGGCCTCACAGAAAACCGGCGTGAAGCACCATTGTACTGTGTTTCGCTGTCTGAGTGAGGGTACCGGAGGCCCAATCCGGGGAAAAGGGGGGTTCAAAGGTTGGCGGCGCACTTGTGACTCCACTTGTATCGCGGGTGTCCATGGGCGGCGGCAATCGCTTACAATCAGGTGATCCGTCTGCTCGTGTGCCTACCTATCACATAAAAAAAACCTCTCGCTCTCAACGTTGGCCGCATAGAGTGATTGAGATGATTCCTGTAGAAATATTGATGATGCTATTAGAGTTGCCAATGGCGAGTAGTGCGATGGTAAAATACGAATCCATATTGTGCTACAATATGCCGTGTGGTCCCCGGCAGAGTAGAATAGGCCACCCTCTTTCTTACCGAGGTGTCGTAAAAGGCGACTAAGGTAAAGCTGCTGGCATGATCATCAGCACCCAGAGAAGGAAAACTCTGCATTTGTATCAAAACCCTCGCCAACCCGTCTGCCAAGCGTGGTGAGTATGGCAATTACCCCTTATATGATTGAGGGAGGCCCGTGCCCCAGCAGTGGGGACTTAAATGGGATGACGATGATGATGGAACAGTTCCTCGGAGCACAAACCATTATACAGGTTCATCCGTATCATATTGAATAGCTCCGTACCTATTGAATAGTTTATTCAATGACAGAAAAAAACATTTATAAACCACATAAATAAATAAAAAACTCCATTTTTCACTCTGGGTACAAGTGAAGCGAATAAAATATAACCGAACCGTAAAAATTAACCGCTAGATCAAGGTCTCACGCCATCTTTGTTATTGATTCAATGTTGAATAACGATTTAGTAACACTTGTCATTGTTGTGTGAATTAAATTTGACATGAAATCAATGGAACACTATTTTTTATAAGTAAACGCTAGTTTTGCCTTTGATGAAAAAGCGCCTTTTTTTCAATGAAGTTAGCTAAGGTTCTGTAAAAAAATGCAATCTATATTTTGAAAAACCTTAATCACTTGAATTATATAGCAAATATGAAATCATATCAAAATCAAATACATCTAATTAATACTTTTTATTTTATTTTTATTAGAGTGCAAATAATAATAAATAAATAAAAAAAAAACAAAAAAAAAATAAAAAAATATACTAAATCGTTGATATGCAAACATATTTATGAGAACTAACTCAATTAATCCTAAAGCATATGTACTAACACATCATTACCTCTCAGATAAAGGAAGAAGCCAATTTATTAACCTATTATGATAGATTAGGGAAACTGTATCAGGAATTTAAGAATTTAAATGATTAGGTTATAAAGTCTTGTAAATATGCAAATTGTAACGGTAATATCTAATTAATTTTCTAAATAAAGGTTGCTCTAATTGGTTAAATTAATCAATTAGACTGATTTAATATTTTAGGTAATATAAGCGCCCGCATGAGATTTTTTAATGAAGAACACAAACTCAATAGGTTATCATCATTTGAGGATACTGCGAATGAGAAATCCGTTAAATGGCATATGTAGCAGGATATAACTCCCTGAATATATTAAACAATTTAATCTGTATAAATTTAGAAATGTGCTATCCCGAATTCTTATAGAAAAATGTTATTATAGTGTTAACGAATACTTTGATGATACTGCATTTGAATTGTAATTTTTTTCTCTCTCTTTTTTAATGTATTTAATCACCATAATAATTTAATTCTATTACTATACTAATTTGTAATGTTTTTGTACTAACATTAACTAATGAATACCTATGTTTCTAAATATTTGCCTATTATTTTCATCTAATAATATTGTGTATGATGACAAGTTTTTTTTTTTGCCATCTAATGATTTCGTATGCCACTGTAGGCGCATCATGGAGTACCACATACATTACCTCTGTCAACTTTGTACCACCTGTGATGGCGAATAAATGAATTTATATTTGTATTTGTATATGTGTACTTACATAAAACAAAGGTTAGGGCCAGTCCTCATGACACCTACCACCTATACACCCTTTGTTGATATGCCTCTGGATCACTTAGTCCTCAGTAGTAGTAAACATAAGGTATTCAGCACATTTTATTGCAGGCCTGTAACATTTTCTGTGTCCGTCATAAAACGTAACTTCACGTTTTTGGGTGTTTTACATTGAAATGCCTTTGTCAAAAAATAACAAATATGTTTGTAAGAAGAGTCGTAGACCTCTATATAGTAACACGTCCCGATTGGAACAGTGGTAGTGAACGCTGCCTCTGATACAAGGGTTGCGGGTTCGATCCCCGCACAGTACAAACATTTGTGTGTATGAACATATCTGTTTGTATTGGTTTGGAATTTGGATGTTTGTATGTATTATAAGTATGTATTTACAAAAGAAAAGTATTATAGGTATATATTTTTGATTCTGATATCCGTAACACAGGTGCTTGAGCTACCTATCTCGGAGTCAGATCAATGTATGTGATGTTGTGAAATATTTATTTATTTAAATATTTATATGTTTACATAGTCATAGAAGTGAGGTTTCCCCGAGAGGATCATAAAACAAAGGTTAGGGTCAGTTCTCATGACACCTACCACCTATACACCTTTTGTTGATATTCCTCTGGATTGTTTCCTTTCAGAACAAACCACTTAGTCGTCAGCAGTAGCAAACATAAGGTATTCAGCTTTGTAACATTTTCTGTGTCTGTCATAAATTTGGGTGTTTTTAGATTGTAATATCTTTGCCAAAAAATAACAAACATTTTTGTTGGAAGAGTCGTGGACCTGTTGTTAGTACGTTAATTTGGCGGATTTTTTCTTCACGGTAGCCTGTAGTTAAATACTTACCTAATAACTACGTATTCGTTTATGAACTAATAAAAAAGTTAAGAGCCTAAGTTTGCAAGAGTTACAGAACACACACCTTGGTTTTGAAATTGACGGTGTTTTGGGGCTAATAAAAACAGTATCGTTTTTCATTTTAAACTTGGCCAATTAAAGGTTTTGTTGCATTCGATTTCGTATTATTCGTTTAACTTCATACATATGAATACAAATGATAGAATGAACTAGCAGTGTGTGTATACTTAAGTATGCAGCAGAAAAAAACCGTGACATATAATTCTTCTTCAATTTGAGAAATATATGCATGTAAAATAACATCTCGACGCTCTTGTGAACGAAGAAAACGAATTATCGAGAATACTCGCGGAGTAATTTTGCGAGTACAACAACAAAAACCACATAATTTCGCTCTCATATCAAATAAGAAATGATTTGTACCAGATAAGGGCATTCGATGCATGTGCGTGCTCGATCCTCGTCTGATCTAGACCGGCTGGAAATTCGAAGTCCCGAAATAGGCTGAACCCGCAAATTTTGGTCTATTACGGTTAATTACCGAAGATCCGATAAATATCGCTGATATTCCGGTTGGGCAATGGCACAAGGCGATTGTTGGCGCAAGAATACCGCCGATCGTGTTCGAACCGCCTAAGCCCCTTATTAGCCCGGTCGATGATAAGAACAAAGCTTCCATAATTGGGTATTGAAGCATCAATTGCTATCACGGCAGCCGATAATCAGGATGTTCCGATTGTTGATTTGGGCATTTCGATTTCGCCATTTCCGAAACGTGTAGTGTAATTGGGCTGACGGTCCGGTGAACTAGATTAGTGTTATTTTTTGCTACCAATCGAGAGATTACTAAACGATTCATAATTCCCACTTAGGAATAGAATTTTTAATTCATAATGGCTGATAAACGCTTCAGAATAGGAGAGGAAGAAAAGATGAATATCATAGAACAACTGCCATTTAAAAAATTGGAACATCTTCCTAGACTAGGTATTTTTTAAATATTAACGACGGATTCCGAGGTCTATGCTTTTACATTACGTTTTTTTCTTAGGTGTACAAACTACTCCACATTCAAAAAGAAGGAAAGGTTTTCTCACTTTCAGTAGGGAGGGGGTTTACTGTGAGAGTTCCTAGCGTAGGTATGTAACAAGACCAAGAAAGTAGGTGTAGGTAAGATCTTTCTAGAAAATCTACCAGGAAAATAAATGTCTGAGCATTGTCATTCATTAAACCGAGTTTCTTTATTTTTCATGGGCGAGTCCGACTTGCACTTGGCCGGTTTTATAAATTAATTAAAAATCCATATTTCAGACCATAGATCCATATTTATGTTAGTAAGACTACTTAATATCTTTTGTTAATTAGTAACATTTACAGATGAAATAACATAAATGAGTGCTGAGGTGAGCATCATGTGAGAGGGCAGATTCCCGTATTCATCACTCTCAGCACAATGCACCTTTAGAGCGGCGACGTGTATCGATCCGCCAATGTCTTCAGGATGCTTTTCGGACTGTTTTTCACTCTAGCGATCAGGGAACTCGTTTTCTTGCGTATAACGGCTTCGAAGCCGTCAGTTTAATATTCGGCGAACATCCCTGACGCACTGCAAACCAGGCCGTCCCAGCAACATCCTAAAGACATTGTTATATCTACGTGAACCACTTTAACAGTTCCCTAAAAACTCAATAATACTAAGGACGTTGGACGTTTCTCATAAGACACATTTGTGTCACGTCCACGATCTGAAAACCACGAAGCAAATAATTGACCACGCAAAAACAGTCCACACCTCATTAAACACGGTGACTATTGCAAAATTCAAGATTCCACTAAAAAATGTGCGCCAGATCCACGTGGGCCAAGGGAACAGGTGAAATATCTAGTGCGTACTTCGCTTACAAGGTTGGTCTGTTTCTCAAACTTATGGCGTCAGGTCGAATTACCCACCATAGTACAAAAATAGCACTTGTGTCTCAGATATAAGGACGCCCAAAATCCAAAAAGGGTAATTCCACGTTTAATATTGAAGTGAAAACTGACAGGTATACTTATATGTGTTAGCTGGCTGTCCGTACTATAGTTCAATTTACTTTTATAACATGTAAACAGTGGTTTGCTACTGCTTACTTGTTGTTTTAGTAGTAACCCTACTCCATGTTCCAATATTGTGATACTCATCTTGAAAAAACATTCGGGACAATTATTTTTTTGCTTAGTTTTAGGAACGTGATATCAATTCTATTTCGTCACCACCGATTATGGTCCTGGTCTAACCTGGTCTAATATAACAGCACTCTAAAAAAGAAATACGGCAACTATACTCTGACTATTAATTATGCGAACAAATTTACAAATCTAAAGGTCAAGTTTTCATACATTTTGCATCTTTAAAAGGGAGCAAAAATGTATGGAATGGACAGATTGACATTTGTAAGTTAAGTTTGGAGGTTAGCTGTAATAGTAGATAGGTAGATAAACTCCTTCGTATACATTTTGAGAAACTATGGTCGATGCACACCCGCGCGAGCCTTTACGTCACGCCCAGAAAAAAATATTTCATTGATACTTGAGCAACATTCTACGAGTGAGTTACGTCGCCGTATATCAATTCATTTATTCGCTTTAACGTAACTGATCGTGTTTTTGTTACGTTTACTGCATATCATATTGTTTGTATTCAATAGAAGCCCGTGGCCATCTTTACTATGTAGACTATTCGGTTAGATTCATTTTTGATAGATTTGCAGAGAACTTACCGATGGAGGTACATAAACACATCACATACAGGGTGTATCTGTGAACATAATTACATTCCTTTAACCACGTGTTCGAACTTACCATTATGAACAACATTTGTTCCATCACTTTTGAAAATTCGCATGAAAAAATTTCAATTTTTCATACAAAGTCGGCCACGTGACTTGGTCATTTTGTATGGAGAGTCGGATTTTTTTTTCGATGAATTTCGAAAAGTCGTTGAACAAATGTTGTTCAAAATGGTTAGAAGAACACGTAGTTAAAGGGATGTAAATGTTCATAGATACACCCTGTATACATTTATTCGAACCAACAAGGTGGACCAATCAGTTGAAAGACTCGTCGTCAACGAAATTCTACGCAATTGTAAGAGAAACGCGCTAGACAGAAATCGGTGGAGGTAGATCATCCGCTCCAGATGCAGCCATGAGGATGACCACGATCCTCAGACATGAGGAACCGACCCAAGAGAGACACAAACATTGATTTAATTTATACGGAACCAGTTATATAGGTGAATAACACTTATAAAATTTAAGAAAATATTTAAGAAAACGTTACAGACAGTTTGTCTAGACACATAAATATCTACCTAGGCATTACAGATATTTAGTTTACAGTATCGGTAGCTATATCGACAAAAGACAATTGGAGATTGTTTATTTAGTAAAGCAAAGTATTAGATGTGGTTTGGTGATCACAAACCCGAGCTATGTTTGAAAAATTCGAAACATAATTTTTGTACGAACAGGGAATCCAGGACCCACATTTCACGTCCCGGTACTTAAAGCACTAGACCAACGAGGTTTGTGCAATGGCGAACTTAGTCCTAAAAGGCTTTCTACCAGCGTACCTTTAAAAGAATAATAATGCGGCGATCATTTATAAATACTAATCACTACCGTTAAAATAACATATCATTAAAATCATAATAATAATTTTAATTTTAGGATAATATGAGATACTGACCTAGTTTCCAAAAACAGACAATACAATGGCATCTCAAACTCATCAAGATGGCTTATTCTTAGTTAGTACAAAGATAATTATTATAATACGAAGACCATAACATAGGCTTGACCTTAAACCTACTTATATACCTCCAACTCCTTATAAAGATGTTCTTGAAGATATTACCTCATTACAATATCGCTTTGTAATTACTGCCGAACTAAATAAAGGATAAAAATACATACGTTTATGGATATTCATAGCTGTTAGACTAACATTTTGGCTATGCTAAAGATTTGTCGATGAATAAAATACCTTTAGATACCTTTGATCCAACTCGGCTGGGCAGCGTTCGAGAAGCTACGCAGCATATTTTCGGCCCATCTACCGCAGTGTCTTAAGACAAAAGTTTTAAATGCGTGTGTATGTGTATTGCCAGTGATGACATACGGAACCGATGCGTGATTAAGGAGGCTCAGAGTCACCCAGAGAGCAATGGAGAGGGCTATGCTTGGAGTCTCTTTGCGTGATCGTATCAGAAATGATGAGATCCGCAGGAGAATAAGGTCACAGACATAGCCCAAAGGATTGCATGTCTCAAGTGACAATGGGCAGAGCACATAGCGAGGAGAACAGAAGGGCGGGAAGGTCCTCGAGTGGAGGCCACGTACAGGAAGTCGCAGCCGTGGCAGGCCCCCCAAAAGGTGCACCGACGATCTGGTGAAGGTTGCGATCTGTGTGAAGATCATTGGAGGAGGCTTATGTCCAGCAGTGGACGTTTATTGGCTGAAATGACGACCTTTGATACAAGGATCATGATGATTCAAGTTACAGAAAATAAATGGAAGAATTGAAAAATGGTAAAGCATTGGAAAGGATAGGATACAATTTGGAGGAATGCATAGGATAGGACTGGTGGTTATTATTTTTAATGTGTAAAGTAATTACTTTTCCTACTGACTTTTTAGGCAATTGCCTTTTAAAGTATACTCGTTCACCTACTTACCATTTCCTACCATTTATATTTTTTTAACTTTATGACTGGTATGCACATTCTTCTAACCAGTTGCCTTCGCCTTGAAGCTCAAAAACCGTTTTGAAAATTAACTACTATTAGCACTATGTAACTGAAAATAGGCCGTAATTCGTCAGGTTCTCACGCGAACTGGACCAATCAGTGTTGCCCTTTACTAAAAATTCAAAAAAATATTTATTTGTATTTTTATACTTTATTAATTTGTTAAACGCTCTGTTGGTCTAGTGGTTTAAGTACCGGGCCGTGATCTTGGAGTCCTGGGTTCGATTCCCGGGTTGGGCAAAAAGTATGTTTCGAATTTTTCGAACATAGCTCGGGTTTGTGATCACCAATCTGCATTTGGCAAGCGTGGTGATTAAGCCTATTCGCATCATAGTAGCGATGACTTGATTTATATGGTGGAAGCCTTTGCCCCTCAGTGGATTCTAAATGGAGATCTAAAGTTATTACCGTAATAAAGACCATGTCATCACGTTCCAACACGCAATGTTAAAATGGGCTGGCCAAAAATTTGTTCCGGGACTATCCTTTGTTCCCGATTTGTAATAAGAGAGTTAGTGTCATCCTAAAGTCCGGAAGTTAGTGGTCTTGTGCCTCGGAAAGTACGTCAAGCCGTTGGTTTCCCGATTCTCATCTTAACATAAAGTGCCCGGTTGCGTTCAAAGCTGTCACTTTGGAGCCCGGGGTATGCTTAGTCCATGATTCAGGATTTAGGGATTCTGGTAATTTTAATCAAGCGACTGACCTTTGCAACTTTTTAACAAGAGAACCAGCCCAACGGGACAGTATATAGGCTGATACTTTACTTTAAAAACGGTTTTATTTAGCTCACCCCGTTTGTTTTATTTATTATTTATTCTTGGGTCAAATTTGGTAATTCAAATTTCACCCTCTTCCTGTCAACCGATTAATCTAAATTTTTGTATACACTTTGGATTTTGGTGACAATACAATTATGTTTATTCATTATCATTATAAATTCAAGATGGCCACCGCTACAAAATGGCGGATAATTTATGTTTTATTAATCCCATCAATATGGGTATCAAATGAAAGCTCAACAAGCAGAATACAATATACTATAAAAAATTGAAATCCAAGATGGCGACCGCTACAAAATGGCGGATAACGTAGGTTTTATCAATCCCATCAATATGGGTATCAAATGAAAGTGATCAACCAGTAGAATACAATTTACTATATAAAAAAAATCGGTAAAAAAACTTTTAAGTTAAACGGTTTTATCTTATGTGCACTGAAAACTAGAAAATAATAATAACAATTAGGTATTTTGAACTTCTAGTTCAGAAATATTCTAATACCAATCAGAATAGCTTTTAGGCATATTAACTAAAATAAAAACGTGGGGCCCCTCTGAAATCCTACCTATGGCAAAGCATATCTTTATACTTTGGTAGATCATGAGCTGGGCGTTCGCTGGTGAAGCCGCCACGGCTGGTTATTGATTGTCAAAATCTCCAGTTACGATTATAGTAAGTCGATGCAATCCAAACTTAGTATAGAAGAAAGTATTACAGCAATAGTTAATGGGCCCCACGTTTTTATTTTAGTCTAATATGCCTAAAAGCTATTCTGATTGGTATTAGAATATTTCTGAACTAGAAGTTCAAAATACCTAATTGTTATTATTATTTTCTAGTTTTCAGTGCACATAAGATAAAACCGTTTAACTTAAAAGTTTTTTTACCGATTTTTTATTTACTTTATTAATTTGTTAAAACTCTACAAAACTTCAAAACTTTTCATATAATACCTAGGTGGCAGAGGAGCAGACGGAACCCTGATAGTAAGCTTTCCTTTAATTATGTTATATGCATTCAATCAGTTGAAAGTAGTAGATAATTGTGACACATGAAGTGGCAATATTAGTAGCAAGATCTACACATTTTCCTTTCTAGATTTTTTTTTTCTGATGTATAGACTTTAATAAGAAATGTTGAACATAGCTCTGGTGCGAGTAGTGGCGTAATTACAGCTACGAAGGTGTCATATTATTATACACCGTCATTTTTATCGTTTACATCCCGAAAACATCATAAGAGGTAAAACGATATAAGAGGTAAAACGGTAAATAACGGTGTATAGTCCTTTAAAAGTATAGGGAGAGTACAAATATGTTCGTTGATCTCCTTTTTTTTCCTTCTTTTTCAGTGTTTAAAAAACGCAGACGAGCCTGCGTTCCATCTGATGGTAAAGGGTACCCGCCGCTTATTATGTATTTTGCTCATTTTGTACTTCCATAAAGCACCAATCTGGTAGCATTAAGACCAATACTGGCCTTGCTCACGCTTATTAGGAAACAAAGCTGACTCATCTGACGAGGTATGGTCAGCGAAGCACGTGAGAAAGCCTTTATGCTAATATCGGCATTGTCTTCGATTGTTCGCCGCGTCACATATTTTTGAACTGATATTGCCTGATTGATAATACGATAACACCTTGGTGGGATATGTTAATTAAAAAGTGGCTCCATATGCAAATCACAAGCATATGAAGTTGTTTGAAGTTCATCGATCCATGAAAATATTTCTCAAACTGGTATCTTATAGAGTGATCTCGGGGTCCTGGGTTCGATTCCCAGGTCGAGCAAAAAAAGGTATGTTTCGAATTTTTCGAACATTGCTCGGGCCTGTGATCACCAATCCGCATTTGGCAAGCATGTTGATTAAATCGAATCCCATCATAGTAGCGATAACTTGATTTATATGATGGAGGCCTTTGATCTACAGTGGGACAATACCTATATAGGCTGATACTTTATCTTATAGAGAATCAATGCTTTTAAGAAAAACTAAGCTTGAAAATATCAATTCAGAATATTTTCACCTTAAACCTATATAAAGGTGGAATCAATCCTAATGCTAAGGCTCAAATTGTGATTGTAAAAAAAGGAGTAAGTAAACCTATACGTTGTATTACCTACTACAAACAGTCAAAGACCTGGATATCAAACACTCGGAACGGAAATTTTAGAGATTTTTTATGAGATTAGGGGCAGACGAGCAGACGGATCACCTAATGGTAAGCGATAACCGCCGTCTATACAGCTAAACAGCTGCACAACAGAGTCACAAGTGCGCTGGCCTTTTAAGAAAAAAGGTGCCTACGCTCTTTTATTAAAAATATTATTGTAACCTAAGGTATATTTTTCTATAATATACCTTTTATTGCATCAACGGGAATTTGAATGCGGGTACTAACGGTTAGATTTTTTTATTTATTTTGTTGCGTTGAATCTCGGGGAAATTACGGGCGTCAGCTAAATGTTCTACTCGTAAATTTAAAACTCCTAAAATTAATAATCATTATCCTTAGATCGATCTTTTTTTTTCTAAATATAAGCCACCTTATTCTAAATCACGATCTAAAGTTAGTGCCGTACTAAATGTCATGTCATCTCGTTAGTGGCTTAGCGTGGCATTGCATGACTGAGCGGAGACCATTTTGGTACCTGTTTTATTAATTAAGTATTGTGTTTCCTTATTTTTTTGTTTATAAGTTTGCATGTGGATTCTATTTTTTGTTGATTTTCTGTCTTATACATTAACCATTACCAAATAAACATTTTTTCTTTCTTTCTTTCTTTCAATGTTAAAAGGGGCTCGGACGAATTTTATTCCGAAACTATGATTTGTTCTCGATTTGTAATAAAGGGGAAGTAGTTCATAATACGAGTTTAAATTCTAAACAAAACCATTAATGCTTTTGCCATGTAGCGGTCAACATTCCAAAAAAAACGATTTAAAATTCTTTATTTTGTTTGTACGGGAATATTGATCATGTAGATCAATCGCCACCTAGAAGAGACTTTGTAGACTATGTGCCTCAAAGAATTCTTGCTTTATTCCTTTCTAAATTGCAACCTTTGCTAGCATTGCACGCCAAGCAACTTATAGCATAAGATTCAACGCTTGTAGACTAGATGGCGCGAGTTGCCTGTGGTTTTGGCTTTCGTCATTACTCCGTCCGCTCCATCATTATTCTAAAGCTCCATCGATCAAAGATCTATGAAGCTTTTCTTGTTTTCATGGTACCAGGTTGAATACTGGCGGTTTAATGAATAAAATGGTGTAATGACATTAAAAAAGAAGTCACTAATTTCTGCTTGATAACTTGTGTAAGTACTTACTTTTTTTTGTTACCAGCCGGGCAAGTCGATTTTAAAAGTGTAAAGTTTGCTAAATAATTATATGTCATTCGATAACTTATGCAATTTATAGCAAGTTTTGTTATTTAACCATTTTCATAAACGTATTTTGATTATAGGTAGCTATCAAACAAAGCTCTCCCGCTATGCGTAAATGCGACACGACGTGACGTTACAATGTGGTCGCTGTATTATGGGACGTTTTGGGAAGCTCTAATTTATGTGATTGTCGAGTTGTGATATCTCGGAGAGTTTTAAGCTAACAGTCTTTCTTTCACCTATGTTTCTATTTTTGAAAGGTCCTTAGATTACCGATTAATTAAAAAACCGGCCAAGTACGTGTCGGACTCACGCACAAAGGGTTCCGTAAACAAAACTACTACTACTACTACTACTGACCGGATTTTGTGCAAAACCATTTTCGTTGTTACTTTTTATAGTAATGTACATCATTTGTTTTTTTTAGATTTTTCGATTTCTTATTTTAGAAATTAGAGGGGGGGGGGTACCAACTATTTTCCACTTTGGAAGTGTCTGTCACGCAAACTATTCAGTTTAAAAAAAATATATTAGCAACCTCAATATAATTTTCAAAGACCAATCCACAGATACCCGTATGTGTTTGATGAAAAAAAAATGAGTTTCAGTTCTAAGTATGAGGAGTCCCCCATTTTTTTTTTGCATCAAAATCTAAATGCGGTCTTAATCTTGATTCAAGTTTTAACAGTAAAGTTTCGGAAAAAAAAATGCCTGTGACATACGGACGGACAGGCGGACAGACAGACATGACGAATCTATAAGGGTTCCGTTTTTTGCCATTTGGCTACGTAACCCTATAAATGGTACACAAGCCTATTACTTGTTGCATAATAAATATTCTTTCATTTTGTATCGTATCAAAAATCATGCTTACATTAGGTCATCAGAATATTCAGAATATAATAAATTAGTTTTTCTTAGACTGGAAAGATCCAAAATAGTCATTTAGGTAAGTATATTCGTTCAATATTTTTTTTTGTTACTGTAGAGAAAAACTTAGCACAGAAGTAGGTAAAGCACAATTTCTAAGAAAGTCAAAATGTATTTCTAAATATTAAAATTGGATTCTATTATTGACTTATAATAATTTCCATAATGTGATTCCTACTTGGTTAAGTAAATAACCCAAATGTGTTGTGCTTAACTCATGATCTTAGTAGTGATCATCGGTGTTATGAATAAAATTAATTAAATTTAATACAAAAATTATCAGCCTATATATTGTTCCAATGCAGGGCAAAATCCCAAAAGGCAAAAAGCCCAATTATATAAATCAAATTATCGCTACTATGATGGGATTAGGCTTAATCACCACGCTTGCCAAATGCGGATTGGTGATCACAAACCCGAACTTTGTTTGAAAAATTTGAAACATTGGATCGACCCGGGAATCTAACCCAGGTCCCCAAGATCTCGCTCGTTACTTAAGGTGACGGGAAGGGGACACTAGCGACGCCAATCGATTTTAATTGTTAGCTACTAAGCCGGATCTATTTTAAACAATTTCGGGAAAAAAAACTTTTTTTCTACTTATCAGTGAAATGCGATTCCGTGAGATTTGTTATTTAAGTAAAAGTAAAGTAGTAAAGTATCAGCCTATAAACTGTCCCACTGCAGGGCAAAGGCCTTCATCATAGAAATCAAGTCATCGCTACTATGATGGGATTAAGCTTAATCACCACGCTTGCCAAATGCGGATTGGTGATCACAAACCCGAGCTATGTTCGAAAAATTCGAAACATACTTTTTGCTCGACCCGGGAATCGAACCCAGGACCCCGAGATCACGGCCCGGTACTTAAACCACTAGACCAACAGGGCGATTTGTTATTTATTTTTCATTAATTTGTACAAAGCGAGAAACCGCACGAAGGCATTTTGGTAACCTTTATCCAACTTAAAAAAATTAACGAATAAATTTTTGTAACAAAACCGCTTCTTAGACCTGCCAATATGCGACTGCGTGAGATTAGGCGACGGAGACCCAATTTATGCGGTCCACGCGGTAAAGACGAGTCACCTATCTTCCGCTATTTTGACTTAATCTAAGATACTATGTTATTAACCTATTTAACGAAAATAATGCTACGAGAGAAAAAATGATGAAGTGATATAAACGGAGGATGACTTTAAGATTCACAGCAACAGATATTTGATACGTGATGTAAGAGGAAAACATAACATAGGTAACTAATTTTTTTAACAATGCAGTTGAAATTATCATGACCGCCACCCTGTCAAGTTTAAGGTGACGGGTAGGGCACACTAGCAACGCCAATTGATTTTAATTGTTAGCTACTAAACCGGATATATTTTAAACAATTTCGGGATTACAACCTCTCGGCAAACACTTATACTATTTATTAAATAACCATGCACAAATGCGGACCCAACATTTGTACGTGAAAAATTGATTCACGCTAAAAGTGGCCGCTTTTGGCGGTAATAAATTTTTCGCGTACAAAAACGGCCCCGACATTTGTGCATGTTCAATTAATAAATAGTATAAGTGTTTGCCGAGAGGTTGTAACCCCGAAATTGTTTAAAATAGATCCGGTTTAGTAGCTAACAATTAAAAACGAATGGTGTCGCTAGTTAGGGCTATCCGTCGCTTTAAACCACTAGACCAACATGGCGTGAAAATTTAATAAAAATTATTCAAAATCTAAATTTATAATAATTACCTATAAAACTTCTGATAAATTTAAAACCAATAGTTTTTAAATTAATATATAAAAGAAAGAAAAGCCTACTACTATGAACAAAGTACATTATACTTCAATTTTAATGAGCTCATTATAGGTAGGTAGGTATTACCAATAATATTTAGAACTGTTCAATATTTCAATGTTAACACAGATCTACCTGTCATTACTATTCTATAATCAGATTCATTTTTTTTTATGATATAGGTGGCAGACGAGCAGACGGATCACCTGATGGTAAGCGATTACCGCCGCCCATGGACGCCTGCAACACCAGTGGTGTCACAAGTGCGCTGCTTACCTTTTAACCCCCTTCCCCTGAATTGGGCCTCCGGTACCCTCACTCACGCAGCGAAACACAGCGCATGCACTGCTTCACGCCGGTTTTCTGTGAGGACGTGGTATTACTCCGGTCGATCATTGCAGTCTATTAAATTATTTAAAACCAGTATGTAAATGGATTGGTCTGCACACGACGAGATCTATAAATAAAAACTTACCTCGCATTACCATCTTTAATATCAAGGATAATTAATATTGATCTTGTAAACAATGTTTGTAGGAAAAGGAAGGCGTAATTTTATAGGTATTATTGGCGTTGTCCATTTAATTTGTTGATTGATAAATTACAATGTACGATTGAAAGTATGTTGTGTTAATTTGCTCAGTCATTCCAGTTTGAGATCTTGACATTTTATCTTCACAATGCAACTATACATAATTGGGTATGCATTCACAAATTGATTAGTTTTAATCTGAATGTTGTGATTGTGCATATTAAAATGTTAAGACTTTATTTCTTAAATTATTATCTCGTGACAGTGGACACTTTTGCTTCTGTTGAGATTATTATTAAAAAAACAAAATACCCGACTGCACACTAAAAAAAGAGTAAAACAAGCCCCACAATAATATTGATCAATCAAATGCTAAAAACTAATTATGTAATACCGTTTAAACAATACCTATATTAAAATACACTACAATATGTGTTCGTAATCGATAGTTAAATAAACAGAAACTTATTTTGAATACAAATTTACTGAATATAATTTATAAATGTTGATGGAAAGCATCGCAGGCGGGGACCAACAGAGGCTTACCAACAGAGGCTTATTTATAGTCATTTCGGTTGTGCACCATTTAGCAGAATTTTCGTTGGTGGCGGTCAAGGTGGTCCCCGCCTGCGATGCTTTCCATCAACATTTATAAATTATATTCAGTAAATTTGTATTCAAAATAAGTTTCTGTTTATTTAACTATCGATTACGAACACATATTGTAGTGTATTTTAATATAGGTATTGTTTAAACGGTATTACATAATTAGTTTTTAGCATTTGATTGATCAATATTATTGTGGGGCTTGTTTTACTCTTTTTTTAGTGTGCAGTCGGGTATTTTGTTTTTTTAATAATAATTTTTTTTATTTATAACTTTTTAGCTGTTTTTATTTAACGAAAATGTTGTAGATGTAGAAGACTATGTATATGTAAGTACCATTTTAAATTATTTCGACCACATTTGGCTTTAGATTACGAGTGATGTTACTCCGCAACATAAATTTACCGCCAATCTGGTAAGTTTCGCGTCAGACGACGAAGTATCGAAAAAATCGCTATTTAGAGACGACCGTCAACGACGTGTGCCCTTATGCGTGTGCCCGCATTCGGGCTGTATACTCGAGCATATCCCCCTCCGCACCGCGCCGCGCGCCGCATGCCAGGCCACGCCCTATCTTTTTGCTTGCTAACGCATGAGTTGCTTTGCGTTGACGCAGAATTAACATGTTCCCGTGGGAATTTTGAGAAAAAACGTATCCTATATTAATTACTCCCGTGATTGAAATGAATCTAATGATACCGCATACATATTTTTTTAAAGGGAAATTTAGAAAAAATATTATTATGTCTTTATCCCGTGGGACTTTTAGGATAAAATGTATCCTATGACACTCCCGTAATCAAGACAAATCTAACGATACCTCATACATCAAAATCCATCAAGCCGTTTAGGCTACAGGAGGTCACAAAGGAAAAGACATACATACATACTTACATACACTCGAATAACATTACCCTCCTTCTTTGGCAGTCGGGTAAAAAAAAGGGAAGGGATTAAAAAATCGGCCAAGGGTGAGTCGGTCTCGTGAACGTAGCGTTCCACACCATTGACTTGGTAAACAACAGTGGTCTTATCACTTTTGTTGTATGAGACACCCCCCCCCCCTTATTTTTTTTTTAATTTAATTTTTGTGTTTAAAATAAAGTAAATTATCATATATATCAGCCTATAAAACTGTCCCTGTCTGTATACGTTATCGCTACTATGGTGTGATTAGGCTCAATCACCACACTTGCCTAATGTCGATTGGTGATAACAAACCCGAACTCTGTACGAAAAATTCGAAATATACTTTTTGCTCGACCTGGGAATCGAACTCAGGACCCCGAGATCACGACCTGGGACTTATACCACTAGACCAACAGAGCGATTTTGTGAATATTTATAGAGCCTTCACGTTACCGTTTATTAATATTGAGTAAAATTACAACTGATTATTTTGTAAATATTTTAAGTAGGCAAGTAACCTTAAAACATTATTGATAATATTAAGCAAACATTTTTTTGTGAAAATTTCAATTACCTTGCAATCGCAGTTCTTGAGATAAAGCCAGACAGAGTGTTCGAATGAGCTTCACGACCTGATACCACCTTCTCCTTTCTACCACCGGACATTACGGAAGACGACAGGAATCCACCCTTACACTGTGCAAGTTCCACCAGCTCGTACTAAGCGTTTCGCTTCCTCTTTCTTGGTACGCACTGTTAAGGAATGGAACAACTTGCCGGCTTCTGTATTCCCAGAGAGCTACAATTTGGGTGTCTTTAAGTCGAGAGTGAATAGGCTTCTTCTGGGTAAGCACGCTACATCTTAGACCTTATTGTCACTTTCCATCAGGTGAAATGAGGTCAAGTGCAAACCTATTTAATATATAAAAAAAAAAGTTTTAGTAATAGAGTGCCGTTTTTACACTTTGAGTACGGTACCTTAAAAATATTGGTCACACACAAATAAACATGCTGCATGCATTCGCTAAAATGACTCTGCAGCGCAAGTTTGTAAATCTGTATACAAATAACGTAAGTGGAAACACAGACATACGAGTAGGTACCCACAGACCCAAATCGTCTCTAATCGCATATGGTTCGCAATGTGGTCTTGCGTCTAAACTGGGTTAAGATGTGATGACTATGATGTCAACATTTGCCTTGATCGACGAAAGATCTCGGTCGTTTACACCATTATGTTAATACTACAAGGTATGTTACCTCCCCGGGTTCACATGCTCACATTACACGACACTTGTTCTAAAATATTGATGCTTTACCAGTACAAAGAAACGCTTCATCCCATGTAAAAGTATCAGCCTATAAACTGTCCCACTGCAGGGCAATGGCCTCCATCATGGAAATCAAGTTATTGCTACTATGATGGGATAAAGCCTAATCACCACGCTTGCCAAATGCGGATTGGTGATCACAAACCCGAGCTATGTACGAAAAATTAAGTAGTAGTATAACAGATATAAATTTAGAATATAAATGTGGATATTCAGCAAAACGAAACATTCCTTAACATCAATTTCAACTTATTCATCATCATGATATCAGCCCACACCCACTGCTGAGTGCCACTTCTTTATCCGGCCATTCCCTTCGGTCCCTTGCCAGCCTTATCCATTGTTTCCCCACTGCCGTTACAATATCGTCGGACCATCGTGCAGGTGGTCTACCCACCGGACGTCGTCCCATTCTTGGCTGCAATTCGGTAAGCTTTATAGTCCACCTATCATCTTTACGCCTTGCCAGGTGTCCTGCCCATCTCCACTTTAGTTCACACACTCGCGTGCCAACGTCTACTACACTGGTTTTCTTTCGGATTTTATCGTTTGGTACCCGATCTCGTAAAGAAAGACCGAGCATGGAACGTTCCATAGCACGTTGCGCCACCTTTAACTTGTGCATAGTTTCTTTAGTCAGTGTCCATGTCTCGCCCCCGTATTTGAGCGTTGAGAGGACACATTGGTTAAATACCTTTGTCTTACTGCGGGATTTTAGATTTAAAAAGGTAGCCTAACTTCAACTTATTACTTTTATTATAATTATTTTAAATATATGACTAAATCATTAAACCAAACCTACATAAACTATAAATAATGTATAAATAACTAACGACGAATACTAACTTATTATGTCGTAAGTATTGTAGAACTGTAACAGACTTAACTAATGTTTAATATCTTCTTTAATTTGTTACATACAGACTCTTAGTGGATACAAGTACATGTGTTTCTTCACCTAGCCTCGAGCTTCTCTGTTAATTATAATGAAGTAAAGGATCAATATATTTAAGCGTGAAGATACTTCGCATTCGTGTTCATTGATCGCATTAATTAAAGTCATTAGATGTAATTGGTCACATTTGGAATCATTAGATTTCCAGTGACGGTAAATTAGATACACATACACAATTTATATTTCAAGATTCAAGGAATCTATAAGATTATGTCTCATTTCATTAAATGAATTTCTACCTTCGTTTATTTAAATGATTGGATGATGCAATCATCACAACATGTTACTTCATAGTGCTGCATACATTTTGTAAAATAGACTTTATAACATACACACGGAAACAGCAAAACGTGAAATACTATTTCCAATTTAAGAGAACATGCAAAAGAAAAATATCCATAAAATTAATGTACGTTTTTTATTTTCTTTTATAAGGTGGATTTTTTCTCATGCAAGGGGCGTTGTCGCGGCTAAAGTGTAGAACATTTAACTTGAAACCAAGATGAGTGTGCTCAAGGAGCTTGCAAACGTATGATTAAGCGCATTTTGTTCATTAAAACTGCAATCACAATATTGAAAGCTTCAATATGGATGGGCACGAATGGGCCTAACAGAAATCCGGTGAAAAGCAATGCTTGCACTGTGTTTCACCGAGTGAGTTGGGGTACCGGGGCCTAATTCAGGGGAAAGGGGAGTTCATTGGTTGTTAGGGCACTTTTGACTCCACTTGTGTTGTGAGTGTCAATGGGCGGCAGCAATCGCTTACCATCAGATAAATAAATATATTTCACAACCTCACATACATTGATCTGACTCCGAGATAGGTAGCTCAAGCACCTGTGTTACGGATATCAGAATCAACAGCGGGATTACAAATATATACATATAATACTTAATATATACTTAGAATACATATAAAACACCCAGACCAATACAAACAGAGATATTCATGCACACAAATGTTTGTACTGTGCTTGGATCGAACCCGCAACCCTTGGACCAAAGGCAGCGTTCACTACCACTGTTCCAAACGGGTCGTCAAGATGATCCGTTTGTCACCTATCACATAAAAATAAGTACCCTAGAATAGATATCTATGTACGAGATAGGTAGATACTTAAGAAGTATACGATCCTTAGTCCACCCGACGTTAAACGGCTTTCTTTTTTCTAATGGATTCTACTCCAATTGTTTTCAGTTCGCACACTTGTCAACAGTAACAAGAGTTCCGTATACTCTTATTGTATGGCCTGTTTGCAACGTAAATAAATGTAGTACCTTGAAAGCTAGCGCCTAGACAAAAGAACATAACAAACAGTTCCACTAGTAAGGTATAACTTATGCCACTTTGTGTGTATTGATATAAAATATAAGAAATCTCTTCTTGAAGTATTGTTAAATTAACGCTTCTCACTATAAGAGTGTTAGTCGTAACACAATTACTTGTACCTATAAGATCAATTCGAGTGCCACCATGATAGGTTTTTTTACATTCCTGGTCACAACACAATAGTATCAAGATTGTTCATCTATTGAAGCATATTTTTTATGTTGGTTTTCACTTTTTATATTACTTTACTATTGAATACATGTCGTTTAAAATTGCGATTGATTAACATCTTTTCATTAAACTATTACAAAGGAAAAAGATAACGTTATTAAACACAACTTTGCTGGTTTGTTATTGTAGGAGTATACTTTTTTTATTTAAATAATCATAAACAATTTATCGAATGTATTCTACTTCCTTTACATTTCCTTAAATAAACATGAATTAGATTAAATAATATTGGCCTTCATCCGCCTAGTGACGATTTAAATTCCAATTACCAAAAGTTAATCAATATATAAAATAGAGTAATGTATCGCATGCGCTTGAATGTCAAAAACCTTGGCATATTATGCGAGTACCTACTTAAGGACATCCATTAATGTCAATTACAAACAATTAAATAAGTAAATAATAATATATCAGCTAAAAAATCTACGGCAATGGTTCGAAATCAGCACTCGTTCACTCTTCAGATCTGCTGTATTTAAAGTGCAAAACCATATAATTATGATATGATTGCTAAACTGCGAGAGCGGAAGGCACCCTAAGAAGAAGAAGAAATAAATAGATCGCTTGACTCGCTATAATGGGTAGAGGAGAGAGATAAACGCGGTACCTACAGTAAGAAGATTCACGCGTTTGCCTTACTCTATTAGCAGGGCTGTCGCCTCGCGAGCGCTCGATTAAAGATGTACAGTTTTGACAATCTTAAGTTTCCTTTTATAAATCCACCGAAATGACTGTCGTGAAGAGCGATGGTAGCTGAGTGGTTCAGAACACGCCTTCCTACAGGTTGAGATTCGAATCCGAGCATTCACCTCTGGATTTTTCATATCTATGTGCACGTTCGGATAGTTTCTGAAACGTGTAATCATAATTCAATTGGTCTGGTACCCCTGTTAAAGGATTTTGAAGGTCAGACGGCAGTCGTTTCATTGTATTGACCAGACTTTCCAAATCCTGACTTATGGTCCAAGTGTACTCCAGGCTGCGCAACCAGTAATTACACGTTAAACTGAAGATAACCGTCACGGAAACATCCCTTATTGCTACCACAAATCAAACAAATAAAAGAGATGTGTATCGGCGGATCAGTTCGAGTGAATGCATCTGGCTCAGGCCATTAAGTACGATCATAATCAAATGTAGCTTAACACTTTAGTACCATGTCAAAGTAACTGATCTGACTATTATAGTCAATTTCTAAGGGGAGAACGTAAAAATGTTACGTCGACATGGAACTAATGTGTTAAGCTACTTTTGATGCTGACCATACAAAACCGATTTTTGTCAACTGTTCAGTGTTTATCCGCAAAAGTTCACTACGATATAACAGCGTCACAACGTTCTTTCTACATTAAAAAAGGAGTGTAATTCATAGTTTCTATGACCCGCCCTTTCTCTTCTGATCTGTGCTAGCTGATTTTGTATAAGACCAAGCCTACTGCCAAGTCCTTAAGTATTTTCATAATCACTCCAAGATTTATAGTATTATCTCTAATATCACTAACTATTTTGGCCCCAAGGCATGCATTGCCCACGCAGAGTTCAAAGTGTCAGTTTGGCACAGAAAACCTTTAGCGTGTCCAGCCCATTCAGTTAATTTATCTTTCGAAGCTAATATTTATTAATTTATTTGAAAAAACATAGTGTTTCAATAAGATTTCCGTAAATTTTAGTCTATTATTATATAAAATATAAATGAATTTAAAAAAATGGTTAATATTTTTAAAAACTAATGTAAAGTAAAATACACGGTGTATCTGTAAACATTTACATCCCTTTAACCATGTCTTTAACTAACCATTATGAACAACATTTGTTCTATCACTTTTGAAAATTCGCATGAAATAATTTCAACTTTTCATACAAACATACATTTTGTATAAGGAGTCGAAAAAATTTCCGATGAATTTCGAAAAGTCGTTGAACAAATGTTGTTCAGAATGGTTGGTAGAATACGTAGTTGAAGGGATGTAAATATTCACAGATACACCCTGTATAAAGCTAAGTACTTAATTGAGGAAGCAGACTGTTTTTGATTCGGGAAGTGTTTCTTTATTTAGTTTAAAACTGATTTCTTCTAGAATATTTAGATCATACTAAACAAATTAGGAGCAGTAGGAGCTTCAGCAACTCAAAAGTATTTCTTTTTTTACCTTTTGCTAAATTTGATTGAGTACAATAGCATAATTTCTTTATAAAAATATTAATGTATCCTTGAAAATAATTATGAATTGCATTTTCGTGAACGTTACAGGGAAAATTATACTACCTATTTGTGGTAGGTCTCGGCAAAGTTAATTCATATTATAAATGAATTGCCTCAGTCTATCAAACCCATTTATAGCATTACAAAATTCACTTCTCGCAACAAAGTAACATTTATCTCGGTTCTGCCTCAAACTTCAAATTAATAAATGAAATTATTTATTAGTAAGTATTCGAATGAAGAAACATTGTATGAGTATTGGTATCATCGTGGAGCCGTCTAAATTGGAAGTCAAATTAATTCGGATTTGTATTTATTAGATTGGCACACATTTAAGCAATAGCGTAATATTATTTCGATTTTCGTATGTTATTAACATATTTAATAACTCTGTTTATTAATTTTGTTTGCACCTAATATTATTGAGAATTATAAATTTAGCAAGTACAAAATTCTATATGTCAAATTAGTATTTTCACTTTTTACATATCGAGTAATTGGTTTATCTGATGGTAATCAATAGATTATTGCACAAAATACAAAATTTAATAAACTAAGCATTACAAAAACTTAAATTTACAATTTCGGTGGTCTTATCGGAATACCACCGAAGTGGAATCGTTACAACCATGATCCAAAGCTTGTGCCTGAACGTAAGTATCGAAATTATCTGCAGCAAGAACTATCAGTGTAAATAGAGACTTATTTTTTATTTACGATATATCTAACTTAAAGAAAAATGGAAATAATCTTTGAATTTTTAGGGTTTGTCAAGAACGTATCCACCATCATATTTTTACTCTAAAGGCCAAGCTCACCTACTTTAAAACAACGGTAATCACACTTTGACCGTGCTTGCTATTGGTGCTTGCATGGTTAAAGCGTGAACACAGTAATTTGAAAAGGTGGTAAACTCGGCCCTAAAACTTCTAAGAATCTTTCTTCAATAACATAAACGGCCGATACAATAGAATTATCCTACGTCCTTCCAAGTGTTTAGGGTAGACTTAAGTTTCTTAATAGCAAATAAGCGCATTACATCAGTGTGTCTACTTGTGTGGCAATCCAGATTGATGGCACGCTCCAAGCGATTCGCATCAGATTGCCGAAGATACGGTACTTATGTAAAGAGGCGCCCAATTAAATCCTAAGTAAGATGAACTTTGATACTTTAATTTACATGTATTTCTCTTAAAGGTGCATTTGAAGTAATAAATAAACTGAACCTACCGAAGTCTAGTCTATCTCTTTCTTCTCTAGACATCACTTTTTCACGGGTAAATTGAAAGAAGCACCTCCAAGCAAATTCAACGTTGACCTCAGAATACAATCAAAATCATGTAAATACACTATATAACCGACTTCAAAAACAGAGGTTCTCAATTCGACATGTATGTCTGCTATATAATCTGCTAAAGAAATGAGAATTTTTTCGCTAAAAACGAGACACTGAATAGCTTGAAAAATAAAATTCTGCGAAAAAAAACCGCCTTCAAAAACCAGGAACTAATTAGTGTAAGGCGGCTTTTTATTGCAGATTTTTTTTTCCAAGAAATTTGTGTTTATATCTCTTAGATTTAGGTATGTAATACCAAAGTCGTAAAAATACTTCTTGCACAAGAGCAAATTACCACCTAACAACCCTTAAAAGGCTTTAGCAGAAAATGTATGGATTGAAGTAAACAGGGTATCCTTTTAAGTGTAGTAGGTACAAGTGACCGCAACATGAAGTGAACCATCTCCATCTTCATCAAAATGAATGTTTTACAGATAGTACAGTTAGTCGAATATCATAATCATTATCTCAGCGTTTTATTTACAGTTGTGCCTATAGATTGTACCACGTATATTACTTATAGATCTAATATTAGGTATTTATTACCTATGAAATTGCCGTTCTGTATGGCGATTTTCTTAGAAGTTATATTTTCCATACTAACTTTTTTTTAATAATAAATAACTATAGTTACATACTATTCCATAATAACGATTGACCGGATGGCGCAATTGGTAGTGACCCTGCCTCTTACGCCAAAGGTCGTGGGTTCAATCCCCACCCTGGACAAACATTCGTGCGATGAACACTTGTGTTTGTTCAGTGTCTGGGTGTAATATATGTATTTAAGTATATATTTGTGTTCCTCTGTTGTCTGATATCTGTAACACAAGTGCTCTTGCTACTTAGTACGGAATCAGGTCAACGTATGAGATGTTGTGAGAATTATTATTATTATAGACAACGCCGTGTGTTCGCGAAATGGGCTTCGGCACGCTTGGAAAAGGACCCTGATTTTGGCCTAAAAATAATCTTTAGCGACGAGGCACATTTCTGGCTGAATGGTTTTGTTAATAAGAAAAATTGCCATATTTAGGATGACCACAACCCACATGAGGTTCACCAGGTAGCAATGCATCCACGAAAAGTTACTGTTTGGTGCGGATTTTGGTCTGGCGGCGGCGTACTTCTTCAAAAACGACGTTGGTGAGGCCATCAACGTCAACGGAGAGCGCTACAGATCAATGTTAAACAATTTATTTTGGCTTTAATTGAATAATATGGACGTGAACGACATGTGGTTCCAGCATCGTGTCACACAGCGAATGACACGATGGAAATTCTGCATGAATGGTTTGGGGGTAGGGTTATCTCTCCCCGAAGTGACGTAAATTAGCCACCAATTGACTCCGCTAGACTTTTTCTTGTGGGGTTTTCTCAAGTCGCAGGTATATGCCAATAAGCCACAATCGACCGTTGCCCTTAAAGCCAACATAACGCAGGCCATCGCTCAGATTAAGCTGGATCTATGCGGCAGAGTTATTAAAAATTGGACCTCTCGGATTCGTGCCATCATACGAAGCCGCGGCGGACATTTGAACAATGTCTAATGGCATAAATGGGCCTTTCAAATAAAATAAAAATGTTGTTAATATCTCACACACATCTTGTTTTATTCAATTTTAACATCGACCCGTCCTTGTTGAAAGACCCTTTATTAATTTATTGTTTCAGATTTGCATTTAGAGATGATGCTCATTAATAAATTAGGCATTTCAGTATAGATTTATAACATCCTTCAAGGTCTTCGTGTTCTTAATTGGGTAATATTCACATACAACGTTCAGAGTGAGGCAATTTAATTATTTTAACTGAATGCCTTTTGGTGGGTGCAGAAAAATATTTCGACCACACCGCGCCTGCACCTCGACCCCGTCTCGTCTTCTCCTCACCCGTGCCGCGACACCAATATGTGAGCGCACGCCATTTACTTATGAAGAAACCATAGGTACGATGCGCATCTGCTTCGACTCCGCTTCGCCTCGACTGTAGTGGTGGAGAGCCCATGCTATGGGCGACAATATCACAAGTATTTATTGTGACTTTTTTTTTTAATCAGCCTATAAACTCTCCCACTGCAGGGCAACAGCCTCCATCATAGAAATCAAGTTATCGCTACTATGATGGGATTAGGCTTAATCACCACGCTTGCTAAATGCGGATTGGTGATCACAAACCCGAGCTATGTCCGAAAAATTCGTAACATACTCTTCGCTCGACCCGGGAATCGAAAATCGGGATTGTGACTTGCGACGATACAAATAAGTTCTTATTTCTGTTTTTATATCACTGCCACTCCGGACGCAATACAAATATCCACCTAATGGTTCTCGAAATTAATGAGCATTTATTGTGGACGTTTCTTTCATTGTTCAGACAATCACAATAATAAATCACCAATTCTATCATATTGTAAAGAGATAATAAGTATAATTTCAAGCAAAGCTAGAAAGTCGTGAAAGTGTCTGGAGTAGGCTCTATAATATGTTGTTACAGCTTACTAATGACGTACTTAAAACCATAACTCCCATATAGTCCCGGAACAAAATTCGTGCCAGCCCCTTTTAACATTGCGTGTTGGTTATGCGATGACATGAGCTTGACGGTGATCATTTTAGATCGTGGTTTCCAAAAGTTGATAAAAGATATTTTTTTCTGTTATAAAATATCATCCCAATACTATGGATGCTAACTCTAAGAATATCTTCAAATTGTTTGTGGGTATTTCTACCATTAGCTCGGCGGTGATGGGAAACATCATGAGGAAACCTACACGTCTCGGAAAGTTTTTAAAATGTGTAACCAAGATTCAGTTGGTCTGGTTCCTTTGTATTGCGAAGGTTAGACAATTACCAGACCCACCCAAATCAAGAATCATAGTCCAAGCTTATCCCGGGCTCCAGAGCGACAGCATTGGACGCAACTGGGAATTACTCGCTAAGACGAGGGAATCGTCTCTACATCTTAAATTCTCGTCGTAGACATAGATCCTTAGGTATGTCTTAGAATTGAAGATCTGCTAAAAGACTGCAAAGCTTTAATTGTCGAGGTATGAAGTACATTAATTAGTTTTATGACGGTGTAGAAATACCGTAATGGACAAACCACATTGTGCTAATACCGAGAAGGCAGTGTAAGTGGCGTATGCGCACCTTTCTAGGGCAAAGTATGTTGGCTATTCATTTAATGAACATGAGACATAAGAACACTGCATTTTTTAAATAAAGTCCTTCACAAATTGGAACCTCAAGGGCCGACTAGCTAAATGGGTACCTAGGAATATAAAAAAAAACCGGCCAAGTGCGAGTCGGATTCGCCCATTAAGGGTTCCGTAGCAGCAAGTAAGATATATGGAAGGTAAATTGCGGTTCACGGTTTATAACGTATTAAAAAAAAACTAACTCACTATATCTAGTTGAAACCAATTTTCGTTATTAGTTTTCATGATTATGTACATCATATATTTTTTTAGTTTTAAAATTCATTATTACATTTACACAGACGGACGGACATGACGAATCTATTCAGACGTTCCGTTTTTTGCCATTTGCCTACGGAACCCTAAAAATGCTTCAGTGAGACGCTTCGATTCGATTCGATTTATCCTAAATAGACATATTCCTAGACGGCTGGACTATTCCACCGGTTCACGGTCGCTCAAAGAGCTATGGAAAGGGCTATGCTCGGAGTATCTCTGAAGGACCGCATCAGAAATGATGTAATCCGACAGAGAACCAGAGTCACCGACATAGCCCACCGAATTAGCATACTGAAGTGTCAGTGGGCTGGTCATATTAGCCGCAGAACTGACAGCCGTTGGAGCCGTAAAGTCCTTAAGTGGAGACCGCGACTCGGTAAGCGTAGTGTAAGACACCCTGCGACAAGATGGGATGATGACATTCGAAGGCTGGCTGGTGTGGGCTGGATGAGAGTGGCTGAAAATCGGGAGCAGTGGCGTGCATTAGGGGAGACCTATGTCCAGCAGTGGACGAGTGTGGGTTGCTGATGAACTACCGTCTGACTTTTGCAACCCATAAGGGAACCAGACTAACTGAATCGTGGTTACACTTTCAGAATCATTATCTCAAATATTGTAGGTATTCACAATTTTGAGAAACTATACGAGATGTGCAGGTTTCCTCACGATATTTTCCCTCACCGCTGAGCTAATGGTAGAAATTTGCACATAGATTTAAAAAATCCAGAGGTGCATGCTCGGACTCCCGTATGGAATCCACTGCTTTACCATCGATCACTTATACATATGTTATTGCTAGTAAGTATACAGTATTATTCTAAAGTTTCATTGCAGAAACGTAATATGAGAAGTTTTTTATTTGTGAATCAGCCTATAATTGCAATCATTGTTTTGCGAATAAATTTAATTTAAATTATAAAACCCATCTTCATCACTAATGGTGTTCAAATTCTTGTTTAACGCAATAAGTTGTAGGTTGGTAAACTGCATTGTGACCAAAACCGGTTTGGGCTGAAGATTTGTAGCACGCGCATCGCTGTGGCAACCATAGGTTTGTTTGACCAAGGGACAAATGCAGTCGATATGTTAAGACGGTGAGGTAATTGAAAGACAAATGGGGTGATTGCCAATACAGAAACGAATATGGAAAAGAGAAAAGCTTAAGCATAATACTATTGCTAGCATTTTTATGAGCGATGGTAGATGTGTGGTTAGAACGCGCCATCTATACGGGGAGTCATTGTTCGACTCCGGGCGTGCACCTTTGGTTTTTTGAAGTCTATGTGCGTATTTCTAACACTAGCCCATTGGTGAGGTAAACATCGCGAAGAAGCCTGCACGTTTCGGATAGTTTCTGAAACGTGTAACCAAGATTGAGTAGGTTTAGTTCCCCTGTAAAGGATTGCAAATAACAGACGGCAGTTTCATTGTAATTACCAGACTTTTGCTAGCACTGTGAATAACTTTAATTTGCATGAGAAATACCTATTATGGGCCGATTTTTTGATCCGAAGTCAAGTGCACTTAAACCATTCGTTATATTAACTATAGTCAACTTGCAAACCATTGCTAAAGAAGTTTTGCGTTTTTCAAAGTCAATTTTAACCTTAGTTAAATTTAACTAATTGTTATTTCGTTGCCAGTATAAAGAGGAGTCAGTTCCTTAAAATTAATGTAAGTAATATTTTGTTGTGTAACAACACAGGTAATATAATAAGAATGAAATAATTAGAATGAAAAGTGAATGAGCGCCAGTTTTTGATAAATGTCATTAAAATCAAGGGTCTATCAAGTTTACAGATAAAAGGAGATTACTTTCTGACATTAAAAATTCCAATTATTTCAACAATAAAATGCAGTAAGCGAGTGACAAGCGTTTTAATCGCAGTCGGAAAGCCTTTTTTAATTACACAGCAACAATTTTAGCATGTTATTTAAAGACCAATTGAATAAAGAATAAGTACGAGTAGGTAGTTAAAGTATATTATCTTATATAACAAAGGAATCAGTTTTGCAGATTATTTTGAAATTATGTAGGTAATTGCTTCAGATAATACCCGACGCGTGTGTACAACCACGGTCTTATTTTACTTACAAAAAAGAAATGGATTTTAAACAAATATACCAATTTTACTATAAAAATACCAAATATTTAATTGTGAAAGAAGATAATTTACATTACATATTCAGTCAACAGTAAAGGTTAGTTAAATTTATAGGTAGCTTATGACTCTTTTACTCAAGGAATGAATACCACTGATTGTAAAATAAATGTGCAGCTACTCCTGCTGTTGACTGTACACAGTGTTTTTTTCTTAATGTATAGCAGTACTCACTCGTAAACAAATCTTTTAACAGTCATGTAATGCGATAAAATTGTATGTCAAGGCTAATATCTGCTCCTAGTGATACGTTAATCTTGTATAAGCGTGATGTATCAATCATTCATGATACTTAACACATGTTCCGAGTACATTCTAATGAGAATATAAGCTAACGGAAGAGGTTGGAAATAAAGATATTTTATTTGGTAGGGACAATGCCTTGTGGTACAAGCGTCGAGTGTTCGTTTCCCGTCCACAACAAACGTTGGACCTTATAGTTGTTTATGACTCAATCTAAACTTGTAACCCAGGCGGTAGTATTATTAGGAATATTAGAATAGAATAGAATCATAAAACATAAAATTAAATAAAAAGACGTTCTCTCTTCGCAACTCACATATATATATATAGGTACAAAATTAAATATTAGGCTTAGATTAAATCAAAATAGCGGAAGATACCGCACGTCCCTTCAATTAGTCAACTGAAAACGGGCTCGATGCACAACTACTAGCTCACATACTCACAACTGTATAACACATGTTTAACGTTGTACGATATTGGAAGACAGAGACAAACCTATTTGTTTTGATATAAGCGTGAGTGAGGCAAGCGTGCTACGCGCAGCTACGCGTCAGAATTGAGTCCTGTCAAAAAGACATAATTCGTCACAAATGAATATATCGTATATATCTATCTCGCTATGGAAAATGATGACCAAAAAATTAATGGATTTAGAAATCTCTTCAGAAATTAAAACTTTTCTTCTTCTTATGAGTGAAATGTGATTCCGTGAGATTTGTTATTTCTTTTTGATTAATTTGTACAACGCGTGAAAGCGCATTGTTTTTTTGATAATCTTTATTTCAGTAAAAACAATTGAAGGATATATTTGTGTGACATGACCGATTTTTAGACTCGCCAATATGCGACTGCGTGAGATTAGGCGATGGGGACCCAATTAAAGCGGTCTAAGTGGTAAAGACGAGTCGTCTGTCTTCCGCTAATTTGATTTAATATTAGGTGCATTGTATTAACCTATTCAATGAAAATAATGCTACGAGAGGAAAACTGATAGAGTAATGTAAATGGTGGATGACTTTAAGGTTCACAGCAACAGATATTTGCTACGAGATATAAGAGGAAAACATAACATATAGGTAACCAATTTTTTTAACAATGCAGTTGAAATTATCATGACCGCCACTCTGTCAATTAAGTTTAATCTTACCGTAAACGTTACTGCCTGCGGAGCTTCCATAGATGATTCGTGAGAAACTTCAAAGATGAAATTTATGCAGGTTTGTATAAGAAGCGGTATTACACTAATATTATAAAGGCCAAAGTTTGTGAATATTATTTTTATTTCTTATGTGGGTGTGAATGTATTTAAATTTTAGGTAGGCAAAACATCGACTAGTTAGTGATGTTACAAACAACATTTTTTTCTATGACTTTTCATAAATCTTAAAAAAGACTTACTTACTCATGTTTGTAACCTCTCTAGACCCTTATTCTCGGGACGTGTTATAGATATCTAATTCATCATTTATATGGACGAATATATAGAAATTTCTCATTCGATATCTATGTCGAGTGCACGAGAATTAGGATTTTGTCTGATATCCGCATACATTTAAACTACTTACAGGTTAATAAATGAGATGTTGTATCTATTTGTTTATTAGGTACTAGTGGCCTGCCCTCTTTTTGTTTCAGGACATTAGTTCCACTTTATACCAATAGATGGCGCTAGGCGTCGATTACATCGCGCTAGCGTTTCGCGTTTTCGGTTTATCTAATAAGCGTTGCCGTAGGGTTTACCTTTTTATAAATAGTATAGATTATTTTATTTAATAATATTTTTGTGATGAAATGAACCTTTCTTCCAATTCGTTCTGTGATTCTACTCTTTTATTCTTTTTTATCTAGTATGTTAATTTAGGTGAACAAATCAGGTCAATGTCTTGGCACACAGTTCGCATATAAAACAGTGCGATCTCGTAATGATGCCGCGATGTTATCGTAAATCTGACCGGTCGTCCTCAACCGCCCGGCGTCCGTATGTTATATGTATGTATTGAGATTGAAGATGCGAGTCAAAGATGAATGGAACCGAATAGTTTATTTTATTAACACCTTTAAGATTTTGTGATGAAGGAATCTTCTTTGTCAGATAAGCAAACCTACCTACGCGGGTTCTTTTAATCTTTAGAATAAATTTCCTATGATACAATTAATTTGAATATTCAATATTGCAAAGATTGCGGTTTCGATATAAATTAATATTTATGAATCTTCATCATCTACACCGGTTGTATGAAAATATGCTATGGGTGCTTAAACGTGACCGCCCATAGCGTATTATATTTAGATACAAACGATCTCACTTCAGGGTTTCATAAAAATATAAAGAAATAACAAACATTTACTTGCAAGATTTCTACGCCTTATCCCATAGGTATAAAGCTCGCGAAGCTTAAAAACGGTTATTTGGATGAATCAAAAAGTTCAGAGGCGTTCATAACGTGCTTGATTAAAAGAAAAGCACAATACGGGTTATGAAATAAGCAAATTTACTGCAATAAAACGTTTTACATTACAAGATATAAAACCATATAGTTTGTATGAAAAATATACTCTATGGGCGGTCAAATGTAACTCTGATACGTGATTTTTTGTTCATCAGAAAAAAACCCCAAATAAATCCTATTTTGACAGGTACTTATGTATAGAATAATCAACAACATTGTAAGAATTTAATTTATGAGCATAATGTACACAATTTATAACACTATTGGTTATCCCAATTATTATTAGATTACACAAACGTAAGAAAGTAAAAAATAAAGTATCAGCCTATAGATATACTGTCCCACTGCAGGGCAAAGGCCTCCATCATAGAAATCAAGTCATCGCTACTTATGATGGGATGAGGCATAATCATAAAGTATTATTAATTTGACAATCCTCAGTGTCCAAGATTGGCAGCCCTCAGTGGCGACTCGTGCCCATCGGCACACCTTCGCGATGCCGCATTATGCAACGGACACGACCACAAACTACGAACACACAGAAGGCGCGTAACTTAGTCTAGACTACACAGACTTACTCATAGTAGAGTTAATTAGACTCATTGACTAATTTGGCTATTACGAAGCTTATCATCAAGTGATCCGTCTGCTCATCTGCCACCTGTCACTTAAAAAACGAGATTATGTCGAAGAAATCTCAGTTGGTGTCATAAATGTGCTTACACTAAGCCGCGGTTCGACCGCTCTTTATCGGTGGATAAAATTATGGTCTAACGTACGATTTGTATGATATACCATAGATTTCGTATCAGAATAAGGTTAGTCGAATCGGCCCCAAATAAAAAAAATGTCTCGATTTTTAAAATAATAAATCCGTTTTTAGCCTATAAGCACCAGACAATATTTCGGGTATGAATACTTCTCATTCATACCTGATATAGTCTGGTTCTTGATATCTGTAATAAAACTCAATATGAATGCACAAATCGGTTGAATAGATTTTTAAATTTATCTTCTAGAATCAAACAAGAATGTAGAACTTTCTATCTATTAAGTACAGGAGTAGAACTATTACGACATAAAATATACCTTCACACAATTCACGGATAATTTAGTTTGAAAAAAATAAGTGAAATACACACAAATACGGTGGTGGTTTGGTCTGTAATCAATATCGTATAGATAAATCGTCAAAGAAAAATTATGAAATGAATTATACATTAGAGGACAGGCGAAGAGATCAACATGTCCAGGAATCCTTATCATTCAAATAATCATCTACTTTATAGTAGCCTTTCTGCATGAGGCAGTTTTTTACATTCAATTTAAACGTATGTACCGGTAAATCAATAATATTTTGAGGTAACTTATTAAACATTGTAATGCTCAATCCTACAAATGAATTTCCAATTTTTGAAGTCTTAGATTTAGGACAGCAAGCCTATGTTTATTTCGCGTGTTAAAGCTGTGATAATCTGATTTTTGCGAGTAAAGGTGCAAGTTCTTGCGTACAAACATAATACAATCAAAAATGTATTGAGATGATACGGTTGCGATTGATATGACAAATAAAATTATCTTTAATGTCTTTGCCATAAAACCTGTCAGATTAAGCTAATCATGAAATATCGTGCTTAAAATGACACCGCGCGATACTAGCACCGCTAAGTGAACTATATTGATTGTGGCGAATAGGAGACATTTAAAAAAAAAACTTTAATGAATACTTTAAGGAAAGTATTAACAATTTTAGAGACGTACTTACATAATAATTACTTCTTACAAGCAACAATCATTTTCATAACTGACTAAAGTGGCCACTTTTAGCAATTATGGAAAGTCTTGTTACTTGTAGAAAGAAATTACTACATAGTTAGGTCGCCAATGTTTAATAGTCTTTTTCTTTTAAATATTCATTGAACTACATTTTAAAAATAATGTCTCTTATTCGCCACAATTAATATAAATCAAGGGGTACTCCGTGTGGTCCCCGGCAGAGTAGAATAGGCCACCCTCACTCTTACCGAGGTGTCGTAAAAGGCGACTAAGGTAAAGCTGCTGGTATGATCATAAGCACCCAGAGATTGAGGGAGGCCCGTGCCCCAGCAGTGGGGGACTTAAATGGACTGATGATGATAAAGGGGTACCCGCGACTTTCACCAGATTTTAGGTCCACCTTATGGGGGCCTGCTACTGCTCCTATACAGGACCTCCACTCGAGGATCTTTCTGCCCCATCGGACATCTGATCTCCTCGCAATGTAGCATGCCCACTTGAGGCATGCAACTCTTTGGTGCGGGGTTTTCTTGGATGCAGGCGGCACAGGACCGATCTGTGTGGAGATCATTGGGGGAGGCCTATGTCCAGCAGTCGACGTTAATTGGTGGAAATGATGATGATTAATATAAATAAATCGCGCGGTGTCGCCTATACTTACTAAGCGTGGAGAGTGTATTCTGCGCATATGCACTTCTTTATGGCACGGATGGACCTTGTTCTCTTTCTATTGTATACGTGTAGCGACACTTCGCCTGCAAGCGGCTGCTTCGCGATGATCGACGGCTATTACACGCTACAAGCCAATGGACAATACGACAAAAAATAATATTACCATTTTATACGCTTTTCGAATTAAAAAAGAAAAAAAAGATTACCCATAATTTTAAGTTTTTATTAGATTTGTGTATTATTTGCATAAACTGATATTCCAAATTTGAATATTTTTATATTCTCGTGACAAAATTTTACTTATTATTTTTTAGAAAAAGCTGAAAATATTCTGGGTTGATTTTATCCTTTTCATAAATGGTTTATTGGAATTACTTTGGAAATTTAATTGGCCTGATAACTCATAGTAGCCTGCCTCATACGCCAAAGGTCGTGGGTAGATGCCTACTCGGGGACATTCGTGTAAAACTCGGGGAGAAAACATTCGTGTAATGAAAACTTGTGTTTGTTCATTGCAGCGCGTATTATAGATAGTATTTAAGGGTGTATTATAGATAAGGATTAAGTATCATATTTGTGATTTCTCTGTTTCTCTGTCTCTGATATCCGTAACATAAGTGCTTATATGCTACTTTCTACGGAATCAGGTCTACATAAGAGATATTGTATGAATTTATTTATTTAGTTATATAATACCTAAAAGTATCTAAAGTTAGCGTTAGTTAGTAATTACTCACATATAGAGTTTCAATTAATTAGCTTGAAATTTAATCTAGAACTCAAAAGATGCACAGTTAGTACTTTCTTCTTTAATACATTGAATTTTCATGTAAAGCTACTACGCCTACATAAGCTTAAAATTGCTAGATTTAAATAACATTGTTATGTACTATTTTTTATTATACTAATTTCACTCCAAAAAACGATGTGGCTCATTCTCCGTGACATCGATTCAAGATGCGCACGATTGTTGTAGCTGCGGTCTCATCGGAACGGTGTGAAAGTATCACAGTAGGTTACACGGTTTTGGCTCTTGCTTTTGTCGATCGAAAGTGTTCAACGTCACCAGCGTCACTGTGACGTTGAGGTAGGTCATGGTTACTTGCACTTTCATCGAAAGTGAATGAACAAAAGTGAATCTGTGAATTCGACCACCGTCATTTGACGTAGCATGGAATACGTCACACATAAAGCATTGTATGTATATTAATTGTTTTTGGTTACATTGTTTATTCAGTTATAAATTCCCAAGGTATTTTGCACATAAACAACAAAATGAATAAGTAAATAAAGTTCACAATAATATTGAAGTTCACTTTCACCGAAAGTAAATGAATGAAAGCGAAACTGAAAAGTTGGTGATCGTCATTTGACGTAGCCGTCGATAGACGCAGCACGGCATACGTCACACACAAAGCATTGTAGGTTCATATTTTATTTGTTTATAGGTTATCGAGTTATTCTTATTAATTGTTACGGTTATACTATTCCCAAGTTTTTTTAATGAAACATCAATAGTAAGAAATAAGTATGGTCCACCAGTGAAATTTAAGTTCACCGAATCAAAGTGAATATGAGAAGTTTGTAATCGTCATTTGACGTAGCTCAAAATAGATACGTACCTACGTTTCGAGGTGATAAGGTAGAGGAGCTGCATATTATTTATTAGGTACTTATAACATTATGTGCCTGCAATAATATTAAATTGACATTGATAGAATATTTTAATTTATTGATACGACAAAGTTTTTTTAAAACGTTCAAATACATTCAAAAATGCTTTCACTGAAAGTGAGTGAATGAAAGGGAATCTAGAATTCAGGCGACCGTAATTTGACGTCAAAATCGGACGTCAAGTGGTACTAACGTTTTGCTGTGACGATTTCAGTTCAGTTTCAACAAATATTATGCAAAAAAATGGATTTTGATTGAATTTTTTTATCCTACCATGGTTTAATAACGACTACAAAAGTATTCATTATATGAATATTTGATAGTCCAACCATGCTTGGTGGGGTAGGGCACACTAGCGACGCCAATCGATTTTAATTTTTAGCTACTAAACGGGATCTATTTTAAACAATTTCGGGGTTACAACCTCTCGACAAACACTTATACTAGTATTATAATAATTGTGCTTATACTATTGATTAAATAACCATGCACAAATGTTGGGTTCGACTAAGGTAAAGCTGCTGGCATGATCATCAGCACCCAGAGAAGGAAAACTCTGCATTTATATCAAAACCCTCGCCAACCCGTCTGCCAAGCGTGGTGAGTATGGCAATTACCCCTCATGTGATTGAGGGAGGCCCGTGCCCCAGCAGTGGGGACTTAAATGGGCTGACGATGACGATGATGACTATTGATCAAATAACCATGCACAAATGTTGGGTTCGTTTTTGTACGCGAAAAATTGATTCACGCCAAAAGTGGCCGCTTTTGGCGTGAATTAATTTTTCGCGTACGCTTTGGTCCCAACATTTGTGCATGGTTATTTAATAAATAGTTTACGTATTTACCGCGGTTACAAGAACCTCGAAATTGTTTAAAATAGATACGGTTTAGTAGCTAAAAATTAAAATCGATTGGTGTTGCTAGTGTGCCCTACCCGTCGCCTTCTACTATAAGATGAACTCACCGCATGGGAGGCAATTGATATGCGGTTTTATATACCATGAATAGTCTAAATTACTTAAGTACGTACAAGTATGCTCTGAATAACATAAACGCCTACTGATTTTCTTTAATTTGTGTGGCTGTCTTATACGGTTACATTATTAGCTTAGCCTTTAGCTATGGCAATTTTGTCGTAAAATACGAGTAATTGTGTAATATGGGTTTGCCTGAAGTGTGACCCCGCAATTAGATAATTATTAATTATACAGTCCGTAGTTTAATGTACGGTTATTATTTTATGCTTTTATCTGTCTACGCCTATATTTATAGAGAAGATATATTGTTTATTAGTTTATACTTTAGGGGCATAATAACTGTCTAATTTTATTAAGTTAGTACAGTCAGCGTCAGATCAAGTTACCCCCCTGCAGTGGAAAAATAACACTTGTGCCCCATACATAAGGACGGTCCAAAGGTCAACAAGGGTAACTCAACGTGACGCCGTGTGTACATATAATAGTTTTGTGGACTTAAGGTGGTTACAGTTTTGTAATAAGTTTAAATTTTAGTGATGACAGAATAAAGATAATTAGCAGGAGGTTTTACAAAATCTTTACTTTTTTTTTATGTGATAAGTGGCAGACGAGCAGACGGATCAACTGACGTTAAGCAATTGCCGTCGCCCATAGACACCCGCGACACCAGTGGAGTAATAAGTGCACTGCCAATTTTTAAACCCCCCTTTCCCCCGGATTTGGCCTCCGGTACCCTCACTCACGCATCGAAACAGCACAGTGTTGCTTCACGCCGGTTTTCTGTGAGGCCGTGGTATCACTCCGGTCGAACCGGCCCATTCATGTCGAAGCGTGGCTCTCCTAAGGTATAAAACGGTTACTAAGACCACTACATATTAACAACGTAAGTAAAACCCTTGCGACAAACGGCTGCCAAGCTAAATTTTTTTTCAACATTCTAATTACTACCTAAGTGTAGAAGTTCATGATATTCATCATCATCATCATCATCAGCCCATTTAAGTCCCCACTGCTGGGGCACGGGCCTCCCTCAATCACATGAGGGGTAATTGCCATACTCACCTCGCTTGGCAGACGGGTTGGCGAGGGTTTTGATATAAATGCAGAGTTTTCCTTCTCTGGGTGCTGATGATCATGCCAGCAGCTTTACCTTAGTCGCCTTTTACGACACCTCGGTAAGAGTGAGGGTGGCCTATTCTACTCTGCCGGGGACCACGCGGCCATGATATTGCTCTTTGGTAACTTCGTTATTCCTAAATTATCAGTCTGCTCTACTATATTGTATGATCTTTTTATATTCTTACAAATTTAAAATTTCACTTGCCTTTAATCAGAGACACCATCTCTGTGAGTGGCAAAATTAAATGTGGCATAGTCCTGTCTCTTCCACTCGATAGTTTTAACAATATGACAAGCAAAAAACTTCCAATTAAGGTGACGGACCGGGCACACTAGCGACACTAATCGATTTTAATTTTAGCCACTAAACCGAATCTATTTTAAAAACTTTCGGGGTAACACTCTCTCGGCAAACACTTATCATCATCATCATTTCAGCTAATAGACGTCCACCGCTGGACATAGGCCTCCCCCAATGTTCTCCACAGATCAGTCTTGTGCCGCCCGCATCCAATGGATTCCCGCGTTCTTCACCAGATCGTCGGTCCACCTTGTGGGGGGCCTGCCACGGCTGCGACTTCCTGTACGTGGCCTCCACTCGAGGACCTTTCCGCCCCAACGGCCGCGGCCGTCTGTTCTCCTCGCTATGTGCCCTGCCCGTTACCACTTGAGGCATGCAATCTAAACACTTATACTATTTATTGAACTCCGTAAAAAAATTTCGCGTATTAAAATGGACCCAACATTTTTGCATGGTTATTTAATAAAAAGTATAAGTTGCCGAGAGAGTGTAACCCCAAAATTGTTTAAAATAGATCCGGTTTAGTAGCTAAAATTAAAATCGATTGGCGTCGCTAGTGTGCCCTCCCCGTCACCTTAATTTAGATTTCTTGATTCGCCACCTCAATATGAATTGATATTTTTTTAGAATAAATCTAGTACATATGCTTGGAAACATAAATAATTCTTCTTCTTCTTCTAACTCCAAAAATATCACATACGAGTCCGTACGTACACCTTCAATCATCCTACAAGGTGGACTGACGATCTGGTGAAGATCGCGGGAATCCATTGGGCCGGGAGGCCCAGAACCGCTGTTGTGGAGAACGTTGGGGGAGGCCCTATTGTCCCAGCATTGACGTCCATTGCTGAAATGATGATGATGATAATACCATGAATGATCGAAATTTACTTAAGTTACGTACAAGTATGCTCTTAATAACTGAACCCTACTGATTTTCTTTAATTTGTGTGGCTGTCTTATACGGTTACATTATTAGCTTAGCCTTTAGCTATGGCAATTTTGTCGTAAAATACGAGTAATTGTGTAATATGGGTTTGCCTGAAGTGTGACCCCGCAATTAGATAATTATTAATTATACAGTCCGTAGTTTAATGTACGGTTATTATTTTATGCTTTTATCTGTCTACGCCTATATTTATAGAGAAGATATATTGTTTATTAGTTTGATACTTTAGGGGCATAATAACTGTCTAGTTTTATTTAGTACAGTCAGCGTCAGATCAAGTTACCCCCCTACAGTGGAAAAATAACACTTGTGCCCCAGACATAAGGACGGTCCAAAGGTCAACAAGGGTAACTCAACGTGACGCCGTGTGTACATAGAATAGTTCTGTGAACTTAAGGTGGTTACAGTTTTTTAATAAGTTTAAATTTTAGTGATGACAGAATAAAGATAATTAGCAGGAGGTTTTACAAATTATTTACTTTTTTATGTGATAAGTGGCAGGCGAGCAGACGGATCAACTGACGTTAAGCAATTGCCGTCGCCCATAGACACCCGCGACACCAGTGGAGTTATAAGTGCACTGCCAATTTTTAAGCCCCCCTTTCCCCCGGATTTGGCCTCCGGTACCCTCACTCACGCATCGAAACACAGAACAGTGTTGCTTCACGCCGGTTTTCTGTGAGGCCGTGGTATCACTCCGGTCGAACCGGCCCATTCATGCCAAAGCGTGGCTCTCCCACGGTATAAAACGGTTACTAAGGCCACTACATATTAACCATGTAAGTAAATCCCTTGCGACAAACGGCTGCCAAGCTAAATTTTTTTTCAACATTCTAATTACTACCTAAGTGTAGAAGTTTCATGATATTCATCATCATCATCATCATCAGCCCTTTTAAGTCCCCACTGCTGGGGCACGGGCCTCCCTCAATCACATGAGGGGTAATTGCCATACTCACCATGCTTGGCAGACGGGTTGGCGAGGGCTTAGATATAAATGCAGAGTTTTCCTTCTCTGGGTGCTGATGATCATGCTAGCAGCTTTACCTTAGTCGCCTTTTACGACACCTCGGTAAGAGTGAGGGTGGCCTATTCTACTCTGCCGGGGACCACACGGCCATGATATTGCTCTTTGATAACTTCGTTATTCCTAAATTATCAGTCTGCTCTACTATATTGTATGATCTTATTATATTCTTACAAATTTTAAATTCCACTTGCCTTTAATCAGAGACACCATCTCTGTGGGTGGCAAAATTGTGGCCGGATGAAAAGTCCCCGGTCTGACCCATAGATGGCGTTACTAGATTGTTTTCCATTTGATTTTCATTCAGTACCAACATTCAAACGATACGTGTCAAAATTTGACAGCAATCGGACAATACGGTATTTGACAATTTTTTTTTCATTTGTGTAATCGAAAGACCTCTCTATGAAAAAAACATCGTTGAAAGAATTACTTGATTCTCATTTAAACTACCTGAGATATCACAACTTTAAAATCACATTATTTTGGGCAAACCCAAAACGCTCCATACAAATGGCTACAGGCATGTGACGTCACACGACAGTATTTTGTATGCATTTCATTTGAATTTTGTATGGTAGCTATATCAAATGTTTCGTTTATGTCAATGGTTTCATTATAATAGTTGGTGTAAATTATATGGGTTATTCAATGGTATAATTATTTTTAAAAAATTTCATACTTTTAAAATGGACTTGCCCATGTATCTTTGAAAGACCATAAAACCGGCTAGACGTTATATTTTTAATTGAGAATTGTTGCTATTCGCACATATTTACCTATATTTTGATAAAATATTTATATTTTGTAAAATCTCGAGCTAAGTCAAATACCCTATTAGTTACATACTCGTAGTAGCATATACTCACAGCTTGACGTTTCGACCGCGTTACAACGGTCGTACTTACATATAATTATAACCGCGTTTTGTACCGTGTACATTAATTATTTCCTAGTCTTATGTTTTCATACTGTACTTTGAGTGCAATAAAAGTATATTCATTCATTCATACGAGTATTTTTTGAAGTTGGTAAAAATATCGCTGGATTCCGTATCACCGGTGGTTTACTTTTACGTAACGCGATCTAATAGGATTTTACTATCTTAAGGTTTGACTAAAAAATATCATTATAAAGATTTCGTTTCGTTTTGAGGTCCCTAAAAAGTGAAATAAACAGCCAGATTGCGACACAACCCAGTCACCGTAAATTGAAGATGAGCAGAAAGCAAGTGTTCGAATTACCCAACTGCAGAAACTGTTATTTGTGTACTTTACATAACATATGGGCTGGGCTTCAGCTCGCAGCAAATCAATTACCTATCTACAAAATGATACAAAACTGCAACAATTAATTTGTAATTATACATCTACCCATTTTACATAACGCTTACACGGAGTAATATAAGTTTCAGTCACTTGTTTTTATTACATTGTTGTTTTTGTGTGTGGTTGGAGCTTGCTAATTTTATTGTTACCCAACTTTTTATCCAGAAAAAATGTGTATTGAAGACATAATTATAATTAAAAACATATTAAATGTGATATAAGAAAAACTATACGATTACATATAGAGCTAGATTAAAATAGAGTATGTAAGACTCCAAATAGTTATTTATTTCATCATCATCATGAGCAACCCACACTCGTCCACTGCTGGACACAGGTCTCCCCTAATGCACGCCACTGCTCCCGATTTTCGGCCACTCTCATCCAGCCCAGACCAGCCAGCCTTCGAGTGGCATCATCCCATCTTATCGCAAGGCGTCCAACACTATGCTTACCTAGTCGCGGTCTACACTCAAGGACTTTACGGCTCCAACGGCTACTTTACGGCAACGGCTATTTATTTACTACAAAACAATACGTTATTCTTCTCTAAAACCATAGATAACGAGTAGCCACGTTTTTTTTTCATTTGTATGTCTTAATAATAATTAGTGTAATTACTATCAAAATGATATCTTTATAAAGTCTAATTCTCATGATATCGGATGGCTTTAGTTTCTCACATTAGTTACGGGGTATTTTGTTGAGTTTAGCAATGTAGGCCAATTAAGCTCTTGGCCACTTTGCCCAGATCCTAACGAGATATAATAAGCTTCATAAAATGAGTTGAATCGCTGCCAATATTTCAAGAACTCCACTAGTAAATCAGAAACAAATATGTGATAATGAAGTTTCGACACATATTATATGCTAGGTCTTGTACTGAAGTTTGGTTCGGTACACTATAGTGCTGCTTTATATTATTAATTGAAAAATACTTTTTTAATGATAGATTTTCCATCTCTCCTGTCACCTTATTATTCGTCCTTAAACTGACATCACATTTTTAACCTCTTTGTTAAGGGTTATTTGGAAAACATCCTAAATATCAACCACCTTAGGTGCTTTAATGCTCAAATGTGTCAACCTTTTCTATCGGAATAACATTGAAACCACTAAAATTCATATATCGGGGCTAAACTCGGTATGTGAATTTTAGTATAATGCAACGCAAAAGTTAAAAATAATATTGAAACCTCAAAAAATATTTCGAAGATCATACAAACTCATGTAACCTAATCCGATTTAATTTATTTACATTACACAGAATAACACGGAACATAAAAAAGTACCTATTTACAGAATGCTAAAAATAAACAAAAAGAGGAATACTATTTACAAGAGATGATGCATGAGATATATCTGCCCCGCAACTCATCGTGCCCGATTGATCCAATTTGTTTTAAATACGGACATGTTTTTTTATACATATTTCAATATTAACTCAAGCATAGCTATGAGTAGTTGGCGAGTAGAACTATAATATTTTAATCTATGGGGTAAACATTTATGTATGGAACCTAATATACAATTTGGTTCCAAGTAAGCAGTTAAAGGTACTTTTCTTTCAAAGTAGCCATAACTAGGACAAAAGCTTAGAACGCGTTGCGAAAATGTTCCGTTAACTATCATTAAAAGTGATTTTACTTTGCAATATTAGGAACGACCTATAATCACGCAGGCTACACCATTAATATTTCCAAACACCACCTTAAGATAAACTTAATGATCACTTCTCCTAAATTATCATTAGAACTTATAATTACAAATTATAAATAACATTTAATTAGACAAATTTGTCAGACGTTTTACGACGTTAGATACATAATGCATATTTATATTAGGTAAATATAATATCTAAGTAATTACATTTATTATTACACATTTAATTGCAAGTGCAAGTATCAGAAAGACAATTACCAGATCTCCTAGACTTTTTCATATTTAATATCTCAATGTTTTTACTATATAAATATTCATTGCGATTTATAGACCAGGCGTATTTTATATACTTATTTGTAATTCCGTTGTTGGTTCTGATATCCGTAACATAAGAGCTTGAGCTACCTATCTCGGAGTCAGATCAATGTATGTAATCTTGTGAAATATTTACTGATTTATTCTAGGCAAACGCGTAATATTATAAGCCTCATCGTCACTATATCTGTTGCGATTGTTGTCAAATGTTAGCCTATAATAAAAAAGTACAAGAGTCATTAAACTGTAATAAGATACTGCAAATATCAATCAAACAAAAATGTGTGCTTGGATATTTAGAAATGAAATTTTGTTGCATGGTATCGATTGGTACTTCTGTAATATGTTAAATCAAATCGTATATATTTACAGATGTACGTGTAGCTGGAAATTAAATAAAGTTAAATATATGTCTCACTGAGATTTTAAAAAAATCCTATGCTAAAGAAGTGATACTTTTAACAATACCTGATTCGTTTTTCATTCTTGAATCTGTATCAATAATTTTATTGCCAAAAATATTTTGGTAAATATATGTACATCCGACTATCCTTGTATCAATCAGCCTTGAATCATGATAAAATCAAAATTTGACTCGTAAGTCATTTTGATATCAAAGACACTTCAAAGGAGGTAGTTTAATATTTAATGTCACAAATATCGAAATACAAATCTCCGAAAGCGGCTCCCTTATATTTTAAAGTTATTTCTCGACGGCTGCGGTGTCATATTGCAATGAATGCGCGTTGCATTTAATCTTTGACTGCTCATTGGAGTTCCGTAACGAGCTTAAATGATTAAGTGAAGGCCTTTAATTTATTTGATTTCATTTAATTTGTAATAGTTTCCTCCTTTCCTTGCTGCCCACTGAAACATGATCCATGTCATACTTACTGAAATATGATCTCTATCTCTAATTTAAGAGCGACGCTCTTGTCGGTGGAGTAGTCTCCATTCCTCTCTCGACTCTGGAAGAGGCCAGTACCTTTAATTTCTTGTACGATATGACATATTCATCAAAATAATAATAGAAGGAAAAGTGGAAAGAAAAAGAGGAAGAGGAAGACCAAGAAGGAATTACGTCCAACAACTTAACATTTAACCAGGCAGTTGATCATACGCGCATACGCGGGACCACAAGATTTTGAACTTTGTGCAGATGAGATAAGGTTGAAAACTAATGGAATAAATTATATCTAGTTGCCTGGTTAATTGTTAAGGAAACATGATACATGACTGAAATTTATTTATTCATATAATTAAACGAGAAATACATGTTTGGTTCAATAACCTTTGATTCTATTGCATAATTGTAATCACATTGAAAATTGAAGTTCAAAAATCTCATTATTACTTACTAAAAGTAGTCATAATTATTCTAAGATACTTACATTTCAGGTATTCATGCCGGCTTTTTTTAAATATTTTCTCTTGTACTTTCATTTTTCATAAAATGTCTTTCCTTCTTTATGATATTTACATATACCTTCGTGTTTACATATTTAGTAGTGCAGACTGAGCAGAGGTCTTTTACGTCCCAATTCGTGATAATCTTGTAAAAATATGCTTTAAAAATTTTATTTTACATATGCGTAACTAACATAACACCTTGCAATATTATATTCATAGAATATAAGTATTGTGAAAAATAGGCATTCGATAGAGGAATAATAATTTTAGTACATATCTACTCTCTTAATAATACCTAATTGTGGTATTTATGCTAACAGTATTTAGTATATACATACCCGCGGACTTCACTCAGGGCAACATAAAGAATCATGCAATAATGTCGAGGTTGTATCTTTATGTAGTTAGGTATAATAAAGTTACATACGTACATACTACAATTATGGTAATATTATTGCTATTAAATTGACTCATCTCTAGATCGAGATTATAGATAAAACATTGAGTCATATGTTTTCATCCTGCTGAGTTGCTAACAGTAAATCAGAGATCAGTAATAGGGTTTCAAAATGTAAATAGAATTTTATTAATGGTATTTTGGTAAGATATATTGTATTTAGCCAATGATCGATCGTAGTGGCAACATTTACACCTATGTCCAGCAGTTTACTGCTACAGTCTGGTGGGTGATGATGATGATATTTGAATTATTTTAAATATTGACTGAAAGGCCCCATAATACTTATTTAGTTACTATTGACCAGAATAATTGTTTTCCTAGTTATAAATTAGTTTAAGAAAGAATCAAAATAAAAAGACATTGATAGTTAAAATATTTTATTTTACATATTTACAAGCTTTTAATTACAGCTAGAATGTATAAAATACAAAATACTAATATGTAGCAAAAACATAACAACACATTTTGTAATACATATTTCAAAGGTTCGCCACTTACTAGATTTTAAAATGTCATCACAGAATATTAAGTTCCTAAAAGTTAAATAATTAAGTACGAAACAACAAGAAGTTGAAAAAAATATAAGAGATTTTTTTATTTAATTTCGTTCAACCACTTAGAAGTAGCTAAAATTATATTTTTAAACCGGTAATATAATCAACTTTTAAAAACATGTCATCAAATATATCATTCGCTTTCTCTTGAAAATAAAATTACGAAAGTTGAAATTTCAAGGGAAGTAATTATTTAACTCCAACCTTCGAATGAAATTTTCTTTGTATGCACAAACAATTATCTCCACAGTTGGTCAACCAACGCTGCGCTAAAACAAAATAATCTTTTGAAATCATATGGTACAATCGGAATATCAAATACAAAACACGACTTTGTCATGCTCTCTGCATTTCGAATCCAATATGTAACATGTACCTAACATTTAAATTTACATTTTCTAAATGGTCTCATTTCTCCTTTTCGACGTACAGTTTGATGACAAAGTGGAGTGAAATGTGGAAGTACATTTAGTCTACGAACAATAAAAATTACATAAGACACCGTTAGAGTGGCTGCACGAAGACGAATTCTTGTTAAAGGTTACAATCATTATGATTATGAAGTGCTTTGCAGTCTTCATTCGGAAGTCGTTAAAACGTATTTTTCGTGATTCAACTCCGAAGATACGAGAGTCGAGACGAATCGGATGCGGACCAGGAAACAAGTCTTGTAATTATTCTATTTGATAATGTCATCGTAATGACCTCTCCTGACATTCTTATTTGACAATGAATGAGTAAAATAATAGTTAAATAGTTAATTACGGATAAATAGAAGTCAAATAAAACTCCTGGTGCATTATGGTATATCTCGATGTTTCAGGCTGTCCTTAATATGTAAAACAGTACCTACAGCTCATTATATAATTCTTCGTCTTAATACAACCAAAATAAAATTAGTCATAATTGAATTAAATAAGATTTTATTATTTACATACTTATAGTTATATAAAATATAAATAAAATTCACCTTCAATGTAATTGTTCTTATTATAATACAAGCCAAAGCTTATAATACAAGCCAAATCCAGTTTCAACAGCGACAAAACACGTCTTTGCTGCTGTTAAAACTGGATTTGGCTTGAATTAATAAAAATCTATGACTGTAGAAATTTAATAGGTACCAGAATAAGATATGGAAAGTAATTGCAATGAAATTGAAGAAGATTCTTAACATATTAAATCCTTCACATTAATTGAACGGTATAATCTCTGTAATCTATTTATGATCCACCAATTAAATATTTGACGACCAAAAAGTTGACCCTTTCACAAATCTATAACTTTTTATGGTCACTTACCAAACCTAGTGATAGTTTGTACTCTTATACTATCATCGAAAAATTATTGAACTAAATGTATCTTTTTGGTAGCCAATATTTCAATTACGGATTTTGTAGGAGACCAGCCGAGTATGGTTTAAGATTTTTCTTCTTGAATAAACCTTATACATATTACAGTTGTATTGAAAAGGAACTCAGGAAAGCCGTTAAATTTACTACATCGTATAAAAGCACTACATTGAAGGACAATGCAGTAATTTTAATAATAGTAATTGTTTTACTTTAAACATTGAAAACATAATTAATAACACATTGCGTCATGTTTCATTCATTTTTTAACTTCAAAGAAGTCTAGACATGACCCAATCCTGTTTTTTGCTGTTTCTGATCGACGCACTTGTCATATGAATAATGACTGTAACTGACATTTACTGACAATTTCGTTGTTTGACTATATGTTTATGCAACTTGAATCTTGAGATCTTGAACCAAATTAAATATATTTTACATTTTTGTATGAGCGTCATGTCTATTGGTAAAACATAATTTGATCTGGCACTTTTATCTTACACTAGAACTATCTAACGACATCACAGCGATTAGTTTAAATATTTAAAACTTAGTTGTTTACTCTGCGATGTTATTACAATATGGCTCCTACCAGAATTGAAAATTGTTCTAAGCATTTCGCAGAAAACATCTGTGTCCAAACTATGTAATTAGTTTTCCATTAGAATTGATTTATTGAATGAAAAGGTAATTGAAGTTTAAAATCAATCAAATTTTCTGTGGATAACAAAAGATTATAAATCAATAAGATGCATAATCTTTTAGCATTTATAATATTGGTAATTTTCAATTCTGGCTAGGTAACTAGCTTAAACTATTCTACAAAACTACAGACGCCGAGGAGGGACATACACTGGCCACTGGTACACAGGTACAGGAACTGGATATCCGTAGCCCTTCAAAAAAGATATTGTTCATTAGCACTATAAGGATATAAATTAAGTTTAATTATTTCAAAACCAAATTAATTATTTGATAATAAAAAAATACTTCAAGCCTAGGATATTTTAAGCATGCGAACTTCAATCCATACGGGTGTATAAACAATAATAGAGATATTTCTTATATGCTCGTCTGGTTTTCAGCGCGCATACGGCCCCTTGGCTTGAAGCCTTTGGATGTAACTCCAATTATTCAAATTTAAGATTTAAAAAGTGCTGTGCTTGACATTGAGCTAAATGGTCTAATCAAATTATTAAAACTATATAGGAATTGGTAAACTGTAGATTAAGTTTTGATAGATTGATCATTCAGTTTCGTAATACAGAATTAATATTGCTATTATTAAAAATTAAAAGTTTTAAGTTATTTAATTAAGAAATATCCATTGATTGTCTCCATTTTTTCGGTCTACAAGGCTTAGACGCTGGCAGACATATACTTACGATTACATTGCCATGTAATCCTATAAAATTGTGACACAGGTTAAAAAATCGCCTATGAATATGTATGAGAATTCAATGGGTCACACTTACTTCTTGCGCTGTCCTTGTCGGCCTTTTAGCTGATTCCTTCTCATGTTTCCACTGCAGATCGCTCGGAGAATCCTTGCTGTCCTCACTAACTTCATTCGTGGCTACTTCATTCAACTTCGCGTCCTCCTGTTTGTAATTCCTCGGGTCTTTTGCGTACGTGGGCACAAAGTACCTGATACCGAAACCAGGGAGGCTTTGCGAGCTCAGTATCTGCGATGGCGTGAAGTATTCAGTGATAGGCTTAGCTTGGATTGGCTTCGGGTTCGGCTGGATCGGAATATAGGAGTTGACGAAACGCTGGGCGTTGTTGAGGGGAGCCTGTGTCGGTTGTGGGTTCATAACGATGTTTGTGTATCTCGGCTGAGGTATGAACAGTTGGGGTCGCCTGTGGACAAAAAAAAGCTTAGAATCTCATAAAACAAAAATTCGTTTGTAACTATTTGTTGTTTCTGGTACAGAGGAAGGACGCAGTGGAAGTGCCGGAATAATAGCCGCTGTTAGAGTATTTGGAATACTCCAACAGCAGTTATTATTATTTATTATATTAAAATACAACTAACTTTTGGTAGTAGTAGTAGTATCAGCCTATATACTCTCCCACTGCAGGGACAAAGGCCTCCATCATAGAAATCAAGTTATCGCTACTATGATGGGATTAGGCTTAATCACCACGCTTGCCTGATGTGGATTAGTGAACATGATCACTAAGGGTTTGTGCACAAAAAAGACAATGTTCGAAAAATTCGAAACCATCCTTCTTGCCCGACCCGTGAATCTATAATATCGGAATTTGAGTTAACAGAAGTATACAGGGTATCTTAGTAATTTCACATAGAACAATTACATTCAAATTAGTGTCACTAAAATTGCAAGTGTTTGATTACAGACAAAAAGCAGGTTTTATCTACAGTTGTTTCGCAGCGAAATGAAAGAGAAAATAAGAGATTTAACTTTTTACGTAGGTACACCCAAATCTGCATAATGCGATTGAAACTATCTAAAATGTGAGTTACTAGATGTTATCTGAAGATACAATAATCGTATTAGAATGATTCTACGATAATAATAAGCTTAAAGTGGGACCGGCTTCCGCTGATTGGCTATACTACATAATAATGTCACTTATATAATATATAAGTGACATTATTATGTAGTTATCTATCTGTAAAATGCCCAATATGACGCTAAGTTTTCCGCAGAAAATACCTTAACAAAATTGCATCAATACCTTAAAAGGTTGAATGGTTGCATGAAAACAATAACATAAATGCTTAATAAATAATGTTTTACTGGCGGCTATAAACCTTGTTGATCGTAGGTCGGTTAAACCATCTTTAATCTTTAACATCTTGTTCGTCTGTATATAAATCTGTCATACTTACAGCCTTGTGGGCACTTTATTGAAACTTACATCGATGCCGTATCTTTCTTCTTTGTTATTATTGCTTAACGCACTTTACGAGTAATCTTGATTGCAAGGGCGCCAACTTTATTAGCATGAAAGGGTCATCTACTACTTAATGGGTTAACAAAACGTGATGCATCGTAATAAACCAGTATCCGTAAGAGGATTAACCTGTCTGGACTACATTATACCATTACTTTGATAAAGAAGAACGAAAGGCCATGGCAAAGTTTACAGTATTCACTTAACCTTATGCTATAAAACCAACGGAATAGAAAAAATATTGCAAGTGTAAGTACATTTTATAAGATGTACTAATATTGTGGATGTCTACTATTTAGGCGACGGGTAGCCTAACTAGCGACACCAATCGATTTAAATTGTTAGCTACTAAACCATACTATTTTAAACAATTTCGGAGCGGCAGTCCCTAAGAAAATATTTATACTATTTATTCAATAATTATGCACTAAGTTTTTATTTGTTTTTGCACTCGAAATTTATATTAACGCCATAAGTGGCCGTTTTTGGCGGCAATTCAAATTTCGAATACAAAAACAGACCCAAATAGTATAACTGTTGAAAAGATCATTGATCTCGCTAGTGTGTTCTACCCGTCACCTTAAGCGACCCGTAACCTTATGGCGCCTTTAGTAGAACAAATAAGAGCTTTTAAATTATTAGCCAAGGGGCAATAACTAAAGCTTAAAGCTAACTAATTAACTAAAGAATACTTCAGCCGGCTAATCAAGATTATGTTCTCTTTGACCTTTAGATAGATAGATAGATATACTTTATTGCACAAAATACACAACTTAAAAAAAACTAGACCTATATATTGACTTTTAGCTGTATTATAAGACAGTATTTTTATTACATTTTAATTAAAGTGAAATAATTAATCTAAAAATTAACTCCCACGCTGAAACCTGATCGGCCCTACAAATAAGAACTTAATTTGACATTTGTAATAAGCCATAAATTACAGGCTTATTGGTCTGTTGACCAGTAGATCACACCTAATAATAAATAAATATTTCACAACATCACATACATTGATCTGACTCCGAGATAGGTAGCTCAAGCACCTGTGTTACGGATATCAGAATCAACAGTGGGATTACAAATATATACATATAATACTTTTCTTTTGTAAATACATACTTATAATACATAGCAAACACCCAGACCAATACAAACAAACATGTTCATGCACACAAATGTTTGTACTGTGCGGGGATCTAATAGCTAGGAATACATATGTATTTAGCGCAAAATATATTATGTAAAAGGCTATCTCGATTGCTAATCGCGGTGATCACAGTAGTTGACAGCAAATAATACACAAGTTGATGAATTTATTATTAGAATGAAGGAATGTCGATGACATTCATGAATAAATCTCTCAAGATTATTCCGCACTGGATAATTTTACTAAAATGAATTATTCATTATTGTTTTCCTTGCAAGTAACAAACCTAAAAGAAATTGATTGGCCTAATGGCGCATTTTATTCTGACCTACCTCACCTTCCAAGGTTGTGGGTTAAATTCCGCTCCAGCCTGGAGATACATATACATACACTCATGTTTTAGAAAATTGTATTTCCTCATTGTCTGGGAGTTATATTGTCTCTTAAGTGATATATTTTTTTTTCAGATTTGGTCTGCGCTTTTTTTGTAATTGTGTAAATGAACTTTATCCTAATTTTGGTTCCATACAAAATATTTTTTAGTTATGAACATTCAGTGGTAAAACCTTATGTTTACAGATCGCTTACAAGTACGTTATAACACTGTAATAAATCGTAAAACCTGTTGAAGTAAATTTTGTTGGCATTATAAGGACTTCGTAAGCATTTTTATAGAGCCACAGCAACTTCGACCAAACAGATGTTAAAAGAGGCGTAAATGTGGGTGGCACTATATGCAACCATTTTTAGGACTGATAACTATATGTTACGTTTACGTTTGACCTGTGTGCGTTGCGGTATAGGTCATCATCACTCATCAAATTCTGATAGTGCTCTCTATGATTTGCTTCAAATGCGTAGGCGATACTGAGTAAAATGTTTATAACTTTTTATAACGATGATGGTTCGATCCCCGCACAGTACAAACATTTGTGTATTATAAGTATGTATTTACAAAAGAAAAGTATTAAATGTATATATTTGTAATTCCGCTGTTGGTTCTGGATATCCGTATCACAGGTGTTTGAGCTACCTATCTCGGAGTCAGATCAATGAATGTGAAGTTGTGAAATATTATTATTAAAAATAAAAATAAATAAACTTGTATCGACAGCTAGTTGGTTAGGCTAATGACGAAGAGGAAGAAACTGTTGTCACATTGTTCTATAAATCTTTTTTTTTTGTATTTTAGTTAGGTACACTATTGTAATACTAAAACTGACTTTTTTATCTTTTTACCAGTTCGGTGTATATTGAAGTCAGGTGATTAGCTCTTCCTTCCCAAACATGCTCCTTGATGCCAAAATTTGCCCTGATTTCATCTGTACTTTGAAAAAATTGGATGGAAAAATTAAGCCAAAGTAATTGTCAACATGCGTTCGGGTCAATAACATTCTCAACTGTTTCTTCCCATATCGGAGGTGCGGTCCGATACAGCTGCCCTGGGATCGCGTATTATCATCATACATACTTTCAATGTAGGTAAGTATTATCGCATACTTTAGGTGAAAAAAAACTCAAGTGTTTACCAGTGTGCGTTGGGGTCAGGTGTGTCGTCAGATCTTCCTTCCCAGACAGGCGCCGGAGCTCGGTACGGCTGCGGCGTGGGCAGCGTGGGCTCTGGCGTGGGCGGCACTATGGGACCACCTTTGGTGCCAAACTTCACCATGATTGCGTGTGCGCTTGGAGCGTACACCATCAGGCATATCAGTAACTGTAAAAAAGATATTTATTATTATTAGTGCTGATTAAATTTATAACAGGATAATTTTGGAAACATTTTCACGTCTGTTACTAATACGCGGTTTCTTTAAATAAATATTATCTAGAAGTAATCGCAAATAGCGAAAGGGTCGCAATATTTTTTTATTTTCTGCTTCTGTTTTTTTTTGTGCAATAAGTAAATCTATTTTTATGTCATCATTGCCTTAATGTCTGATGACTAAGGTGACCAACTATTTCGTCTTACTGACTAGTAAGTTACGCTACCGAGACGAAGACTAAATACCGATTCATCACCCGAAATAGTTTTTTTCTATTGCCAGATGCCAGAAGTAACCGAGATGTCAGACAGCGCCGCCCTATCAACCGCTGATGGGATTTAATAATAAGACGTGTGTATAGCTGCCGAATGCGTTTATTGCACTGCTTTTAATTCATTGATTTTACATAAACTTGCAAAAGTAGGTTGGCTGTACATCGGAATCATCAAAATACACGTCATACAATAAAATGTTCGAGTTGACTTGTACAGCCTTTTTAAAAAATATTAGCATTTTCTATGATTCAGAGATTTGGACGAGGATATTATTGAAAGTAGTAGACTTACCAAGTAAATTAGATCAAATTGTATGCTATAAATCATAGATGTTTAGAAACGAATTACTTTATTCATAGCAATGTTGGTATAAAAATTATGTCATTAAGTTGAATCATGAGCCCTGTGAAACTTATTAGATTTTCGAATGATCTAATGCTTATCCACAAGAAACCATCAACGGAGCGGACGCAATCTATTTAGTAGTCCACAGTTTACTCCAGTAACATTGATTTAATACGCTTATTTCATAACGCGTGCTATGATTAAGATGTAACGATAACTCGGATCCCCTTGAAACTAGTAAATGTTCCCAAGCACTCGTAAAAGGCATCCGTTTTCTGTAAACTGATTTGAAATCAATTAAAAATTAATCAAAATCGCTTTAATTGGCGGCATTCTTTAAGCAATCCCACGGAATGGTACAAAACACATTGTCACGATGTTACAGTTTTAAAGATTATCTATGTTTAAAAACAGACTTTTAATCAATTTGGACTAATCAAGATGTTGCGACCTTCTACGTTGCTTCAATTTCCCACGAGTTCTCTAAATACATATTAAGTGGTAAATTTGCACGAAATTTTATCTATTAAATGGTAACGATTGCGTAGCTTGGGGTCTATTGTTTACGTTAGCACATCAGATTTGGCAACGCAATGATGTTTGGAAAGACAAAGATACTCTTTGAAAATACCAGCGTATTAGGCGTTATCGGGAGATCTTGAAGAGTTTATTATCCACTAGATTAAAAACAGTTATAAATACTGCTGACAATGCAGACATACTTTTGAACTTTTGAAGTGTTACATATATTTAAGGATTAGTAATATACTTTATTATTTATTTTAATGACAATGCTTTCTCCCTCCTTTAACAAAAGGCGGATAATATTCCTATGACACGGACCTCAGTCGGGTTCGGGTTATTAGACATGACCGTTACTCCGTGACCATTGCGCTTGCAACAGGCAGCGCCGAAATATCGGAAACTCAAAAATAAGGTAGGTACTTGGTAGAAATCCCGCAAATATTCTAATATCCGACATGTGTTAAGTATACTGGCTTTTTGATGTAAATAGGTGGTTTTGTAGGGATTTTATTATTATTAGCTTTTACAAATACAAATACAAATTCTTTATTTGCAAAATATGGGTAAGTATAAAAGCTGCAAAGATTTGTACAATGGTTCGCCATGTTTGGCCAAAGACGGCATGCAATATTGGGCCAATTTTTGTTATTAGGAATTAGTAAATTTAATTGAATTGATAACTATACATTATATAGGATTATTATGAAAGTATAATATAGGTAGTATTGAGTCCTCTTGTACACACAGCGTCACGTCGAGTTACCCTTGTTGACCTTTGGACCGTCCTTATGTCTGGGGCACAAGTGCTATTTCTCCACTGCAGGGAGGTAACTATCTGACGCTGACTGTACACAATACATATTTTTAAAGGTTTTCTTGTTGAATAACTGTATTTCGATAAGTAGGGTATAAATTACGGTAATAAAGGTAATGTGGCTTTAAGGTTTACATCGCAACACAATCTACACTATGAGTTTATCATTAGAATAACAATAAAAGAACCTGTCACTTATTTTTGACTGACTTTTTTCAAGTCTTCTTTCCTTAGGTTTAAAAAAATTAAGCTCACAAAAAAACCGGATATGCTTGGAACCGGGTAGTTCTAGAACTTTTTTTAAGGCATTTACGGAAGATGTTGCTCGTAGAAATACAATCTGATCCATATCTCTTACTTTACGGTAGTAAGTTTTGTACATTTTAAACTTCGTTAGATAAAGTACTAAGATAAGATATTTAAATATTCATACATACCTGTAACCTCGCCAAAAACCTCATGTTGATAGTTTATTCTGCGAAGTCTAACTTATCATTCGACAAAACCTGAAACAAAAGAAAGATAAAATTAATTTAAAAATAAAGATATAATAAGGACAGTTGATCGTGGGAAAGCCACGCTTTGGCATGAATGGGTCGGCTCTACCGGAGTGATACTACGGCCTCACAGAAAACCAGCGTGAAGCAGCACTATGTTGTGTTTCGCTGCGTGAGTGAGAGTACCGGAGGACCAATCCGGGGAAAGGGGAGTTTAGAGGTCGTTCTGACCTCTAAAACACCGCTAGACTTCTGACTCCGCTGGTGTCACGGGTGAACATGGGCGGCGGCAATCGCTTACCATCAGGGGATCTGTCTGCACGACTGCCACCTATTACATAAAAAAAATCAAAATTAATTTGAAGATAAGTCATGGCTGCGTAACATCCGGGGGTGGACGGGGATCGCGCAGCCGAGCTGTTTCGCCTCGCTAGAGACCGAGAAGAATATGCTAGATTTGGCCGTCAAAACAAAACCTTCGCTAGTCGAAGAGGCACTTTAAGAAGAAGAAAAATTTGAAGATAATATACGACTATAGGATATCACAGCAATGATAGCCATCATCCTCCTAGGTCTGTCCCAGTTGCGTCCAAAGCTGACGCTTGCCTGGGGTAGACTATCCAAGATTCGGGAATACTGGTAATCACTGTAAAGCGACTACTGTATCGTTGTTTGGTTTTGTGCAATAAATATATATATCTAAATATATTAATAATAAAAAAATGTTTAATGAAGAAAAGGGTGTTTGGTAACATTATGAATTGTTAATAAAATTCGGTAGCTACATTCACTGGTTTTGCATAGTTTAGGATAATTTACATGCAACGTCGATTATACAAAATTACAGCCTTTGTTAGAAATGTTTCGAATTACGAAAGTAACAGTTACAAAGAGGAAATATTAAGTTAAGAATGTGAAGTGAAATATCTTAAAGTTTAATTTTAAGGTATTACGCTAGTAGAGAGAATCCATACTAACATCATAAATAAGAAAATGTGTGTATGTCTTTTGGTCCGCCTTTCACGCCAAAACGGAGCGACGCATTGAGATATTTTTTTAGTAGATATAGTTGAAGGGACATAGGCTACCTTTGTCACTTTCTTACGCGAGGGAAGCTGCGGACAAAAGTACGTTAATCAAAAAATGGTAAAATACATTATAAGAAGGCAACTAATCAAATATTATACAATCGGTAAATGTCTTCCTATACTTTAACCGTGGGAGAGCCACGCTTTGACATAAATTGGCGGGCTCGACCGGAGTGATACCACGGCCTCACAGAAAACCAGCGTGAAGCAGCACTGTGCTGTGTTCAGTTGCGTGAGTGAGGGTACTGGAGGCCCAATCCGGTGTAAAGGGGAGTTTAAAAGTAGCCATCGCATCTAGAGACTGGTTACACGGGTCTCCATGTGCGGCGGCAATCGCTCACCATCAGCTGATCCGTCTGCACGTCTGCCACCTATCACATAAAATAAAAATATTTCAATAAGGGGTATGGAAGTCTTAAGTCATCGCATGACACATCAATACATGTGACAATACCGACTTGATCGTGTCATTTGGCACTCGTCCAAGCTAGTGATGAAACAGACGAAAGAAAGGTGAGCTGGTTGCCAATCTCTCACGCATCACAATGAGTAAATAGAGCCTGACATTTATTACGGCAAACACAAGGCAACTATATGATAAGTGTGATAAGCAAGCCTGTTAGTGCAATATTTTGTAACGCTGCATTAGCTATTAGTGATGTGAATTGCGTCGGTTTTTGCCTGAGTGAGTTCTAAAATATGATGTAGAGATGTAGTGAACGCGGACCTGCAGGAATTGCAAGCAGGAGATTGGCGACAAGCTGCACAAGACCGAGAAAAATGGCGGCATCTCGTATCGGAGGCCAAGACTCATTTTGGATCGTTGAGCCATCGGAGTAGTAGTAGTAGAGTTCTAAAATATAGGTTTTTTAATTTTCGACCCGAGCCGCAAGTGAACCAGTGATTAGAAATTAGAATCAATTTCTGATTTATCCACCGATCATTGGTCACCAAAATGAGCTTAGTGTACGAAAACGGAAAAAATAGAAGTTACTATATTTTAGAATTTTTTCCCGGTTGGGTTCCAACTTGACGCTTCAGATTACATGAGCTATTACTAAATTGTAAAACCTTTGGTAAGGAGCTAAATGAAGTCAAACTTTTTTATATTGATCATATTTTGTATTGTATTGTATTATGTATGTTTATAAAAATTTAGAAACCTTCAATCGAAAATCCGACAACCATAACCTAAATACTAGAAATAAACACAAGCTTGCTGTTCCACATCTCAGACTTCATAAGATTGGTAATTCATTCGTAGGAATGAGTATTAAAATATTTAATAAGTTACCACAAAAGCTTGTTGATTTACCAACGCCTAAATTTAAAACACATGTTAAAAATTATTTAATGGCAAAAGCCTATTATACAGTTAATGATTACTTAAATGACAAGAATTTGTGGAAATGATAAACTGTTCGCCTACACCCATGATACTGTACTTAAAAAAATTTGGTGATTAAAAAGAGTAACTGGCGAGTTTCTTGCCGGATCTTCTCGTCAGAATCAACTTTCCGATTCCGGTGGTAGAATCACATTATATTTATTAATATCTTAGTATATTTTTTGTATCGACATATATGTTTAATTACATGTATAATATACATAGCTATAATTTATATTTTTTTCACGTATGACGATTTGTAAGAGCTGTATATAAGCCTATGCAAATAAAGAACTTTTGAATTTTGAATTTTTGAATTTTTCTCCGATAGAAGACATGTCTTTCGTTTTTATTTTAATTATTTATTAATAGTGTTACAAATTATACGGCGAAAATTTTTGCACAAGTCACATCACTATTATCTATAGAGATGGCATGATTAAACGGACTGGTCCTTTCGACAGTTAATGTTAGGCGCTTACGATTCGAAGAACTTCTGTGTGGGACAGTTCTTGCGAAAAAATATGCTCAATGTTTTAATAGGTTAGCTAGAAAAATGTAAGGTAAAAACGTTAGTTGGTTATATCAATGCACGGTTACGTGTGCAATGCGCTTGCCTCTTAATTACAGGGAAACAAGCCTGTTTCGGCGCGTGGATGACATTGATAACAGGTCGCAGATTCTGAAGAGAAGTGTCAGAAACAGGGACAATTCCTAAGGCGACGCATTAATACCGACCGTTTGGTACGCCCCGCACCATTTTTTTTTCTCAGATACAGTCACACTTTTGACTGAATCTATACGTATCCTAAATTCAATCTGTGGTCCATGAAAAATTGACGCATATTTACCCTCCACTTAAGAATTGGCTGGTTTTGCATAACAAGAGCTATACCATAGGTATTTATTATACCATATGTTATAATAGGCTTCTAGTGTGTGATGATAACTTCTACTTCTTGAATGTTAAGTAGATACATAATATCATAATCTAACTTGAGTCTCTCTCCGGAATTCCAATAGTAACTATACCCTATACAAATCTCCCTTTATCCATAGATAATAATTTAACAATTTTATTAAAATCTTAGATATTTGAATATAATAAAATTCAATAGTTGATCAACATTGTTTAAAAAACAAATAACTTTACAAATACATACCTTATTACAAATACATATCGTTATTTATTAACGAGTAAAATAAATAATTGTAATGACAGGAATGGTCATTGTAGCCAGGTGTTTCTTATTAGATGACTAAGTTGAAAAATATGATATATTAGAAATTGCTACATATGTAATATTCCATTACTGAAAGGAAGTAGCAAAATCAATAGATATCTATTTTATGGCTTCTTGCATGAAGTATTTTAATGGCTTCTGCTTTTATATCAAAAGAACGAAAATGGCCTTCACTTCCCTTTAATATAAAGCTATCTCAAGGTTTTCAGTCTTGTTTTCAAGCGGAGCTCGAACCCACATGTTCAACAATCCGGGTTGATGGTCTACCACGACGAAATTTGTAAGTGCTTGATTCGACAATTTTAAATGTGTTATTAACTTAAGAATAAATTGCAAAAGATTGCTATAAAAATATCAACTAAATGTATTTACAAATTAAAAACATTTTGTTTTGGCCTTAAAATACATAGTATACTTAAATAGGCAATTTTCTGGTACCTACATACATATAAATATGGCATATGTGTCTTGAAACAGCCAAACATCACCAAAATATCTTGCAGATTCGTTGAATAGTCTTTTATATAAATGTGTTCGAGATACTGATCGAAGGCAATACGTCCAAGTTAAGAAATTGAATAAAAGATTTCCTCTATACCATCAAAATTAAGATAGAATTTTCACATATTTTTTAATATTTAAACATTCAATCATTTTTATACTCTGGCCGATGCATTTACTGCTCACTAAACATAGTACATCTACTAGTTATTGTACTCAAGCGATAGTAGCTCAATGGATAAGGCCATTTGCTTTGAATTCAAACATATCAAGTCAAGGTATAAGAGAATGTATTAAAAGTTAAAAAAAGATCACATAAAAATCAATTAGGTATATTAACTGCTAAATGCACGTCAAGTTTATTTAAACTCAAAAGGTTAACATTCCATTCATCATACCACTTATGAAATGATCACGATTACATCTCCAAACCTTTTTTGATAATAATAATTGAAAACTGAATGTAATGGGTACATAAAATTGAAGTACCTACAGACACGACTCAAATAATTGCGAACGTATATTCATGTAGTAAGAGGCTAAAACGGCAAAAAAGTCATTCTTTTTACTATTACGTGGTTATGGCATAACGTTAACATCGTTTAAGGTAATGGGTAGGGTACACTAGCGACGCCAATCGATTATATTTTTTAGCTATAAAATCGGATCTATTACAAAGAATTTCGGGGATACACTCTCTCGGCAAACACTAATACTATTTATTAAATAACTAAAATCGATTGGCGTCGCTAGTGTTCCCTACCCGACGCCTTAAGTTAAAAGATATTCCCGCTAAGTTAGCATAAGTACTTAATTTATATAAAAATTGAAAAACTTACATAGTAGGTTTATATTATATTAATAGTAGGATAATGATTTCAATAATTTAGATTAATTGTGAATGAGGTTTAGATATTTTTAGATTAAGTTTTAGATTTTTAATGTAAATTTTTCGTATAGTTTTTTAAGATAATCGTTTAAGTTAGATTTTATTTAGGTAAGTTTTATTATATTTTTATTAAATAAGTTAATGAATTGTTTATTTGGTTCAAAATTGTTTTATTCTTTATAGAAAAAGTATTATGTACGTGTACATCGTTACAATTGGCGATGAGTAGGATGGTGATACAAGTACACGTATTACCGTAGACTATGAACTTCAACCTGCAGTTCCGCATACAGTTATTAAAAAATATTTTCCAGCTGCATACCTTCAAATTGGTAACGCGTGTCGTTTTCGTAAGAATTTTGCCACACCGTGAAAATTTCCACCAGACGAGTAGGGAATTTCAGACTCCAAGGTGACTAACTTTACGGTGAATATACCAAGTATACGTTTTTGAAATACACAAAAAAAATGCACTAGTATGTACTAGGGATGTTACGGAGCTTTGACTCTAATTCCGAAAAGTCAGAACTTCCGATTGATACCTCCGACTTCGACTTCGGATCAGACAGTTTCAGATCGGAGGTTTACCGGAGGTCCGAACACCAGAAATAGTCTACACTTTTAATTATTATATACCATTGCTAATGATTTGGATGAATGAGCATTCGCTTTATTTCATTTATGTGTACTTAATAAAGATTTAAAAAAATATATTTTAGTGTAGATTTCTTTGTAGACAACGTCATATCGTTGTCTGTTAACAAAGAAATCATCCTTTTATCAAAATCAAACGCACGCTTTTATTTGCCAAGAGAGGTACTATGTTCAGTGTTCACACAGTTACCTTGTTAAGGCTGGGCTACTCGAATCGAGCCAATTTTACTTAGGTCATTAAAATTTATGTCCAATACACCTAATCTTGGAAATTTATCATTGGTGGTTCAATTTACGCTCAGTCACTCTCCAATTGAGTCTAACGTCATTGCCGCGACATGAGGTAATAAATTAAGTTTCGAAGCTGTTCTCGTTCAGTTTTCCGAATTAGGATTTTTATATCCCAATAAGTGTTAGGGAATTTGTCATAAATTGACCGCCTGCGCATGTAAGGTGCCGCGGCATCTTTGTACAAAGTGGTTACAGAAACACGTGACTGTTTCCTTCTACAGATAATTGTTGTGTAGGTAATATGTTTTTTTTTGTGTGATATGTGGCAGACGAGCAGACGGATCACCCGATGGTGAGCGATTGCCGCCGCCCATAAACACCCGCGACACCTGTGGAGTCACAAGTGCGCTGCCAAACTTTAAACGCCCCTTTCCCCCGGATTGGGGCTCCGGTGCCCTCATTCACGGAGCGAAATACAGCACAATGCTGTTTTACTCCGGTTTTCTATGAGACCGTGGTATCACTCCGGTCGAGCCGGCTCATTCATGCACAAGCGTGGCTCTCCCACGCTTATATATTATATTTTAGAATACAAAACACAAAAATACTTTAAAATGGTACATGTTAATAATATCTAACTACATAGTTATATTATACCTAGTAAGCCATGTTAAATAGCTTAAACAATTTAGGTTTGGATTTGTTTTTTTTTTTACATTGAAATAACCGAAAATTGCCGTGTGGTCCCCGGCAGAGTAGAATAGGCCACCCTCTTTCTTACCGAGGTATCGTAAAAGGCGACTAAGGTAAAGCTGCTGGCATGATCATCAGCACCCAGAGAAGGAAAACTCTGCATTTGTATCAAAACCCTCGCCAACCCGTCTGCCAAGCGTGGTGAGTATGGCAATTACCCCTCTGATGATGATGATGACGATGAACCGAAAATTATTTTATACATGCTATTTAATTTAATTTAATTATGCACCATGCCATGAACGACGTGATACGCAGGGCTCTCGTATCTGCAAATGTTCCTTGCGTGCTCGAGCCTCCCGGACTGAGCAGAACTGACGGTAAGAGGCCGGACGGGCTGACTTTGGTGCCCTGGAAAAACGGTAAGTGCCTGATTTGGGACGCTACTTGTGTCAGTACTGTAGCCGCCAGCCACCTTAGTCGCACCGTCCACTCCCCGTCAGCGGCTGCGGAGGATGCCAGCTCAAAGAAGAGGCTCAAGTACGCCAATTTGGAGCCCCTTTATCAATTTGTGCCTGTGGCCGTGGAGACGATGGGCTGTTGGGGGTCAGAAGCCAGGGACTTTGTGTGGGAGATAGGCCGTAGATTGTGCGAGGTGACAGGTGACTCACGCTCTGGGTCGTTTCTGGTGCAGAGGCTGGCCATCGCTATTCAGCGTGGTAATGCGGCGAGTGTGATGGGCACCTTTGCGTCGGAGGCGGGCGGGGGTGAGTTGCCTGTTTTTGGCCGTTAGTCAGTGTTTGTAAATAATTAATTCGTTATTTTATTTGTAATCTCATTAGTATTTTAATTTAATTTACTGACTTTCTTTGTAATTTTTAACTTGACATTGTAATTTAATATTTTATTGACATTATTATTAAAATTTTAATAATTGGTACTTTGTAACATTTTACTTTTTGAATTGATTGACATTCTGTAATAAGCTATATTGTGTTTATGTGCTATACCTACTTTGAATTGTGTAATTAAAAAAAAATGTTATAAATAAATAATATTATAGGTTGAATAGCAGAACTATGTTTCAATAAGGAAAGTCAACTATATCAGCAAGGCGCATAACAAGAATTATTAATCATTCAAGAAAATTGTTAGACAAATAAGTTAATAACTGACAAATTAACTAGGTCAGTTAATTTGCAATAAAAAATTGGAATAGACAGTAAAATGTGTCATAATCACTTAATTCGCAAAATAAAAGAATATCCCTATCACAAATAAGCACTTATTAACATCTCGTTAAGACGCAATACAGTTAATCATTTCCTCGTTACGGTTCAGGATCGCAATTGATATTTTTTGTGGACCGACAAGTATACCTGCAATTAGGCCTCGTAATCTGACATTCGATATTAAATTTACGATGCGCAACGAGAGAAAATAAGGTGAGCGGGTATATAATGCAAATTGCTCATTACCAGTACGATTGTGTGTAATGTGCGCACGCGCACGCGAGAAGCGAGCTATTTCATGGATAATGTAAAAAAGATAGCAATCAAAGTCAAAGTCAAATAATTTTGCTTTGTAGCTGTACTTACGAAAAATGTTTTTGTACGTACTTTTTAGCTTAGTAATCGATATAGTTGTATATTACGTATATTGTGTTCAGAGCGCTTGTTTAGTCCACTAGTACTGTGATAATATGGTTTTTAACATTACATGCCACAAAAATAACACATCCTTCTATAGCCCATCCTTACTAGTATGTCATCGTCATCGTCAGCCCATTTAAGTCCCCACTGCTGGGGCACGGGCCTCCCTCAATCACTTGAGGGGTAATTGCCATACTCACCACGCTTGACGGACGGGTTGGCGAGGGTTTTGATATCAATGCAGAGTTTTCCTTCTCTGGGTGCTGATGATCATGCCAGCAGCTTTACCTTAGTCGCCTTTTACGGCACCTCGGTAAGAGTGAGGGCCTATTCTACTCTGCCGGGACCACACGAAACCCAGTAAGGATGTGCCGCATGTATAATGAACTGGCGCGAGGTAGCGAAGACGTTGACGTTGTCGTTGACAATTTTGATCACAATTTCCCCAGATATAAAAAAACTAATTTCTGATCTTCTTGCTGACAAGGGGCCCTCGTCCTCTTGCTATTAGCGACCTGATCGTTGTAATAATATTTTCATACTTAATATATTTTTTTATATTTTATAATAAAATATATTTTAATATAATATATTTTTTTATATTTTATAATTTAATTTCCAATGATATGTAAACGTTAATCATGCTGTGTACACTTGTTTAGGATTAAGGTCTAGATAAGCTATTTTAAATGTACTATTTCAATAATTACTGTAACGTTAATCTGTATGTGTACCTTAAATAAATAAAAAAATAAAATAAAGGGAATAAACATCTGTTTGTTGAATAATAAATAATGAAATGCCACTTTAGTAGGTATATGATACCAAAGTTTTACTAAAAATATCAAAATACCGTATTTGAGTTTACTAAAAAATATACCTAACAGTTTGTATATAGCTCCAAAAAATCTGCGAAGGGAAAGAAATAAAAATGTGGTATTTAAAAGGTCATAATCATAACTATTGTAGTCTAATATCAAATAATATCACTATAATGTATCAAGAACGCTCGTGACCACGGCTACTGTAACGTAGCGAGCCAAATATGTGAGTACACAATGTTGTTTCACATAATAAATATCGTGTTAATTCCCGTCTTGATACATTATAGTTATAATGCAACGCGAAAATCTAAAAAACTATCAAATAACATCACCTAAAAAACGCACATAAATAAGTCTTGTTTTTCACATATTTGTTTCACTAACATACAAGTAAAGATTGTGATATTATATTTATAGCTGTTTAAATTGAGTCACTAACCGCTGAACAGGTTTTTTAACTATGTAAGTAATGCATTAATAGCCTTTTTTGAATGAATGATAAAAAAAGAATTCATTACCTTAAATACCTGCAACAACATTTTTATTTTTAAATAATGATTGTTCTTATAATATTAATTAAAGTTTTGCCCGTGATTTATTGTTTTTCTGTTCACCTAAGTGTTTTATTTTCCAGTAAATATCCATGTGTTTATTTTTAAGATACAATACATTTTATTTGATGTGTTTGAGGGTTTTTATGCGAAATAATTATAACATTAGTGCCACATAATTATTCATAAAAAATGCTAAGTTATAATTTATATGAACTCTGTACACTTACTAAAATAGTGTATGTATTAGTAACCAGCATAGGCCTATCATTAGTTAAGTCCTAAGTAAGTACGATTGATACACTGAATTGAAACGTACCTATACATCACAGGTAATAAATAACCGCAGAATGCATAATACACAGATTACAGAGTTCCGAGCCAAGATAGTATGTCACTGCGCAGGGTTTGTTCAGGTTCAATGCAACATTACCTACAAAATAATAATATACTTAAATCGTAAAACATTCACGCGACTGTACATTACACTTTTACATTTAATAGCACTAACTAGCGTTAGGCCTAAATTGTTAGCTACTTAACCGGATCTATTTTAAACAATTTCGGAGCCGAGTCTCTAAGCAAACATTTACACTATTTATTTAATAATTGTGCACTACTTTTTGATCTGTTTTTGCACTCGAAATTTGGATTAACGCCATAAGTCGCCGTTTTTGGCAGTGATTCAAATTTCGAGTACAAAAGCAGACCCAAAAGTTAAATATAAGTATTAAATAAATAGTATAAGAGTTTTCAGAGAGGCTGCAGCTCGAAATTGTTTAAAAGATAGATAGATACACTTTATTGCACAAAATTTACAGATCTTAGCCTAAGTTATTATACTAAAACAATGTAGGCGGTCTTATCGCTAATAGCGATCTCTTCCAGACAACCTCAGGGTAGAGGAAAAGTATAGCGAATTAAGAAAAGGGGTAAGGCAGATATCCGGTTTAGTTGCTAACAATTTAAATCGATTGGCGTCGCTAGTGTACCCCTACACGTCACCTTATTTAAAATTACTGGAAACGTTTTTTTGAAGAGTGACGGGCGAAATCGCATCTTTTTAAAGTGTTTTTTAACACATATACCTTTTGTATGACATATTAAAAAAATAGTAAAAAAATATCAGTAAACCGATACTGTCGCTTTGTCAGTTTTATTGAGATCACTTTCACATTCTCATGTGAAAATGTTAATTGGTTGTTTAATGGTAGCTGTTTACTTAAAAATTAAATCGCGGGTCATAAGGAATTTCTAAAAACTTAAGCTCAAGATGAAAACGCTACGAAATCTCTCATTTTTGTTGAAGCGACCTAAAGTATAGAAGTATTTCCTGGTAAAACATCATCATACTCACAATTTATTACATATGGTTAATTTTAATTAGTATTAAGTTATTATCTAAGACTTATGTCTTAAGTAATCTTGTGATTTAACAAAGTTTAATTAGTTTAATTAGTTGTGTAGCTGATAGTATCATAATATGGCCACATCTTTGTCTGATGAACATCTAGTAAATAAATATCCTATATATACCGATGTACATGAATAAACTTTAGCATTTGTATTGTAAAATGTTTGTCCATTTTTATTGCAAAATGTTTAAAGAAAATCTATGTGAAAGACCGTATAACCTTTTTAACCCGACTACGGCAAAGCCAAAAAGAAAGGGTTATGATTTTAGCCGTCAATCAATCATTGAGAAAATTAGAGAAAATCTTTGTGCAAGAGCGTATAAACTTTTTTACAGGACTACCGCAAAGCCAATAAGAAAGGGTTATGATTTTAACAGTGTATATATGTTAGTATGTAAATATGTTTTAAAATTCTGCTTAAACTACCCAAGCGATTTTGATGAATAAGGTATTTTTAAATAGACTTTCTGTTATCCGGTTATTTAAAATTTGTTAAGCTGATGAATATATTATAAATAAGACATGGTGTATACATCGTGGTAGTCCAAAATGAGTGGGTATTGCTATATGAGTCCCATATATCAGTACCCATAACAAAAGAAAGTAATAATATTATTGATGGCAATAAGTGACGTGATGAAAAAAAGAAGATTTATGTTCATGTAGGTGTAATGACATGTATACATGCGTTAATGACAGTGCGCAATGGCAGCCCTGATAATGCGTGCGTGCAGCGTGAGGAAGCTGTATAATAATCGGCCTGTCTCCTTGGCTCGGTGCCTTGACAATGTGTCAAACAACAAAGACCCAACATTAGTCAGGACAGGTAATGCAAATGTCCCGCCCACTAAAATTGTTGCCTAACGAACTACGGCGTGCATAGAGTTGCAACTAAGTGCAAACTTAGAACTGATGATATCTAGAGCTTACTGGCTAATATACTCGAGCATAGAAACAGTTTGTAAAGGTACGAATGTTATTACCTGATCAGTGACTTTATGGCGTTTATCGATAATAGCCTTTAGACCTTTCCTGGAGCCCAATTCTGTGCTCGTGGCATTTATTATCATACGACATATATATACTAAAACATAGTTTTTTGTATGGTTTTCAGGTGATGTCCGCCATGTTTTCAATATGCATGCAAGCATTTATGAGTATTTAAAATGGTACGAATATTTAATATATATTATAGGAAAGCAAAACGAATTTAAAAATAAATTTATACAGAATCGTAAAGACTTTAAAAACCTTTTTTGTATCACCATTAGGTAATGTATATTATTTACCCCCCAAATTGTAGTTATTATAAATAGTAATTACATGACATCAAGGTAAGATCTATCTATGGAATAATACCCGATACGCATAATTATGTTTTTCCGTTAAAATTATAACTTCATAATTTATGTATATCTGTAGTGAAGGTCCAACTGAACATTATAACAGTTGAAAAAAAAGGCTTTAGCAACTGATTTTACTTACGGCTCAAGGCGCAAAAAATTCTAGCTACACAGAAATGTGATTCGTCCAACTCCTAAAAAGGTCGTCAAAAGATTTTACCCTACATTTTCAAAGGTCGCTGCCACGGCGACCAAGTTTCCATACGAAAATAACACAAAAATAGTAACCCAATAGTATATTTAATAAATTATGACACAGTATATAGATAACCAGCACCAAAACGTATGATGTTTTGTTAAGAGCCACGCTCGGGTGTCCCTGTAAACAGATTCAGCAACTGAGGGGTTGGCACAAACATTCAAAAATTTCGCCCACGCAATTGTGTCACCTTGTCATTCCAAGTGAGAGAGAAGATAGTTATGCTTACGTATAATAGAGGGACCTCTTCCGTTTTCATACAAATTGCTTACGACACGCATACGCTACGATTCATCAAATAGTTCGATTAGTTAATAGCGTATGCTTATTGTAAGCTAGCTCTGCTGTGTCATATAATTTGTTCGTAATGTACTCGTGTCCTCATTGTGATTGCCCTCTCGAATAGAGAAGAAGAACGCGAAAATCAGCAGGTACCATTCCCCTTTTTTAGACGTTGGGGAATTCTACCGACTCAAAAACTACCGAACCGAAACGGGCCTTCTTATCTGTACACCGTTATTTTTTATCGTTTACATCCCGAAAAACTCGAATCAGGTATCGTTAATATAGGCATGTTACATCAACAAAATAAGCGAAATAAAATACAATAACTATGTATTACATAAGGAGTTGCTAGCCTACGTCACATCGGCCTGTTTCGGTTCGGTAGTAATAGGCACAATTTCGGATTGGTACCGTGCTATGCAGGCGGCTAATGTCAGGCTCTCCTCTAGCGGCAGCTGAAGACCTTACTTTTTGTCCCGAGGTACCGTTCCCCTGGCCTGAGTATCCGAACTCTATCTGTTTACCTCTTAAGAAGACATATTAGGTATAGTGTTAATTGTTTATCTACCGGCTATAAAAACCCTGTGTTAGTACCAATGAGTTGCGTATATCGGCGAATTATGACAAAGTTGCATTTCATTCCGTTCTAGCGAATTTTTCATATTAATTTGGACTTAAGTTCTAGGTCCTCAATGCATATATTTAGATAAAGCTGCATACAAGGAATGCCAGTGACCATTTATCAGCATTTATCTGTCCTTGGATTGCTAAATATTAGCAGACATTTCATAAAAGACATCAGTCTTTTTACAATGATTTATTTAGGACCATATTTCATGCTAAACGATAAAATGTAACAGGTGTCACAACGTGTTCTGTAAAATATTATTTATTAACTCAGATGACATTTTTCAGTGTCAAAGTTATTAATGTTTATAGTGATATGAATCGTGTATGTGCTCTTTAGAAGCTAATGTTAATTGAACTCGGACAAATCAAAATAAGAATAGCATGTTATCTATACAAATTATAAGCATACGAGTATGCTTAAGAATTTAAATAATACCTTGCGGAAAGAGAAGAAAACAAAGAAGGACCCCTCGCGGAAAGAAGTATTTTAGAAATATTAATAAAAAAAAACAAAGCCACGGACTAAAAACCCGCTTACAGTCAACAGCAAAAGTTGATTCACATTTTTCGCAGGTAGTGACTCTTATGCTCTTCGGAATAAGAACTAAAAACTACGAAATATGTGCAGCTACTTCTGCTGTTGACTGTACCAAGTAAAATTATGTTACAAGAAATTATTGCCTAAAGTGGCCACTTTTAGCAATAATAAAGATTATGGTTACTTGTCGGAAGAAAACCACGCTTTGACATGAATGGGCTCCACCGGAGTGATACCAAGGCCTCTCAGAAAACCGGCGTGAAGTAGCACTGTGCTGTGTTTCGCTGCTTGAGTGAGGGTACCGGAGGCCCCATCATGGGGAAAGGGGGATTTAAAGCTTGGCAGCACACTTGTGACTCTACTGGTGTCGCAGGCGTCTATGGGTGGTGGCAATCGCTTATTATCAGGCGATCCGTCTGCTCGTCTGACACCTATCACATAAAAAAAAAAACTATTTATACAAATCTATTGGTGGCGCTGTTTTCGCTGTCAGCTTAAGAGAGATAATAATAATAATAATAAACAGTTCACAACATCACATACATTGGTCTGACTCCGAGATAGGTAGCTCAAGCACCTGTGTTACGGATTTCAGAGTCAACAGTGGCATTACAAATATATACATATAATACTTTACTTTTGTAAATACAAACTTATAATACATAGCAAACACCCAGACCAATACAAACAGACATGTTCATGCACACAAATGTTTGTACAGTGCGGGGATCGAACCCGCAACCCTTGGACCAAAGGCAGCGTTCACTACCACTGTTCCAAACGGGTCGTCGTTAATTAAGTCGATCGCAGGACCATGAATAGCAAGGGTAAAACTATTATTGAAGTTCAGTAATGTGAACCTATGAATAGTATCTTATACGAAGTACTCTTTTCCTCCGTCTGCTCATCTTCCACCACATTTACACCTACAAAACCACAGGCTTGTAGGTAAGTATAAAAAATAGTAGTTATAATAAAAGTGAATCCAGTCTTTTATTTAACAGCTCATAGCGTTTAAGTGTATTATTAACTTGTCGTTTACACGAACCGAGCGCAAAACAGTTGACTGATTGATAAGCATAATCGGTTAAATAAATCAGTGACTTTTAGACGTGTCTTAACTCTTTACTGAAACGACTCAGTGATCAGACTCAGCCAAATGATTCACTGTTCCCAATCTCCAATGTTCGCCCCGAATGTATCATTCGACTCAAATAGATCTCGAGTCGGAATGAATCGAATGAGATGAACGATCTGATGAGCCGAATGATTCAAATGAACTAAATGATCTGAGTGAGCCGAATAATCCGAATGAGTGGAATGAATCAAGGATCTATCTGAGAGTCGATGTTCCAAATGAAGCGTTTCACTGTTCCGCATCTCTGCACTGATCCAGATGCAAATGTTCCAATCTTTTGAAAGATACGTTTTTGCCAGGACTAGTGACTTTTTTGCACAATTAATCCCAGTCTCGCGACTTACATAACGCTAGGGTCAATTTTGTTTACGTTTTAAAAACCAATTATGGCGCATTAACTAGCAAAAAATGTGATGCATAAAATTATTATTGGTTTCGTAGTACTAGTAGGTACTTCACAGTAATTATGGAGCAATTTGTAATTTTGGCACGTAATTTTTGTTAACACGCGGCTGCGAGCAGTGAACTGCAACATAACTATTAATTAATACAGACAACAATTTATCTGGCATGAAAAAGTCCGCGTTTAGTATATTTTTTTGTTATACAATAACAAAAATTTTTCATAATAATTCTGTAAAATAACTAAATGTGAATTTGAATGAAGCCTTGTCACACAATGTGGTACAGTTCGCATCAAGAGTAGCTTAACGTATTAGTACAATGTCGGAGTAACATTTTGTACGTACCTACCCCTTAGAAACTAACTATAATAGGTAGAACGGTTACTTTGACATGGTACTTGAGTGTTAAGCTACTTTTGACGCTGACCGTACCTACTTTCTTATTAAGAAAAAAATCCACAAATAGGTACTGTTGCGTTCAACTTCAAAAGAACCGTGAACTTCAGACCGTGGGAGAGCCACGCTTCGGCATGAACGAGCCGGCTCGACCGGAGTGATACCACGGCCTCACAGAAAACCGGCGTGAAGCAGCACTGTGCTGTGTTTGGCTGCGTGAGTGAGGGTACCGGAGCTCTAATCTGGGGCAGGGAAAGGGGGGTTTAAAGGTTGGCAGCACACTTGTGACTCCACTGGAGTTAGCGGTGTCCATGGGCGGCGGCAATCGCTTACCACCAGGTGATCCGTCTGCTCGTCTGCCACCTATGTTATAAAAAAAGTCTTTTAACTAAAATACTTACATCTTGCCATTCCTCGTGCGATGCTATTGTAAAATTATGTCCCCAAAACTATGTTGCGACACAAATGTGTTACCTACTCGTATTGATACGGTCGAAACTTTACCGATTTAAAACTCACTTGTAGGTGGCGATTAGGACACTATTCGATATTTACAGATCATAAAACATACGTTAATCTTTCATTGCACCAGCTACATATAAATCTGCGTATGGCCTCAATAACCGTCGCAAATGAATGCTATCATTAAGGACATTTCACCAGTGTGTGTTACAAGTAGGGTGGCCAGATGCCACTGTTTACAAGCAACATTCTGTATACGGTAACTAATTTTTAAATGTACTATAGCGTTATCGGGTAGACCCAAAAAGATGAGGTTGGACGTCGTCAAAGATGACAAGCCCCAATAAACTGACAATAACATACGCACAAGACCGTGAGAAGTGGAAGAGTAGAAGTAAGCGCGGTTATTTCCGTTCGTCCCTACTGGGGGCGTCCCCACTGGGGAGAAAAAAATACAGGACACAGATAAATAGACAGACACACAGACGCAAACACACACACACACACACACACAGAGTCTCTTAGCGGCTTATGGTATAGTTGTCCTGTAAACAATCATCGTCAGCCCATTTAAGTCCTCACTGCTGGGGCACGGGTCTCCCTCAATCACATGAGGGGCAATTGCCATACTCACCACGCTTGGCAGACGGGTTGGCGAGGGTTTTGATATAAATGCAGAGTTTTCCTTCTCTGGGTGCTGATGATCATGCCAGCAGCTTTACCTTAGTCGCCTTTTACGACACCTCGGTAAGAGTGAGGGTGGCCAATTCTACTCTGCCGGGGACCACACGGCCAACAACAATAAATAACGGCCTGTAAACAATAAACAATATGAATAAGTGAACAAAGTCCAATGTTATTAATCAAGACGGGATTTAACACGATTATTATGTGATACAACATTGTGTACTCACATATTTTACTTGACGTTTCGGCTACGTTACAGCAGCCGTGGTCACGAGCGGACTGATAATATAGTTATAATGCAAAGCGAAAATTTAAAAAGCTATAAAGTCTAATGTTCAAGATTCTTAAGGTATGTGTGAAAATCGGCTTGTAATACGAATTCATTGCTTTCAAAAGTATTTTTTTTTATATTTCACTTTATATTTCCACTCGACCAACAGGGGTCCTGGGTTCGGAAATCGAACCCGGTCGAGCAAACGTTTTTTCTATGCGAAAATGTCAGAACTGCATTAGTTCCGACTTTTGCCACGTACCAAACTAGTGTTGTCTACCCTGTGAATTATGACATCGATTCTGTAAAACTGCGTATCAAATTAAAATACAAGTAAATTCTCAAAGTACTACTTAACTACGTGTTTTAATTTTATAGATAAATATACGCCTAGATACACTAGTTATATAATAATTTACAGTACATAAACAGGTGAAAATTTGCTAAATCAAAATTTAATTGAAAACAATTTTTTTTTTTTAAAGTTTAAAAATACTGTATTGAAAACACATTTCTCTTGAAAATGTGTACTGCATACAGTTGAAATTATTACTTGCACGATTGAAAGACTTATTTGAAATTATCAATTAGGTCTTTCAATCATTATTATACACTTTCCGAGTAATCCTGAATTCTTTGGTAACCTCAAAACAAGAATGTATATCTTTATGGTAATAGCAGACGAATGTGTTGTGTTTTTTATTTTACTCTAATTTTTATGTAATGGCTTATCGATATATCGATATTCGTGACGTCACCAGTTTGTCAAGCCTTACCGCAAATTTCATATTTTACCTACTTAAATTGATTTATCCATTAACCCCCACTATCAAACCCTCACCAGTGGGGATTATTTTTTTTTACTAGAAATCCCTCACTAGTTAAATTAACTCAACATAGTGGTGTTTTTTGGAAAAATAATAAACAACATAATCCCCACCAAACGATGTAGAATCTAAATAATTAAACAAAAAGTGCGTTAATCAGTACGTTTAATTAGATAAGGAGAGAAAGAGATGATTATAATGTCAATATTATAATTATCTCTTTGTCTCCAAAAAAGTGGTACTGAAATTTTGCCATGAATTAACTCTAGTTGAGCATAAGGTCAAATTGGGCCCTGTCAGGCGAAACGTCCTTTGGTCTAATGGTTTAAGTACCGAGCCATGATCTCGGGGTCCTGGGTTCGATTCCCAGGTCGAGCAAAGGTATGTTTCGAATTTTTCGAACGTAGCTTGGGTTTGCGATCACCAATCCGCATTTGGCAAGCGTGGTGATTAAGCCTAATCCCATCATAGTAGCGATGACTTGATTTCTATGATAGAGGCATTTGACCTGCAGTGGGACAGTAAGTAAGCTGATACTTAATTGTACTTTACTTTGGCGAAATATCACTACATATCGCAGGGGAAATTAATACAGGGTGTATCTGTGAACATTTACATCCATTTAACCACGTGTTCTATCAACCATTCTGAACAACAAAATTTGTTCTATGACTTTTGGAAATTCGCATAAAAAAATGTCAACTTCTCATACAAAGTCGGTCACGTGACTTGATCATTTTTATTGGGGAATCGAAATAATTTTCGACTAAAGTCGTAGAACAAGTTCAGAATGGTTGGTAGACACGTGGTCAAAGGGATGTAGGTAAATATCCACAGATACACCCTGTATACTATCGTCAGTACTGTTTCAGTCAACAAACGCAAGCAATAAACGAAATTTTATTTAAGGAAAATTATATGACGATAATCTTATTTACCTGTTAAATGTGTAATTTTCCAGAATTATTGCAATTTGTCACATGACTACCATTTACGGAACACACCACTATGTCGTCTAATTCCACTTGTAATTAAAATAATAAATGAATATTCGCGTAAAGTTGCAAAATATTATTTCTTAATATCAAGCCGGACCGAACTGGCCTCCTATTTGAAAAAAGGTTGACAAGCCTGTTACATTATCATCGGTCTCTTTTTGCCATAAGATACCGTGTTCTCTTTCCCACGCTCTATTGGTCCTCTAGCAGGGCGGCATCCTATGCTTCTGATCTAGGTCGGTCTGTACACTGACATACATGTGGGATGGGGTTTGGAATAAAGCCAGGGATTTAGGGAATAAGTAATACTATATTTATTATCTTAGCGTCGTCTGTACACCGTCTATACACGTCGTCGACCATTCGTCGTCCCTCTCACTCTCGCACGTAATTCTGATTCAAACATCGAACTCATTCACGTACCTTGCCATGCATCTACCGATCACCAATCCTACATACATTTATTTGCTTCCTGCACTGACATTCCCTGTCCAGCCATTGCTGGGCTCCACAAACTCAGTAGAAGATTTTACTACCTGGGCTCAATATGCTCACTGTTAGTATGTTTTGTTTATTTATTTTGTATTTTACTAATAAGTACCTATTAGCATTTATAGTTAGTATATATTTATTTAATATATATAGTATAGTTATACAATGTATTTTTTCTTTTTCTGACCATACTGCCTTACCCCTTTTCAATTCGCTATAGTTAACTTCTATCCCGAGGTTGTCTGGAAGATATTGCTATTAGCGATTAAGACTACCTACATTGTACTAATTTAATACCATAGACTAAGATCTAAACAACTTTGTGCAATAAAATGTATCTATCAAATGTCCTTTGCCTGAAGGTTGTCTGGTAGAAATCGCTTCCAGTGATAAGACCGCCGAAATTGTACAATTAAGTTTCTGTAATGCCTAGATTTTAAAGTTGTGTTTTTTTTGTGCAATAAAGTATATCTATCTATCTATCTATCGACCTATGCTATTATAGACATCCAAAATATACTAAACTCACAACGAATCTATTATAAAATTAAGACCTATTAATTCTAATATCGCCATCTGAGAAATGGCACGAGAGAGGAAAAGAAAACCAAATAACGTAAGGATATTATATTGAAGTTCAAATCAAACACCAGGCTACTACTACACAAAAGATTTTTTATTACCTACTTCAGAAAGAGAAAAAGTTTTTTTTAAATATTTAAAATAACACAATAATAGAAAACAGACTAAACACTAGCGCCCCAGAAAGGCCCAGTCCACGCCGCTTACCCCCTTGAGAGTCTCCTGAGGCGGCCTAAGGTACGCGGGACAGACGGCCATCGCCATCCTTACGTAGGTGTAATAGGGCCAGGGGTAACGGTACCCATCTGTCCGGAAGGCATACTCCCTGTGGGCGTGCTTAAAATGACGCCGCACTTTCTTCTCCAGCGGACAATGCCCGCACAAGAGACACTGGCGTAGGGTGAATGACCCCCCTCCCCTCTTCCGCACCTGATGGAGACGTTGAGACGCTAACCCGGTCAGGGGAGGGGAAGGGGCACTGGAGGCCGCGGCTTGCGGCGAGCGGACAAGAGGGCGCAGCACATCCTCGCGCGGGTGCGGGGGCGCCTTCACAACGCCTGCAGGATGCCGACGCCGGTCACTACCCCAGCGGAGGATCTCGCCCGTTGAAACTGCTGTCTCGGCGCCTGGACTGCTCACCGGCGGCTTTGCAGATGCAGGAACGGGCGCTGGGAGCGACTCGGTGGCGTTCGTTGGGGGAGGCGACGGGCGGGGAGTTTTATGCTCCCAAACCAACGAACCTACGCCTGGACATGAAACCTTGGGCATCGCGGACGCTCCAACGGGTGCGGAGGGCACCTCCGCCATCATAACGGGGACCGGCGAGGAGGACCCCAGGCGGGCAGCCTTGGGAGCTCTAGTGGGCGAATCCAAATCTATACACACGTAACCCGCCGCTGGCTGCGGGGACGTTTTCGCGGATGCGAGGGGTGCCTCCTCCCTCGGCGTCAATATATCCGAAGCCAGGGACTCTTGGCAAGGTATCGGCGGAAATTGAACCGGGGAGACAAACCCCAGTTCCGGTGGCACTAACACCGACCGCAGGAAGATCCGTATAGTGTCCAGGGACCTATGCAAACATTCGGTGTGGCTAGCCACTTGGATAATTTGGGCCCGAAATTTGGCGCAGCAGGAGCAGCATCCTGAACAGTTGGCGCAAAAGAAAGTGTTCATAGTGTTCACTTCACTGCGTATAATACACAATATAATAAAACTCAGGAGCGTATGCACTGCGGAGGCTAATAAAGCAGAATGACTGCAACGAGCCCAGCGAGTCTCACCTACAGCGTGAGAAATATCAAAACTACCTTACAATTTACTAATAAAATATCACTAAGAGCTTAGGTTGTTTACTCACTCACAATTTCTTATGCCCTGCATAAAAATTTTTCGTTCGCCCCGTAAGGTCTCCAAGATGGACTTCTCCCTGTCTCCCTGTACACATAAACACATGCACATGCAATCCAAATAGTGCTTAGTAGGATGGGCTCCCGGCTGTATGCCATTTGTCGTAATGTGACACTGAGTTCTATAGTGTTTTACAAGGTGACTTAACGTGACACAATGCGACACTTGCTACGGAATAAAGTTTATTTTCATGACATTTATTCTGGAGATCTGGTCACCCTTGTTACGGTCGACACGTAATCTAACGTAATAGGACAAGTTGCTGGCGACGAGGAAGGGCAGGCTTGTCAATTTGATATACGCCCTTTCTCTGTTCTCGTTTCATATTACTGTCACACCGATTGCTATTATAGTAATGATGCGTGCACAAGGTTGCTATGTGAAATTAATAGCTCAGCATCTATTTTATTACATTACTTTGGTACTTGGAGACCTAGCGTATATCAAGGATAATGTCTGAACCTTCGAAAACATTACGCATAAGGTTATTATCTTTCTTAGTAGTGCAGTGATTCGGAGGTCACCATTTGAAGTGGCTACTGTGCTTCGGTCCCGGGTGCGATACCTAAGCTGGATCAAATATTAGAACTTGTGTTTTTCTGTTGAGTCATTTCATTGGATCCCGGAATCTGGAAGTAGGTAGTCTTTTACCCCTGTGATTTGGAAAGCACGTTAAAGCTATGGCCCGATCTCTCGCTGATTGTCACATTGACGACCCGCTTGGAACAGTAGTGATCGCTGCCTTTGGTCCAAGAGTTGCGGGTTCGATCCCCACACAGTACAAACATTTGTGTCCATGAACATATCTATTTGTATTGGTCTGGGTGTTTTCTTTGCATTATAAGTACAAAAGAAAAAGATTACATGTCTATATTTATAATCCCACTGTTGATTCTGATACTCGTATCCGTAACACAGGTGCTTGTGCTACCTATCTCGGAGTCAGATCAATGTATGTGATGTTGTGAAAATATTAAATATTAAAAAAAAAATTGTTGCCCCTCCAAAATATGAAGGTGAAGGTGTAGCGAGTGCACTGGTGTTTGCAACAGTAAAATATTATTCCTACGTGAGTAATATCTGAGGTAGGCTGCTTGCTGATATTATTATAATTTTTGATTAATTTGTGTAGTAAGCCATAATAAAGGTAATAAATACTAAAGTTTCAGTGTATAGACCATTGGTCCATCTGTAATCTATTAAAAATAAGCGCTCTCTGCTATACTTTTAGAAACAATTTAGTTTGAAATGACTAGTTCATTTTATTTTGTTATGGTTCAGAACTATATGGATAGTTTTTGTTTCCTTTTGTTATTTATTTTATTACCTTACCAAAGTTAGTTTTGGTTGTTAAAAAGATTGCTGAGTGAATTACAAAATATGCCTGTAAGTTTATAAAATTTTTTTAGCAATGCATGGAATTTGGAGAATTATTCACTATTGTTGGAAAATTTCATTCGGCCAGTAATTAATAATTGCAAGGAATGACTAATGATTAATGGGTGCTATGGTCATCAACTATGAAATAACTTTCATTAGACACTCTCAGTATCATGTTTCACACTCCTATCAATAATGGGTTCCTGTAGTATGCTTGTAGAATTTTTCGAATGGACAACATTTCATATTTTTAACATGTCCATATTGTTTTTTTATATGAAAATAGACATAAAATGAACGGACCCATATTTTTAATTTTTTCAAAATTGGTCCATTTTCATGCATAAAATAATTATTAAAATTATTTATATTCTAAATAGACGTAAGCGCTAAATGACGTCATCGGACGGCTGAATACCGCGATATTCCTTTGCTTATCATTGTTTTAATAAAAAAAAACCGGCCAAGTGCGAGTCGGGCTCGCGCACAAAGGGTTCCGTAGCAGCAAAGTCCAAAATTACAGTTAAATCAACCTATCTCAAAAACTATAAGAGATACTTTGATCAAACCAAAAATCGTTGAAAGAGTTAATTAGCATGCATCACCTCTATTTTTTTTAGAATTTTATACCCCGTAGTTATAAAAATAGAGGGGGGGGGGACATACTTTTTACGACTTTGAGAGCTGATATCTCAAAAACCGTTCACTTTAAGAAAAATGTTTTTTAGAAAACTTTATATCATTTTAAAAGAACTTTCCATTGATACCCCACACGGGTATGTACATCGAAAAAAAAAATTTCATCCCTCAGTTACATGTATGGGGGGCCCCACCCCCAATTCTTTTTTTTACTATTTAGTGTCATATTTTTGTAGCGGTTCATACAACACATATTCCCATCAAATTTCATCACTGTAGTACTTATAGTTTCCGAGTAAATCGGCTGTGACAGACGGACAGACGGACAGACGGACATGACGAAACTATAAGGGTTCCGTTTTTGCCATTTTGGCTACGGAACCCTCAAAAAGGTACTACTGTCAAAGGTAAATAATACTAGTGTCAACATTGTCAACGTCATTCATTCATTCAACGTTGACAAGTTGTCTTTTTTTTGACAGTTGCATGTCATGGGTTTGGCATTTCGTAAATTTAAAACTATAATGTGCTAGGCAAAGAAATATTTTACATTCTGCCGTCCGATGACGTCATTTTACGTTTTTTAGTTTTTAAAATTTTTCTCAGTAAATAAGCAATATAAAAAATTAATAAATATATATTCGCGCAGCGGAAAAGTAAATGAAGAAATTGTATTTTTTGTTTCAGAGCTTAGCAATTTTGAAATGTTGTCCATTATGTGTAGATAACCCGATAGATAATCCTGATAAATACATATTTTTTAAATCCTGTCTTGACGTTAATTGTCACTTGGAAAAATATAGAAATCGTTTTGGAACATAGTTAAAATCTCAATAACTTCATACAACATCCTATACATTGAACAGTCCCGTATTAAAATAAACGTGTTAAAGTCACCGAAACCAATATAATTTAATTCCATGCTAAATAAAGTTTTTAGAAGTAGCAATGCCTTGTGATTTTTATTCTTATCAATAATTGTTCCTATACATGTTATTTTAATAAAAAGATAAACTTATTTCATATGCAATAAGTTACGCCCTGTATATACAGGGCGTCCCAATTTCTCTAAGAAACCATAGTTTTCATCACCATCATTTTCATCAAGAAACCATCTTACACTCTTTTTTCGTGAAAGATATCCTTAGTGCCTGTTGGCGACTGGCTGAGGTGCAACCTTATTTTTATAAGTAATTTTCTGGATTTTGACGTGCTATGCTCTTCAATAAAAAACTGTCAACTGATTGTGTCACATTAACATCGCTTTGTATATATTTATCTTCAAATTATATAAAATTTACTATTTAAATCGTGCTTTTATCATTCTCCAGTTAGTATACAGTCCACTAGCATCACCAGTAGTTATCATTTGGTCCATTCTCGCCGTTTTGTAAATTTGTAACCATCGTCAATATTTTCAGTAGTGTTCAACATTGTTTTCAACCATCATACATTTTCACGTAAGTATCACGTAGTTTCGTCAGCTTATCATTCACTAGATACATCATGGTGACACAATCAAAAGACAACAGGAGTGCGGCGACGGTGCGCGCACAACGGCTCGTTTTAGAAGCCCGAGCGGCGCAGCGCCGATTTGAGCGCGAGCGTGAGCTCGCTCGCCTCGAGGCAGAGCTAGAAGACCTCCAGCTCCAAGCGGAACTCGATGCCCTCGAGGCCACTCGGCGCCGAGCTGTGCGTGAACGCGCGCGCCCTCGCGGCTCCCGGGCCACAGGTCTGACCGGCCCCCAGGCCACAGGCAGTCTTAGCCCCCAGACCGGCCCCCCAGCCACAGGTCTGACCGGCCCCCCGGCCACAGGCCGTCTCGGCCTCCAGACCGGCCCCCCAGCCACAGGTCCAACCGGCCCCCCAGCCACAGGTCTGACCGGCCCCCAGGCCACAGCACGTCTTAGCCCCCAAACCGGCCCCCCGGCCAAAGGTCCAACCGGCCCCCCAGCCACAGGTCTGACCGGCCCCCCCGGCCACAGGCCGTCTCGGCCTCCAGACCGGCCCCCCGGCCACAGGTCCAACCGGCCCCCCCAACCACAGGTTGACCGGCCCCCCCGGCCACAGGCCGTCTCGGCTCCCAGACCGGCCCCCCCGGCCACAGGTGAGACTAGCCACCAGGTCACAGGTCAGACCGGCAACCTCGGCCTTCTCGGCCACGCCGGCCCTAGGGCCACCGGCACATTTGGCCCTCCCAGCCACGCCGGCCCTAGGGCCACAGGCTACACTCGGTTGTCCCGGCCACGCCGGCCCAAGGGCCACCGGCACATTTGACCCTCCCAGCCACGCCGGCCCTAGGGCCACAGGCACACTCGGCTGTCCCAGCCACGCGGCCCTAGGGCCACCGGCACACTCGGCCCTCCCGGCCACGCCAGCCCTAGGGCCACCGGCACATTTGGCCCTCCCCAGCCACGCCGACCTAGGGCCGCCGGCACACTCAGCTCTCCCGGAGCCCGGCCCTAGGGCCACCGGCAACAATCGTCCCTCAAGGCCACGCCGGCCCTAGGGGCCACCGGCACACTTGGCCCTCCGGCCACGCCCGCCCTAGGGCCACTGGCACACTCAGCTTTTCTCGGCCACGCCGGCCCTAGGGCCACGGCCACATCTGGCCTTTTCGGCCACGCCGGCCCTAGGGCCACCGGCACACGTGGCTAGGGCCACCGGCACATCTGGCCTTCTCGGCCACGCCGGCCCTAGGGCCACCGGCACACTTGGCTGTCCCGGCCACGCCGACCCTAGAGCCACCGGCACACTCGGCCCTCCCAGCCACGCCGGCCCTAGGGCCACCGGCACACTCGGCCCTCCCAGCCACGCCGCCCCTGGGGCCGCCGGCACACTCGGCCCTCCCGGCCCCTGCCTGCCCCTCTCTGGACAGCCCGGTCCTTTGGAAACTGGCCCTCTCAGCCCGGTTGGCCCTACGGCTTCAGGCACTTCCGGGCCTCCTGGCCGGGCCGGCTCTACGAAAATAGACTCTCTCGGCACCCCCGGATCTAAAGGCCCTTCAGCCCTCCCGTTGCTATGGCCTTCTCGCCCATTCTGGCCCTCTGGCCCCCCATCTCTCCGACTTTCTGACTTTCTCATGAAGTGGCTTAGTCACATAAGCCGCAGACACTTACCCACGGCTCCAGTGAGCCGCCCCCCACGGGTTAAAATGAAAAGCGAGCTCACACCCCCGTCTACCTAAATTTACAATCAACCCGGCGCGTTTCAGTTTCGGCCACATTTCTAACGCGCCATCGCGTTTTATAAGCCGCACGTCCGGCCTCAGATTCGACTACCTCTTAATGTTATCAATCTTTACAGTACCACATCTCCCCACCATATTCGATCAAGACTGGACTGGCGACCACAGGCCCACCTCAGAAGTGACAGAGGTGACGACCACCACCACGTCAACCATTGCTTCGACAGCCGTCACCACGTTTGACCAGAACAATACACCAAGAATTGGTCGGCGCACGTACACCGAATGCGACCACACCGAGCCTCAGGCGACCTCGAGGGCCCCCTACAGGGTACACCTCCGCTACTGGCATTAACATTGATGACGTATCCAGAGAAGGCTGCATGAGAATGCCACGATATTTGTACATAAAGGAGCAAAACGAACAAAGATTCACTGGCTACACCAATTCTCGATGCCGAGTCCACCGAGTCCACGGTGACCCCGAGACAGACAACACTCGCAACCATGACTGGTAGGGGCGCCTGCCACCTTGAATCTCCAAGGACGCCCGTTGCAGCCTGTCCCTCCTGTCAATGATGCAACGTTTCTTCTTCGCTCCTCGTCGGCCGCACCGTGGACGTCCTCCCGCGCAAACCTGTCCCGACGGCTGTCACGGAACTCTTCAACTTGTGGACTTCACTTCTAGGCACGATTATCAGGAATCAACGAACTATGGTGGGGGTAATATAGTACTGATCGCGGAACTTCCTCTCACCAGGAAGAGTAGTTGCCGCACCTCAGCTAGTAGCCACCGTAGTCGATTATCGTGTGCCACACTGGGGCTCCGGTATGTTGGCGACTGGCTGAGGTGCAACCTTATTTTTATAAGTAATTTTCTGGATTTTGACGTGCTATGCTCTTCAATAAAAAACTGTCAACTGATTGTGTCACATTAACATCGCTTTGTATATATTTATCTTCAAATTATATAAAATTTACTATTTAAATCGTGCTTTTATCATTCTCCAGTTAGTATACAGTCCACTAGCATCACCAGTAGTTATCAGTGCCAAACACCTACTCGTAACAACTTCTTCATCTGGAAAAAAAATCAAATATGGAAAATTTCTATTTTATTCAACCAATCGATACATTCAGTGTTTAGACAAAATTTATGAAAGAGACATTAGGTTTTATACTGGTCTTTCATATCAGATATCTATTTTATTTATAAATAAATTAAGATTGTAAGACCTAAGATTTCTTAGAGAAATTATATCGTTACTAATGACTGTATCGATTGGCAGAATAAAAACGTGAACTTTATTTTTTCCGTTTCGATTTCAAAAAAACGAAATTGATGTTTCCTTTAAGTAAAAAAATCTAACTTAAGAATTTAAGGTATTTTTTTCTTCATGAAATCTGTGTTACTATTTGGCTATATAATATTAGTAATTATTACATACTATTTGACAATGCATTTGTATTAGCAAGTTGAGAATTCGATTAATAAAAACTGAAAATATTATATTAGTTACAAGAACAAAAGAAGATTGAATGTAAAATATTAACCTAAATTACTTATTCGAATTCGACTTATCTTCTTAATAATAGCTTTTATGGAGGTATCGTTCCATTCTGCATTATGATTTTTGCAATGTTACACCAAAGCAGGCGATAGTGTGCATTCTGAATACACTTTTAAAGGTTAGAATCGAATCTCAGTAATTATTTATTTCGTTATGATTGGCACCGTGAGCGAACGCCGCCGGACAAACCAAGAGGATTATTACTTACCACCGAGAACATTTCATAATGTTTTGGGTAAGTAGATATTAAACGTTTCTAATAACTTAGCCTCAAGCCCTTTACGACAGTGTAAACACACTATTTAAAAGTTTGGTATAATGAAATAAGATTTATTATCACACTTCACATGTTAATTAGATAATATATCCATATATTGTATTTTTGTCATTGCTGTCATAATTGGCGATTTAAATTACGCACAAAACAATGAAATTAGGCAAAGACTTGTAATCCTAAACCTAGTAATTTAGTTTGTCTTGACAATGTGATGCTGAGAAAATAGAATCTTCAATGAAAAACATGAATAAATTGTGCCTACTTAACTCCATGTTTATTGTTTAGGTACCTACTTCCAGAAGACTCAAAGTCAGGATTTCAGAAGTCCATAAAACTATTTAAGAAAATTTATGACTTTATGTACATGTGTGATTAAATTTAAGATATTTTGTTACGACAGTGCAAGAGCTTATGATTATGATTTATAAAGTCGTTGATATGAATATTTGAGCGACTCCCACGCCACATTATATCTTCGCGCTTTAGATAACGCATGCCGAGACTGTATAAGTAATGTACCTGTAGGTATAGTGGGTCTATTTGTCGAGTGTTATCATACGTTTTATGCGACAAGGTTGTAATTCAATCGAAGTTGAATTACACTATTAGGCTCGAGACACACACGCATTTTTTTTGATGTCGCTAAACTTAATCACTAAAATTAATCCTCAATGACATTACTGACAGGATTGTAGTACAGTCAACAGCAAAAGTTGATACACACTTTTCGCAGCTAGTGACTCTTATGCTCCTCGGAATAAGAACTAAAAACTGCATAATATGTGCAGCTACTTCTGCTGTTCACTGTACAATGGTAAGGATTGATAACAACTCGCGTTGCTAGTAAATGATGTATTCGGATGATCACAACGGATATAACATACGTAAAGAAAAATAATGTAGCTTTATTAAAATGACTACGATATTGGTGTCACAGAAAAAATATCTTTAGGTCTGTAGTAATAAAAAAATCTGGAATGAATCTTTGATATGTAAAGATTCATTCCAGATTGTTTAATACTTTTATTTATTGAAATTTGAAATAAAAGTTAAGTGACAAGCTGTAATTCACGAAGACTAATCAAATATCTATAAGGAGAACCTGAGTGACTAAGGTATTAAGTGACTAGGAATGCATTCACAGCCCAAACTACTGACCCTAGAAACTTGAAATTTGAGCAGAGGGTTCCTTTAATAGTGATAGTGAGCACTAAGAAGAGATTTTAACCTTAAAAATTAAGGTGGAAAAAAGGTGGTTAGAAGTTTGTATTAAATCTTTGATGTTAGGAATGTAAAAATGTATACCTATTTAGATTAATAATAATAATTGGAAATTAAAAATAACTTCTCAAATGATTTTTGGAAAATAACCCTTAAAAGGGGTTAAAAAGGGGGAGAAACGCGGTATGTCCGTCATCTTTGATGTTAGGAATGTGAAAATTAGTACTTATACAAATCATTTAAATTAAACAGAAATTCACTTAAACGTTTTTGTAAAATTTAGTAAAGCAAGAAACTTAAAATTGATATTTGGGCACGGGCTTAGAATAAGAAAGTGTCTTGAACTTTTAACCCCTAAGGGGTAGTTGCGCGGGTTTGAAATTTTAATGAAGACTTTTGTAATAAAGACTAAAACTGCGTGAGTAACGCCGCGGACACAGTCTAGTTAAAAATAAATACAAAAAATACAATATATAGGTCGATTCACGAAAGATGACCATAAATGGCCAGCTTTTATGCATGTAATCTCATGAAGTAAAGACTTAAGACAAAAAACATTTTCAATTGAACATAGAATGTGTTTAATCTGAGCCCTTATAATATGTCAAATTGAGAATGAGCTATTTCTTCATGAGATTACATACGTAGACGGTCGCCATTTGAGGTCATCTTTTGTGAATCGACCTGTTCCTAAAGGAGGCTGTTTTAGTCTTCGATTGTACATAAAGATGATTGTTTTTTGTTTTATAATGGATTAGAGGCATACTCGTAGATAATACATACTACAACCTTTTTAAATTGTAGAATATATTTTATACCGAATAATTATTCGTAGTTATTTAAAAAAAAACATAAGCTTCAAGCTCAAACGCCAGCAGCCTACAAAGTATGTATGATAAACAAGGTCACACTTAGCATGAAATAAAATTATACTACAACACTGTGGCAGTATAGTCATTGCCTCAACATTAATATGTAACTCTTCCATTCGAGGATGTAAATTGGATTATATTATCACTCGCCTACTTGCCTGTCCAATTAGATATTTGATAAATGCTCTCAGATACACAGTTGATCAATTTGCATGCTTAATTTGTCTACATTTTTTAATTTGTCACAGTGTAAACATGGAAGCAAGACTAAGATACTCGTATATTAATCTCGAAAGAACAATGAGCATTGATAAAGGAAAAATCTTCCTACAATAGTGTTTTGTTTCATTCATATTACATGATTGATGCGGCTGCCTCAGTGGCGTAGTGGTTAGTGGGTCGCACTATAAAGGGACGGTTGCGAAGAGGTCCCGGGTTCAATCTTCGAGTTGGGCCAAATCTCTAACTTAAGTTAAACCTAAGTTTTCGGTGATAAATTCATATTGTCAGCCCGGAGTCTGGAAGTTGGCGGTCTTGTACACCCGTGCCTCGGAAAGCACGTTAAGCCGTTGGTCCTGCGCCCAATCCCTCTCCGGTTGTATCACGCTAGTGACCCATCGGAATATGAGGGTAAGGGAATAGAGAGTGCACTTGTGTTTGCGCACACACTTGAGCACTATAATACATATATCCTGCGTATGTGGCTGATCGTTGAGATTGGACGCCGTAGCCTATTACAATGCTAACATACTCACAATTAAATTCTTTTCCTAAGACATAAGTACCTAACTAGTACATGGTATACTACGTAAAACATATGGTGGATATGATCCAATATATAATACAACATTCGTTTGATACACTTCAGTTTGCTCAGTTCTTCTGGTTCTGATACCTGTAACGGAAGTGTACCTAAGCTACTGACTATAGAGTCAGGCCGATGTATGTGGTGTTGTCTTTATTTATTTAACTATAGCTTACGAATTACAAAAAGTAAACTGTTTTTTAGAACGGGCTTCGCTTATGGAATGAAGGGCAATATTCAATAAGTAGATCTTTTTTAAGGTATGTATAATGGTTCATCATAAAATGATTGGCACAGGGCAATGTTCGTCGTGATGGACCTTGAAGAGTATAAATACGCTTTAAATTGAGCGTGTAATAAGTTTTGTTTTTATTCATTTACTTATGAGTAAGGCAATAACAGTCAGTACACTGACTGATAATCTATAGATTATGACTACAAAAACTGCCTAAGTATGTATATTTATATGTACGTGCCAGTTTAACGTATTTTTTATGTATTTGATATGATATGGTTTATAATTATTTTCCATATAGGAGTTAACTAGAACGTGAACGTGAAGTGGCATCTCAGCAGGCCATCAGGGTGAGGATGGCAGATTCAATGGGTACTTTGTTAGTTCTTTTGTGCCTGTCAACCTCATATTTGGATTTCACGGCCGCCTACCATCAGGCGGAGTGAGGTCATCCTGATTGGCCTTTCTATAAAAAAAAACTGCAATTATGCCGTATTGTATAAAATTTCGCGTTTCAAATATTATGAATCTGTAAAAATAAATACGGTATTTATATTTAGTCCCGTAGTTTATTTTGCAAATATGTGGTGGACAATATTTTGATCCGTCAATTAATTGAACGTCTTACAAAAAAACTTCCATTATTAATCCAGGAATTTGAAGAAATAAAAACAATTTAAACCTCGTATATATTTTATACTAAAAATAAATCGTTTCAAAAAAACTAGGGAGCTAGGAACTAAAATCCGTTTGTTAGTTACGATGCCACGTACACACACACACACACATGCACACAGACACGTTAAACTTATAACACCCCGCCGTTTTTTCGTCAGGGGTTAAAAACCAAAAATAATAGTCAAGGTTCATTTACCTTTTGAACAAGTCCAAACACAGCTATGATTTTACGTTATATCATGAAGTTGCAGTTCAAATCTTTCGGCTCGGATATATTATTGTATTGTCATCAGAACTACATACAGCTACCAACCTTAGATTTAATTACATCTTAGTTACATACACGACGACATAAAAAAATATATACATGTCGAATTGAGAACCTCTTACTTTCTTTTGAAAACGGTTAATAAAAGTTTGTTAAAGGCTCTCAAGTGTAAAAAATAGAAGTAATGGTAGTAAAATAGTAGTACCCCAAACCAAAAACTTAATACAAATTAAAACCTACTAAACAAATCCTCACATAGACAAATCAAATTGATACAACCTTTTTACAAAGCCAAGACGATGATAATTATAGCTCATATCCGCCATGGTTTCCTGCATTGTATGTACTATTATGTATTCTGTGATTGTATTTATTAATTGTAGGCAACAATTAAAACGAGTACATGGCAAAACGTTTTTATGGTGTTCCATTGTTATCATGTGTTTGTTTTGTGAAAAAAACTACTATCAGGAAGTTGTTGCGTGGTCATCTTCTCAAGACTGGTTTTATCGCGCTAGTTACGTTATTAAGCCAATCTTTAGTACTTATTATTACCATAACTGTTAGATTTTTTTTTCACAGCTACTTCTCCAGACGGTGTTTCGTCCATGGTGGGCGATCTCAACTGGCCAAATACGCAGGAAATATTTTAATGTAGAAGTAACAAAAACAAGTGCATAGTTTATTCCTCATTTCCCAATGGAACACATGAAGCCCAATTCTCGTGCTCGTGACATTTTGAGAACATTGCGGATATAACCTGAAAACCATACAACAAAACTGTGTTTTGGTGATATATGTCGTATGAAAATAAATATCACGAGCACGAGAATTGGGCTCCTAGTCTTTTCCAGCTTGCCACCACTAAAATCTCTAATAGCGCTGGACTGACGGCTTTGGGAAATTAACACTCCCAAACTCCAGGGTAACACTAAAAATTTCGTTACAGAAAACCTAACCTCAGATATAAATATTGCTCTGACTCGATAAGATAGGAATGGTTATCGGGACACCAAGCTTAGCCAGTTGCTACTTTGCCACCGAGGCCTTCATTATTATTGATGCTAAAATAATCCTTTTAATGCAGACTAAGATATTGAAGAATACGTAGAAAATATATATGCAAAACCGAGTTTAAATTTGTAGCGTTTAATGCTTTTATTTATATATAAAGTAATTGTTACTTTGTATACATATCAATGCGTTTATATTATCTTACTTTAAGGTCTGAAACTTTCTGAGCCATTTTCAGTTCCAATATCCTAATCTTGTGTTTTGATGTACTCGTACATACCTGAAACAAACAATATTATAATTAAGTTTGATATTCCGACAAAAACATGTTTAATTTAAAATGATTTGCCTGAATTATTTATCAAAAAAGATTATGTGTGATATTTACATAAACGGAAACTAATTAATTACACGATTGAATCAGATCTTGAATACTAACAACAAAATGCTTTAATGGAAGGTCTTAAATATATTCTAATGTTCGAGTTGATTGTCTGAGAGCCTTATAAGATTAGCGTTATGTTATTTTTTCTTGCAAAGACTTTGACGCGCGCATTTTCGAATTGAATTGCTACGATCCTTATCGTGCCTACTTACAAGCTCGTACACGTACACGTGCGTACAGCGCACTTGTGACTCCACTGGTTTTGCAGGTGTATATGGGTGGCAAAAAAAACCTACAGACACGCCCCTAATAGAAGAGCATACGCGCGTCGTATTTAAAATCATCGGGAAACATTTCGCACGTGTAAGGTACAGAATTCGCACAAATCTAGAAACGCCCAAAAACACCAAGAAGTATTAATTAAAAAATGATAGTAAACATCATGCCTTAAGTTATTATAATAACATCCTATAAACGTTAACAATAGCGGGAAGGCTGCAATTAAGCATGCGTGCTATGGGGACGCTGGCACACAAGGTTGCCACTTACTAAAACCACTTTGTTATCTATTTAATAGCATGCTAAAGTTTTAAAAAATGATGATAAGACTGTGCGAAATAATATGCAATGGATAAGCCATGTCTAAGAAATTAATATAATACGCAGTAACAAGAAGTCCATCCAACACTTCAGAATTTCTTCAACCACATGTGCAAAATCACATTCCTCTGCAGTTTGATTGGTTACAACTAACTGTTCATATTTTCTACAAATTTTACAGTACTCCATGTACATATAATACATGTTGTTATGTTTCATTTTTAATTTTAAATATTAATAGCTGCCCCCATGTATTGTCGGTCCATATCAATAAGCGACGGTAAACATTCACACTCAGATAGGCCATTGGCTCATATGCCTATGAGCAATAAAAATAACTTATCGAATTGGGAGCAATAAAGTTTGTTCAACCCTGGTGCCTGCGTCGGAGTTCATGGTCAAGCCAGCGTTGCATAACCGCGATCGCCCGCTGCGACTGCACCGAGTCGCATGCCGACGATAACGACACCAGCAATAGACGCGTAGTCCTTATCTTCGGGTTCGATTCCCAGTTGGATCAATTAAGAAAACTTACTTTTTTATTGGTCTCAGGATTGGTGAGTAATTTGTGACAAGCGCATTTGTTTATGTAGATAAATAGATACTCTTTATTTCACAAGAAACAAAACTTAAAATCTAAGTATATAGGTATGTATATATTTTATTACGTCTAGAGTATGTAAGTAGTGTGTGTTTGTGAGCGACTGCCTCGGTGTCGCAATGGACAACATTTCATATTTTTAACATGTCCATATTGTTTTTTTATATGAAAGTAGACATAAAATGAACGGACCCATATTTTTTCTTTTTTCAAAAGTTGTCCATTTTCATGCATAAAATAATTATTGAAATTCTTTTTATTCTAAATAGACGTAAGCGCCAAATGACGTCATCGGACGGCTGAATACAGCGATATTCCTTTGCTTATCATTGTTTTAATAAAAAAAAGGTACTACTGTCAAAGGTAAATAATACTAGTGTCAACATTGTCAACGTCATTCATACATTCAACGTTGACAAGTTGTCTTTTTTTTTGACAGTTACATGTCATGAGTTTGGCATTACGTAAATTTAAAACTATAATGTGCTAAGCAAAGAAATATTTTACATTCTGCCGTCCGATGACGTCATCTTACGTTTTTTAGTTTTTAATTTTTTTCTCAGTAAATAAGCAATTTAAAAAATGAATAAATATATATTCGAGCAGCGGAAAAGTAAACAAAGAATTGGTATTTTTTGTTTCCGAGCTTAGCAATTTTGAAATGTTGTCCATTGTTAGTGGGTCGCACTTTAAAGCGACGGTTACTCTTGGGGTCCCGGGTTCGATCCCCGGGTCGGGCCAAAATTTGTGCCTGAGTTTTTCTGAAATTCTCAGTGTTAGTCCGGAGTCTTGAAGTTGGCGGTCTTGTATCTCCGTGCCTGGGAAAGCACGTTAAGCCGTTGGTCCCCCTCCCTCTCCCTCCCTCTTAGGTCGTGTCACACTAGAGTCCCATCGAAATAAGGGTGCGGGAATAGAGAGTGCACTTATGTCTGCGCAACAATACTTGTGCACTATAATATGTCCTGCGTCGATGGCTGATCGCTGAGATTGGCCACTATAACCGAAACATCGGTTTGGAGGACATTATTATTCTTATTATATAAGAAGGTACCTCTCAAAATAGCACGAGCCTATTCCCATCATAGTAGCGATGACTTAATTTTAAAAAAATGTCTTCTTGTGAAACAATATTTTTATAGTAATAGCCAAAGTCAGACACCATTTCATTAAGGTTGCTCGTTCGGTTCAGTAGCGCAACGCTATGATGTAGTCGTATTAAATTGAATTTAAGACATTTGAATTTAATAAATAAATTTAAAAATACATATTACAAAAATTGTATTATATCATATACATAGTTCTGCACCAGTAGAACTAGTGAAAACCACTTTAAAATTTCATCTAAAAATGTATATTTCAATATGACTGCTAAGTCATTCCATTAAAACTTAATTGAGCTACGTAGGCTAAAGTTAAGTAGTACACAAGACTTTAACTATCATTAAAGTAATTATAAAGAGTATACCGCTAATGACAAAAACTATGCAACTTAATTAACTGATACAGATCTATGGAAGGTAAATGGTCACATAATCTTTTCTAACTGACAGAAAAAGGTAGCCCAGTTTAGGGCAGGTACTACGTTTGGTATTAGAACTATCACATAATAGCCATTAGTGAGAACACCTTCCGCTCACCTCATTATTGAGATCCTACTACATACGCGGATAAGATATCTCAGAGGTTGAAAGTTCAAAGAGTTTATGTTGACTGACGTTATCTGAACTGCGATGTTCCGATGTATACACATTCAATTAAGAGTATTCCATGCTAGTGTTGTCGAAGAATCGATTGTTTATGTCCAACCAAATGTTATGTATGATTGTTGATGTACCAGTAAAGATTAAGAGCCGTGAAACCGACAACCGACCCGCCAAGTCGAGCGCGAAATGTGCGCATATAAAATCTAACTATGTAAAGATAGATAGATATACTTTATTGCACAAAAAACTCAAATTAAAAAACTTACATGTACAATTTCGGCGGTCTTATCGCTGGAAGCGATTTCAATAATAATAGTATTAATAATAAAGAAAACGCAGTAAAGAACCTCTTAGCTTTACTTAGAGATTTCATTCAGGATGTTTTTGGTGGGATAAACAATTACTGGAGTGGAGACCACGTCTCGCAAAACGTAGTGTCGGACGCCCTCAAGCTGTGGAGTGTCGATTTGCGCAAGATGGCTAGATGCGAGTAGCGGATTGATCAAAGTGACAAACATTTAGAGAAACGGGGCTGTGACAAGCTGATCATGGTGATTAAAATCTTAAAGGATAGTATCGGTTACTATCAAAAGATTATATCGATATTTACCTATCGTTCGGTACCACATCACATGCTGTATGGTCACGTGTCACAAGTACAAGTAAAACATAAACCTTCATTCAATGTAATAGGATTTAAATTTGAATGAGCTTGTTTACTTATGGAACTGTAGGTACAGGAAGATTGCGTAAAATAATTGCTGATCATCGTTGAAATGGGAAGATTTGTTGATTTGTTACGTAAGGTTTTGGGTAATGGAGGTCAAAGACCATAAGTTATGTGTACGTTAAGCGGTCACGATTGTTTAATAGAATACATCATTGTGATCTTCACGATGAAGTTTATATTAACTTGGTTATGTTTGTGGTTCTGTACCTACCCTATTACTTGGTCAATAATACACCGAGAACAAATTAACCCGTTACCTAAAAAACTAGACTTGAATATGGTAGGTATTTCCCTGCCTTTAAAAAATCCGCTCTTCTAAACACCTCATTATCTACGTATTTACCAACGTTCAAATTATATGGTTATAAGACAACAACATAACTCGAGATGCTTCTATTAACAATTAATTTATGACGAGCTGATTTTTTTTATATTGGTACAGAGAGAACGTACATTTATAATATGAGTTCAAGTACTTACCTTGTGTGATTCAACGTTATATAAATTCTAATAGATTGAGGAATCGTGCTTTATTTCTTTGAAAACTGTAATTAAGTACCTACGCTATAGTTATGGTAGCATTTCATTTCCGCATAAGAAACACAGCTCCCTTATTGAAATCTTTGTAAACTCGTGCATTGTGACAAAAAACGCGTATACTCGTACGCATGTGTATTATGCGCTTCCAAAATGGCTTAGAGGCACACATACAACGTAAAGGGTTGCCCTTAAATTAAATAATAATAATATCCTCCAACTGATTTCGCCTAAGGCGGCTAATATGAATGATCAGCTTACGCAGAATATATTATAGTTCTCAAGTGTGTGCGTAAACACAAGTCTCACAGCACTATCTATTCCCTTGTCCTCATATTCCGATGGGACACCAGGGTGACATGACCGGAGAGAGATTGGGCGCAGGACCAACGGCTTAACGTGCTTTACGAGGCACGGGGGTACAAGACCGCCAAAAATGTGTACCTTAGTTTTCGGTAAGAATTTCTCGAACCCGGGACCTCATGCGCAGCCGTCGCTTTATAGTGCGACCCACTAACCACTACGCCACCGAGGCAGTCAACATAAATATGCCATAAATTATTATACATATATAATGCCGAAGCGCTGGTTTTCAGATGTACCTACGGGTAGATGACAGAGGCACTACGCATAAAATGGACAACATTTCATATTTTTAACATGTCTATATTGTTTTTTTATATGAAACTAGACATAAAATGAACAAACCCATATTTTTTCTTTTTTCAAAATTTGGCCATTTTCATGCATAAAATAATTATTGAAATTCTTTATATTCTAAATAGACGTAAGCGCCAAATGACGTCATCGGACGGCTGAATACAGCGATATTCCTTTGCTTATCATTGTTTTAATAAAAAAAGGTACTACTGTCAAAGGTAAATAATACTAGTGTCAACATTGTCAACGTCATTCATACGTTGACCAGTTGTCTTTTTTTTTGACAGTTACATGTCATGGGTTTGGCATTTCGTAAATTTAAAACTATAATGTGCTAAGCAAAGAAATATTTTACATTCTGCCGTCCGATGACGTCATCTTACGTTTTTTAGTTTTTAATTTTTTTCTCAGTAAATAAGCAATACAAAAAATTTATAAATATATATTCGAGCAGCGGAAAAGTAAACAAAGAATTGGTATTTTTTGTTTCAGAGCTTAGCAATTTTGAAATGTTGTCCATTAAGGTACAATAACGCAAAAAACAGAGGTGTAGAATAAATAGTAGGTACGATTAGTGAGACGAGAAGAATGAAAAAACAATGAGATGTTTAAATACAGCAATACACAAAAACAATTACATATTTACGGAGTATTAAAACCATAATAAATAATTTTAATAACAAGTTAAACACCGATTAGCTGAAAAAAATTACTAGCTCAGGCATAAACTTTGTCAGAAATTTTACATTGACATTATACCGCGTTTTGCCTATGACACGACCTGTGAGCTTGTAAAACCTTATTGCGGTGTGTCCACTCATCTCATTTCATTCGCCATAATTAGATAAGATACGCGGTATTTGCGCGTTGAGTAACCACTGACCACTTTTAGAGCGTGCACCGTGTGAACGCAGTTTTTATTCGTTGCGCTTAACTTTATGATTTTCGCACTTTCGTTAGGCTTCGTCTCCCTGTTCGTCTAGTGGTATATGTACCGGGCTGTGATCTCGGGGTCCTGGATTTGATGCCCGGGTCGAGAAAAAAGTATGTTTAAAATTTTTCGAACTTAGTTCGGATTTGTGATCACTCCGCATTTGGCAAGCGATGTTATTAAGCCTTATCCAATAGTAGCTATAGCTTGATTTCTATGATGGAGTTTTTGCCCAGCAGTGAGACACTATTGTGGTAGTTATTGGCTGATACTTTACTTTAGGCTTCGAAACCTAAGTAAGTAGGTACACAACATCTTACTGATTTTAACTGCCCGACGCGACGGCGCCAAATTTCATGGTTTTGATTGCCACTCAGGACAGGATGTGTTCGATGAACACCCATTAGTTCAGAGTCTCGGTGTACCTAATGTTCTCTTACGTACAAAATGGGTATTGTGATTCATCTGTTATCTAACATTTGTATGAATTTATTAAATAAAACACACCTACATACACGCGCACGCACGCACACACACACACACACGCACACACACACATACACATATTATATTATGTTTGTTGTTTGTTGTTGTTAAGTGTGTTTGAGAGTTCTACTTAGTAAAGTAGAACTCTCAAACACACTTAACCAATGGTACATGCTTTGTCGTTTAACTACTTTGTATATTATCTTATTTTCCATCGATTAATTTCTCTCTTTATATCTGAAAATTCTGTATGATTTGGCATGGTGCAGTTTATGGGTAAACGCAATGTTTAGGCTATTCTATTAAACACATTATACTTAGGTACTTTTATTAATTGTATAAATAAGGGAAACCTGTTATTAGCTTTACTCTTTCTAACTTAAAAAAACAATGTTTATGCAACCTGTAATTCTGTTGGTTTTCTTAATAATAAAAAAAAAACTATTGAAAGACATATCCTACTTTGGTATAATTTCAAAACCCCGTATACTTTATTCATTACCTGCCTTACCCTGTTCCGTAGTTATAAAAAACCGGCCAAGTGCGAGTCGGACTAGCGCATGAAGGGTTCCGTAGCAGCCAGTAAGAAAATAATTAAGTAATCTCAATGGACAACATTTCATATTTTTAACATGTCCATATTGTTTTTTCATATGAAAATAGACATAAAATGAACAGACCCATATTTTTTCTTTTTTCAAAATTTGGCCATTTTCATGCATAAATTAATTATTGAAATTATTTATATTCTAAATAGACGTAAGCGCCAAATGACGTCATCGGACGGCTGAATACAGCGATATTCCTTTGCTTATCATTGTTTTAATAAAAAAGGTACTACTGTCAAAGGTTAATACTAGTGTCAACATTGTCAACGTCATTCATACATTCAACGTTGACAAGTTGTCTTTTTTCTTGACAGTTACATGTCATGGGTTTGGCATTTCGTAAATTTAAAACTATAATGTGCTAAGCAAATAAATATTTTACATTCTGGCGTCCGATGACGTCATCTTACGTTTTTTAGTTTTTAATTTTTTTCTCAGTAAATAAGCAATATAAAAAATGATAAATATATATTCCAGCAGCGGAAAAGTAAACAAAGAATTGGTATTTTTTGTTTCAGAGCTTAGCAATTTTGAAATGTTGTCCATTAAGGTACAATAACGCAAAAAACAGAGGTGTAGAATAAATAGTAGGTACGATTAGTGAGACGAGAAGAATGAAAAAACAATGAGATGTTTAAATACAGCAATACACAAAAACAATTACATATTTACGGAGTATTAAAACCATAATAAATAATTTTAATAACAAGTTAAACACCGATTAGCTGAAAAAAATTACTAGCTCAGGCATAAACTTTGTCAGAAATTTTTACATTGACATTATACCGCGTTTTGCCTATGACACGACCTGTGAGCTTGTAAAACCTTATTGCGGTGTGTCCACTCATCTCATTTCATTCGCCATAATTAGATAAGATACGCGGTATTTGCGCGTTGAGTAACCACTGACCACTTTTAGAGCGTGCACCGTGTGAACGCAGTTTTTATTCGTTGCGCTTAACTTTATGATTTTCGCACTTTCGTTAGGCTTCGTCTCCCTGTTCGTCTAGTGGTATATGTACCGGGCTGTGATCTCGGGGTCCTGGATTTGATGCCCGGGTCGAGAAAAAAGTATGTTTAAAATTTTTCGAACTTAGTTCGGATTTGTGATCACTCCGCATTTGGCAAGCGATGTTATTAAGCCTTATCCAATAGTAGCTATAGCTTGATTTCTATGATGGAGTTTTTGCCCAGCAGTGAGACACTATTGTGGTAGTTATTGGCTGATACTTTACTTTAGGCTTCGAAACCTAAGTAAGTAGGTACACAACATCTTACTGATTTTAACTGCCCGACGCGACGGCGCCAAATTTCATGGTTTTGATTGCCACTCAGGACAGGATGTGTTCGATGAACACCCATTAGTTCAGAGTCTCGGTGTACCTAATGTTCTCTTACGTACAAAATGGGTATTGTGATTCATCTGTTATCTGACATTTGTATGAATTTATTAAATAAAACACACCTACGCACACGCGCACGCACGCACACACACACACACGCACACACACACATACACATATTATATTATGTTTGTTGTTTGTTGTTGTTAAGTGTGTTTGAGAGTTCTACTTAGTAAAGTAGAACTCTCAAACACACTTAACCAATGGTACATGCTTTGTCGTTTAACTACTTTGTATATTATCTTATTTTCCATCGATTAATTTCTCTCTTTATATCTGAAAATTCTGTATGATTTGGCATGGTGCAGTTTATGGGTAAACGCAATGTTTAGGCTATTCTATTAAACACATTATACTTAGGTACTTTTATTAATTGTATAAATAAGGGAAACCTGTTATTAGCTTTACTCTTTCTAACTTAAAAAACAATGTTTATGCAACCTGTAATTCTGTTGGTTTTCTTAATAATAAAAAAAAACTATTGAAAGACATATCCTACTTTGGTATAATTTCAAAACCCCGTATACTTTATTCATTACCTGCCTTACCCTGTTCCGTAGTTATAAAAAACCGGCCAAGTGCGAGTCGGACTAGCGCATGAAGGGTTCCGTAGCAGCCAGTAAGAAAATAATTAAGTAATCTCAATGGACAACATTTCATATTTTTAACATGTCCATATTGTTTTTTCATATGAAAATAGACATAAAATGAACAGACCCATATTTTTTCTTTTTTCAAAATTTGGCCATTTTCATGCATAAATTAATTATTGAAATTATTTATATTCTAAATAGACGTAAGCGCCAAATGACGTCATCGGACGGCTGAATACAGCGATATTCCTTTGCTTATCATTGTTTTAATAAAAAAAGGTACTACTGTCAAAGGTTAATACTAGTGTCAACATTGTCAACGTCATTCATACATTCAACGTTGACAAGTTGTCTTTTTTTTTGACAGTTACATGTCATGGGTTTGGCATTTCGTAAATTTAAAACTATAATGTGCTAAGCAAATAAATATTTTACATTCTGGCGTCCGATGACGTCATCTTACGTTTTTTAGTTTTTAATTTTTTTCTCAGTAAATAAGCAATATAAAAAATGAATAAATATATATTCCAGCAGCGGAAAAGTAAACAAAGAATTGGTATTTTTTGTTTCAGAGCTTAGCAATTTTGAAATGTTGTCCATTGTAAAACAATTGAGTTGACTAAATGGAAAGTAAATTGGTGGAAGTTAAACGGTTTATAACGTATTAAAAAATACTTTCTAGATATAATTCATACCAATTTTTGTTGTTAGTTTCATGTTATCGTATATTTTTTTAGTTTTATAACTGTTTTATTATGGAAGTTAGAGGGGGTGGAGGGGGACGACGACGACACTCATTTTACCACTTTGGTAGCGTCTCTTGCGCAAAGTATTGAAGTTTAGATTTTTTTTTATTACAAACTTCAACATCATTTTTAAAGACCTATTCATAGATACCCCACATGTATGGGTTTGATGAAAAAAAAATTAGAGTTTCAGTTCGAAGAATGGTGGAACCCCAAAATTTTTTTTTTACTATTTTTGTGTAAAAATCTTAATGCGGTTAACAAAATACATCTATTTACCAAGTTTCAATAGTATAGTTCTTAAAGTTTCGGAAAAAGGGACTAACATACGGACGGACGGACAGACTTACAGCCAGACAAACATGACGAATCCATAAGGGTTCCGTTTTTTTCCCATTTGCATACGGAACCCTAAAAATGCCCGTGACGTGAAAATAATACGTGTACCATTTCAAAAGACAAATGTATAAACAGATAACACAAACAAAACATCACGTATATAAATAAATAAATATTCAAAAAATCTATAAGGGAAAACGTTTCTTCAGTTAAAATACTTAATAACAGTACTTAAGAACAGGTTTTAACATTTGTTGTTGTTTCAATAAAGCCTAGTTTCCCTGGCAAAAAACATAAGCAGGCTAACTGCGTCAATTAAAGTCAAAAACATCTCACGTTATTTTGTTTTATTTTTATTAACATACTTCAATCGAAGACTTCTTGCGCGACCTGACCACAACTCATCTTCAATCCATCTAACTATTATGCGCCGCAAACCGCAGAAACGAAATTCCTTTATTCCAGAACTGGTACTTGTTTTGCTTTCATGTTGCATTCAACAATAAAATGGCACTAATCTTATGCACTTTGGGAATTCAAGTAAGAAATAAAAAAACATGTCGCATAATGCAATATGCGAGGTTATTCTCATTCAGCGTGCGTGCATCCCTCATTTCGAAATGACGCAATGATTCGTTTGTAACTAGCACTACCCGATTTGGTGATCCGTGTTTCTGAACAAACATTGTCGCAACGTCAGCGTTTATGTTTATTCCATTTTAACCTTTATGAGTAGCTGCAAAAGAGCTGTATAAGCGTTTTAAAGATTTAAGCTTGTTTGGAACGTAACGTTCGTTGTACCTGCCGCTTATATCCAGATTATATCAATCGGTGGGACACACCTTTTCGTCGATAACAGTAATGTTTAATTCAAATACAATTTATTTCCGCATTGAACCATTCGAAAACAAATACAGAATTAAAAAGCATAGAAATACTTTATTTGAATTTAAGAAATCCCAAGGAATTCAGAACTATTTCATTTTTAAAGTCGTCAATATCGTCATCTGTCAAAAGACGCAAGTAACTTAACTCATATTTCACTAAAATCCAGATTACTTTCGATTGCATCAAAAAGCCTTCTACACGCAACAGCTCTCTCGGAACGATATTGTTTTATTTTCTCATAAGTCTTTGCAAAATGTAGCGGCTTAATGCGTCTAAATTTGGCTAAATTTCACAAAATGAAGGTATTACGCAAAACAGAGAAGCATCGCCAAATCCTAGCATCAATATGACACAATGTTTTTAAGTGGTCAATTATATCAATGCCGGAAGAGCAAAAAGTAATGCGACTCCATTAAACCGAGTTATTCTAAATTTAAACTTCAAATAAAAATGAGGTTATATATTATATTTATAATAGTTTGATAGTGAATAGTAATCCATATGGCGAAGTAGATGTCAGCAACGATGATTATTTAATATCAAGTACAAAAATATACTAGGCCTTATTGACCGTATGAAAACTTTTTCTTACAAAAAAAACTTAACTTGAGTGATACTATAAGAATTCTCGGACAAAATATTGTAATTTTGAATTTACAAGTATAGAAAGCTACTAATTCTTGGATAATTCCTTCACTTGAGTATAATTTGTAATGAAACACAATTTAAGTAGGTACATTGCAGAATTGAGAGAGACGCTGTCTCTTTCCTCCACCAAAAGTTGTCAGAAAGAAATCGCTATTAGTATAACCACCGCATTGTACCTAGTACTATTATTTACTGTCGCTTTTGTACCTTCGTTTTATGAGCAATAATAAGCTATTTTCATAATTATAATTGCATTGCATTAGGAATTTAGGATGCATAACCTAGGCTACGTACTTTAACGTTCAGAATTCGTTTGCCGTCCTCATTTCACGTGTCGTCTCCCAATTAGCATATAATGGGCATATGAGGTACAACGGGGGAATTAGAACATGATGCAAAGACTTATGTAATTGGGGTTATGAGGGTTTTCCGCGTTCGTGGACCTTAACATCGTGGCTATTAAACCGATTTTCGTCTTTTTCCTAATTAGTTTGAATGCATTATGTGTATGACAGTGTAGTCACCAACGTTTTTTATTTATATTGCGAACAAAAAAAAATCTGTTAAAAAAATCGCCTTCAAAAATCACGAACTAAAATGTGTAGAATAATATTTTTTTTACACTTTATACACTTTAAATACCATTTTATGACAGTACACTCGAGACAAGGTGTTATCGAAGTCGAACACACATTTTCATCATGTTAGGTTCTGATGAAGGGATCCCAGAGAAGTCGAGTGTAACCTTAAAATTGTATAGGCACATGAAATATTTTTGTATTTTTTATCAAAGCTGCACTAGTTTTAAGTACCGGGCCGTGATCTCGGGGTCCTGAGTTCGATTTTCGGATCGAGCAAAAAGTACCGAAAAATGAAACATTAAAAAAAAAATTCTACGAAAAACAAACCGCCTTAAAACACCAAAAAAAGTGTATGAAGTGTTAAAAAGTTTTTAGTTCGTGGTTTTATAGTCAAGTCATTAGGTCCCTGGTGTTTTTATAAACACCAGAGACCTAATGACTTCACCATGCATGTGTAACACATCTTTAACGGTTTTGATCTTTATGATATGTAATAATAGCCAAGTCCGTTTTGCTTTTAATTGAGATACGCTTTGCCTCCCTTAAACATTCATCAAGGATAGTACGATCATTCAGTTTGAAGTAGCCAATTTCATCAAATCCGTTTTACATTACACAGTCATTAAGAAACAAACATAACATTCTAACTTGTGCATTTTAATCGTTGGAATTAGGATTGCCAAATTAAAATAGCAAACCTTAAGCGCGTTAGAATTTGTTATCAAAAATGCCGATAAATACGAAGAGAATTAATAAAGAAGAACGTTTACTTACGAAAGACATTGTTAATTGTATAAAAATACAAAATGTGTTAAGATAGTATGCCTTTAAAAAAGAATCGTGGTCAAAATATTGAAAATTATTTGAACTAAATGCAAAATACAAAACCTACCTAGCCAATTTGTATGGAATAGCTGATGTTTTTTTCCCATGTTTCTAGTATTCCTTTCACATGGATATCACGTTTCAGGTCAGAGACATCATGACAATGTTGGAACCAGAAACCAGGGTGATCTAAGTTTTTTTTTTATCTAAGCGCGTATCATCCTAGACCTCATCGTCGCTTTCCATCAGGTGCGATTGTGGTCAAGCTATTGACTAAAAAAGAAACAGTAACAGAATTGATAGAGCACGATGGCTCAATGAATAAGAATGCACCTTCCACACGGCAGGTCGTAGGTTCAAATCCAAGCGTGAACCTCTGAATTTTTCAAATCTATGCGCGTATTTCTACCATTATTTCAGCGATGAGGTAAAACATCGGAAGGAAGCCTGCAACCTCTCGGATAGTTTCTGATACGTGTAATTTAGATTCAATCGTTCTGGTTCCCCTGTTTAAGGGTTGCGGAGTTCAGACCGCAGTCGCTAGATGGGCTCCAAAGTGACAGTACTGGACGAAACCGGGAAGAACACGCTGCAGGGGTGAATGAGAGTTACAGAATTGAAAGAGAAATCAATCCTCTATAGCTCTGAAGTCTACGAAATGTTTGCATGAGTATACGTTTTGGCTTGTTAAATCATTTACCAAACAGCTCTTGTCGGAAACTGCCGACATAGTATAATTATGTCATTTTAGGCATACAAATAAGCTGTTGAAATCATTTGCGCACAAACACCTTGATTCTTGGTAGTGTAAATAAACGTCCACTTTGTCTGTAATAAGACAAATTACGACACTCAGAAATAACCATGTAATGATTTCAGCATAATATATTAATATTCAAACAGCCCTTTGAACTTATCATAAACGCCTTGTTAACGCGTGGGTGAAAATATTCAATATTCAACTCTGTTACAATGAAATAAAAGACTAAATATGTGATTTCTGTCGGCGACAATTTCAATGGTGATATGTTTAGTTTTTAGGCTCCGCGCATACTTGATATCGACAACAGCCGCTGGTGGCTAGCGACTTTTATGGTGCCTTTCCATTGAAAATGTGCTATGCAGCTGTGCTGCGAAGATGTGAAATGTAGGTACATGATTGGTAAATACTAGACGCATCCACAGCATGTAGCGTAATGATTGGTGGATGTCAAACGCATCCATAATAACGTAGCGTAGCACATTTGTTGGTGGAAAGGGACTGTTAATCTCATTACACGTGTGTGGCGAGAGACCACTCGTTATTCAGTGTCCACGAAACGGCACCATTGGTGGTCACTCGTGACTCGACGTCCGCGACATGCGATCTATAGCAGCCATTTGCCACTCTTAATGCAGGTTTTGCTGTGTCTAAAATTTGGATGTGGTTAATAGCGCTTTATTTATTATTTGGAGATCGATCAAGCCGCATGCCTCAGAAACTATCGTGAGACTGTACAGTAAGTGAATGATATAAATTGTAGCGACCACCATAGTGGTTGCCACTGACTACTCGTGGCAGCCGCCGACCACCTCCGTCTTCGTCATTATCTTAGATTTTTGTCCCGGTAGCGTCCCAAGCTGTCGCTTAGAGCCCAGGGTACGCTTTCCTACTGCGACTCCTCCACATCACATAGTCTTGTACATCCCTAGTAGTCAGTTTATTACCACGCATGTACGATGCGTGTCCTTTATGATGTCAAGCCACATCTTTTTAGGTCTACCCCTTCTGCCGGAACCCAGTGGTAGTGGCATGGCCAGACATTTGTTTCCCTAATACACCTTCGTCTGTTTGGTATCAAAGGAGTTGGCGTGCGATGCAACCAATAATTGTGGTTGGTGGCCCGTTTGCGCGAGCCTTAGTCACGAATATCCTGAAGCGAAACTCAACAAGCGTAATTTTGACATTTGTAGGTACCATTTCTGTGAATTGTGTGAACCTAGTGAAGACATTGGCCCGTTACATAATTTGTTTATTACTATATTGCATCTAAACATGATTCTCACGCAAGCTAACTTTTGTATTGTCTGACTGAAAACTGATGCAATTTTTTTATCTCAGTCAAAAAAAGGTATTTATGGTTAAAAATAGAGAAGAGCTTTCATAACTCCAATAATATCCATAGTCTACGTATCTCTACGGCTTATTATCATCTATCTATCTATCTCAGCGTAACAGTTCCGGATGCGGAGCAGTCAGCATCGAACTGATCTTAGCGTTTACACCTACCAAAAATCTGTTAATTTGACAAAAATCACTTTTATTATTACAATACATAAGGTTAAGGTGTACTTTTATTTTTTCCTCATTTGTTCTCGAACAACAACACGGACTTTAGCGTATATTTACACACAGTTGTCTTTTGTAAAATGCTCAGATATTTTTGATAGGTTTATATGCTAACGTAATTTGGATGCTGGATGTACTTATGCTTTCCATTGACAAATCCACCAACCCATATTAAAGCTTGCACTTAAAATGCATGTTCAGTTAAGAATGACTCAAGAAAACAGCAGAATAAGCCAACGGAAAACCCGTGACTGGTCGTTGCGTTAATTTAACGGTTAAATTATGTCAAGCAGTTACGATACATAAGCTTAGTCAATTTAAATCGGTACTGTTCCGCATTTGTTGGAGTGATGAACTGTAATGATGACGGGTCAAGGTTTTTTTAAGTGAGTAAATTCTTTAAATAGGTACGTATTCAAGTTTTATTCATCAAATTGCTAAATCAGATGTAGAAACTGTTTATTAATAAACATTTACCCTCTTATTCCGTGCCGTGTGGTCCCCGGCAGAGTAGAATAGGCCACCCTCACTCTTACCGAGGTGTCGTAAAAGGCGACTAAGGTAAAGCTGCTGGCATGATCATCAGCACCCAGAGAAGGAAAACTCTGCATTTAACTTAATACATTTAATTTAATATCAAAACCCTCGCCAACCCGTCCGCCAAGCGTAGTGAGTATGGCAATTACCCCTCATGTGATTGAGGGAGGCCCGTGCCCCAGCAGTGGGGACATAAATGGGTTGACGATGACGATGACCCTTTTATTCCATACGTAGTTTGAAATAAGTAATGGGATTAATACTGGGAATAATTGAAAAATACTCGTAATACTTAGTAGGTAAATCAAATATAATACTCAAGTTAAACCACCCGGGCGTCTAGTTTTAAATTAGTACTACAATAATAACCTCAAAATATTGATTCAGTAACAATGAAAGCTTGTGCCTGTGACAGTCGATTCCGTTTTACACTAAAGTTATTTGTGAGAAAGTATTTGATTTGTTTTTTGGATTTCATCTCAAAAATATAAGCAGTATCTATTTATATTACTTGGAAACCTTGCTTAAAAACATTTTTATTAAATATTTTTACTTCAGACAACAAAACAAGGTTATGTAAAATGAAATGTCACTGAACGAATGATTGAATGATTCGATCAATTTTCACACTATCCTGCGGTACTAAGTGGTCTATGGTTAGTCGAGGATTTGTAATAAGAATTTAAGAACTAACAGTATTAAGCCGGTATCAGAGTAGTTTTTTTGTAATAAGAGGGCTACCTCATACAGGGGTACTCTGTAACACTTCAATTTGGTACTATATTGGGATCATGGTCTGACCCTCTTAGCTAGTTCCGTTACCGGACGACAAGGGGCGGAAATAGCTTTCATCCCTATGTTTTTCTATAGAGACAGTTATATACTGTGGCTTTCTTTCTAACTAGATGACAGTCCATGTTGAAATTACAACAGACGCGATGTCAAGAAATCACTTCTAACGGAAGTGCACACTGCCATAATGGCTCGCCCTATGTTGATAGAAGGTGAAATTCCTCATAGGCAACTACGAAACCCAGCATTGAGTGTGACCCTGAAACGCACTTAGCCGCTGTTATCATTTCCACCCATGTTTCTAAGAGAAAGTTGTTCAGTGTAATCGACAATGCAATAAAGATATTTACTATTTCTAATGCTTTCTGGTGCTAGAGGTTTCGGAACTCTATCTTAATTTACAGTACCGTATGTTTTTACAGTTATTACATTTATTAAGTTTTGAAAACCCTGTAGCTACGAACACTGCCATGCACTTGTAATGCTTGATCTAAATATACTTTGAAACCGAGTTGATTTATTGACCTATGTGCGGCAATAAATAAATCTATGCATTGAAGACTGATCTAATCGACGCCAGAAGTTTTATTTATGTATTTTGCATGTAGCTCAGAATTTGAGCTCTATAGAACTAGAAAATTTTCAGATAACTTGACATACATTGACCTGACTCTGAAAATCAACTTTAGGTTTAGGTATATAATCAACCAGAATCAACATCGATACGAGAAACACATAGACATACTTAGAATAGTGTAACACCCAGACACTGGACAAACACAAAGTTCATCACACAATTTTCATAATAGGAATCGAACCCACGACTTTTTGAGCGTGTAATGGAATGGGTCGGATCGACCGGAGTGATACCACAGCCTCGTAAAACCGGCGTAAAGCAGCACTGCTGTGTTTTGCTACGTGAGTGAGGGTACCGGAGGCCCAATCGGGAGAAGGGGGTTTAAAGGTTGGAAGCGCACTTGTGACTCCACTGATATCGCGGGTGTCTATGGGCGGCGGCAATCGCTTACCGTGAGGTGATTCGTCTGCCACCTATAGCGTGAAAAAAGCGCCATCGGACCAGTTACCATTTGTTGTTTCATTCTTCATTTCATTTTCATGTACAATCGAGTAAAACAAAGACATTGTCAAGACTCAGTAAACCCATAAATTTTGCCAGCAAACATTTGAATCGCAAATTATATTATAAACATTCTACGATATGAACAAAGTATGCGGAAACAAGCAATTTACAAGTGGGTGCATTTATTTGGTCTTGCCTATAAATCAGCTAATTTATCTACAAAGCCGCATAAATAGAAGTTGCACGACAAACTACTATGTATTAGAAGAGAATAAGTATAATTATAGCTGACAGCGGTATATTAGGCTACTAATTCGTATTATAAGATTTAAAAGGCGAATGAACTTTAGTAAATTCTAGCAATGTAATAAGTTCCACACTATACTCATCATTATCATAATGACAATATAATTATAGTCCTTTATCCCGAACACCTTTTAGGCACGATTCGACCATTTTTTATCCGTGGATAAATGTATGGTAAAATTATCAAATTTTAATGACAGCGCTATACCATATATTTAATATAAGAATAAGATTGGTCGAATCGGTCCTTAAATTGATAAATTCATCAACAGAATAAGTCATATTAACGTCACATTTTTAGCTATAGTATTACAAGTTTAAGGGTTTCGTTTTTTAAATAGATTAAATGTTAATAGTAATCATGAGACTGTTTATAACACACGCAAAGTTCACAGCAATACTGATATCTTGATTTGAACTATTTAATTCGATTAATTTTTATCAGTGGATAAATGTATGGTATAACGTCAGATTTGTATAGTATGACAACGCTATATCATAAATAAATAAAAATATTTCACAACATCACATACATTGATCTGACTACGAGGTAGGTAACCGTAACAAAGGTGTGTTACGGTTATCAGAATCAACAGTGGGATTACAAATATATACATGTAATACTTTTCTTTCGTAAATCATCATCATCATTATTTCAGCAAATAGACGTCCACTGCTGGAAATAGGCCTCCCCCAATGATCTCCACACAGATTGGTCCTGTGCCGCCCACATCCAATGGATTCCCGCTACTTTTGTAAATGCATAATTTTAATACATAGAAAACACCCAGACCAATACAAACAGACATGTTCATGCACACAAATGTTTGTACTGTGCGGGGATCGAACCCGCAACCCTTAGACCAAAGGCAGCGTTCACTGTTCCAAACGGGTCGTCAAATCATAGATTTTTCAGATACAATAGAGATTCGACTTTTACCTCTGAATACGGTTGGTCGAATCAAATCGTAAAAGACCAATACGGGTTTTCGGCATACCACTGTCTAAAAACATTGCCGATAATTTTTTTCACAATCTAAACATTAGAGGTTAAGATTGTTTCTCCAAACTTGTGTTAACTGCAAGTAGGTACATACAAACTAGCGTGTTATGTTATTATAATCCTAGGCAGAAGGAAATTACCATCTCCAGGGCAATAATTTGGAATTTAGAACGCCAGACGCGCTTCTGGGCGACTATTTATTGGGAATGCAAGGAAAGGCACGATGCATTGGCGGATATTAATAATGATATTATGCACAAAGCATGACTAAGATGCCATTTCAGCGTTCATATTCTAACTGAGTTTGGTAATGTAGCTACGGCCGAAAACGATAGTTTTCTTGTTTTAAAGTAAAATAAGTTTTTTGTCCTAAACTAAAAATCGTAACCCTAATATTTTTTATTACTGCTGTTACTTCAAAGTTATTATTTACTTAATAACTTTGAAATAAAAGTTAGTATAGGTACTAATAAATAAAATAAAACATAAACTAATACTTATGTTTATGTGATAGGTGGCATATGAGCAGACGGATCACTTGATGGTAAGCGGTTGCCGCCGCCCATGGACACCCGCGACATCAGTGGAGTCGGAGTCACAAGTACCAACTGCCAACTTTGAAACCCCTCTTTCCCCCAGATTGGGCCTCCGGTACCCTCACTCACGCAGCGAAACTGAGCATCAGTGCTGCTTCACTCTGGTTTTCTGTGAGGCCGTGGTATCAGTCCAGTCGAGCCGGCCCATTCATGCCGAAGAGTGGCTCTCCCACGGTCAACTTCACTTCTCAGAGGTCAAATGTAAAGACGTCATTTTGAAACGGGTCATTGATCAATCGCAATGATTTCAGTATCCATTCGGACGCAGGGGTCGAGGGTTCAATTCTTGCACCAGCACAAAGGTTTCTTGGCAAATCTGTGTTGTGGCCGGGTGTTTGTTGATTTCATAAGTTTCATATATAAATAAGTAAAGTATCAGCCTTTAATATACTGTTCCACTGCAAAGAGTTACCTACTTAAATAGAAAATTATAAGTAACACAATTTCATCACACTCATAATAAATAGTTTTTCAAATTGCAAACCAAACACATGTCGAACCAAAAAATATTATCAAAATATTGATCATGATATCAGTAACAGCAGGACAGTGCTATACGTGAGTCACACGTTAGAAAGAGACTAACGTGAAAAATGTTTAGTTTTGGACATCTGTCACGCTATCACTGTATATCATGCTAAAGCAAAGTGTAACGAATTTAATAAGACCTCTCATAACTACCTGTATAATTAATGACTGACCGGATGGCGCAATTGGTAGTGACTCTGCCTCTTACGCCAAAGGTTGTGGGTTCGATCCCCACCCTGGACAAACATTGGTGCGATGAACACTTGTGTTTGTTCAGTGTCTGGGTGTAATATATGTATTTAAGTATATATTTGTGTTCCTCTGTTGTCTGATATCTCTAACACAAGCGCTTAAGCTACTTAGTACGGAATCAGATCAACGTATGAGATGTTGTGTTTAAATAAAATAAATTAAAAAAAATAATAATTTATTATTGACTACCTAATTTATTTCTTTTTTCGAAGAATGGAATCAAACATACATGATTTCATCACCCGAACACTACTGTAACGAAGACATAACAGTGATAGTCCGTCTTGTATCAACAACTTTAATTAAATTACGCTTACATCGTACCTATGTTCAGTCCAAATCTAGAATACAATGAGAAACTCCTTGGCATACATATTACATGTGCTCCAATTGACTTGTTCTTTTTTGTAGTTACAGAAATCTACGTTACAGAACCAACATTTCTAACGCAACGATTTATCAAGATCGTCTTCAGAAGCAACGTAAACAAAGTAATTGTATATTTTATGGAGCAAAATTTGTCTGAAATTGATAGCTATTGTGACAGCTGGAACTGTGACTTAAAGTTGGATGACTCTAGTTTTTTGATTGCTGCTATTTTGAGTGTATGATTTTTAGTACGAGTACTTAATGAAGATTCTGGCGGTAGGACTAAAACACTGCGTAGACTGACGCAATTCAAAGGTTTCAAATTAGTTATTAGTGTACAAATTTGGTGTTCATTTTTGCAGTAATGTGCCGCGAAGTGATCCTTAAAATAAGAATCGTTAAATTGTATTGTTTTTAACACTGCTATAGTGTGTCGAGTGAGTTGTCACGTGACAACTAGCTTGGACCTAATAGAGTCTTAAAACCCGCGATTGTGTTTAGAGTGGTATCGGCAAAATCCGTAGGTCCATAAAACGCCAAACATTGGCGATTTATTGAGTGACTGTGACTTTGACTGACTACGACTGTTGACTATCCACTTATTCTCAATAAGTTACTTGACATTATCAAGATATCTTCGGAAAGAGCCATATTATAAAAAAAAAACTTAATGAAATTATACCTATACAAGTAGTAGAGCAATAGATACATGTCATGTAAATGGTATTCATATCTGCATCATCGAATATTACTTTAGTTAAGGTAGGTACAGAGTCCATCATTAGTCTAATTAAATTTTAAAAACCACGTAGCTGAACACTTAATAACAGAATAACACGTATGTGCAAAAAAAAATAACAAAATAGCCTTGTTTAGTTTGATTACATTCCGTAATTTTAAAATACCTACAGCTACTCTTTGGAGGACAACTAATTGATCAAGTTTGTTTTGTGTACATAAATCTCATATTCAAACCATTACAATCCTCCTTTCTTTGGCAGTCGGGTAAAAAAGTAAATTGTTGTCATATTTTTGGGGAAAGTATTAGCTATTAGAAACTATGAGATATATCTACATAGTATATCTAAGTTTTGATGTTATTATACTGAAGAACATAATAATGTTAGGACAACAATAATAATTAAGCCCAGATAAGGTTTAGTCAATAAATTGTCGAAATTCATTACTCAAATCAAATAAGGTATATACCATTTTAACCGCAACAATCATATATGTATCCCGTAACAGATTTCTAGTAAATTCTTAATTTCACAATCTAATACCCAATACATTCAAGGTCAAAATGTCAACCCTTATTCATGATATCCAATGACAAATATATAACACGTAACAAATACTAGCTTACGAAACGTAATAGATATTTTGTGAGGTCGCAAAACGGGCATGGGAAGAGCCGTGTCGTAACTGAATTGGGTAGGACGCAGACTGTATTAGAATTAGATGAAGTAACCGTGTTCACGTGATGTGACTCGGGTACATCTCGTTTAAACTGTTAATCGAGATGATAATAAATTATATTCGAGTGAATATTTGTCCTCTCGAGTCAGAAGAGCTAGACGCTCTTAAAGGTAGCTCCTTAAGTCTGCCAAAAATTGAAATATTGTCCTCGGGATCTAATAAGTCAAGTGTACCACCAAAAAACCCAAACGAATAATTTATACTGTTGATATCTATCTATAGCACATTACAGAATGTGCTATAGACATTTTTCTATTCCACTCGATTACCACAGGGTAATCGAGTGGAATAGAAAAATGTCTCAAACCAATCGAATGGCAAAATATTCTTTAAATTCCTTTGACATTATTAATATAAGTAGGTACCCTTGACTATTCGAATATCGTTTGACAATTATTTGATTTATGCATGTGCTTTTTTATTATTTGTTTTTTTAAATTTAATTCAATTGTATTATTTAAGTAAAATTTAAACTTGTGTGCGTGTTGGAATCATTTCTATAAGCCACAGGTATACTGTAATAATAAATAAATAAATAAACGCTTCATTACTATGTCTACAATGTGCTTAGCTAAGATGCGATAACTGGTAACTTTGGATGTGAGTTTCATAGGTTAATAACAATATTGAATATTTAACGAGTCAGCAGTACAATATGATTTGAAGTTATGGACCCGTCTGGCAATTAATTCGTTATTTTATTGGGCTTAGTCTATGCAAATTTGATCCACGCCCAAGTAGACGTCTTGGTTTAAAATAGTTGCTAACAAAAGGGGCTGTAAAGAATATGTTTGATAGCAGTAGCCAGATATTAAATTACGTGTGAATTTAGAATGCTTACATAAAATTATTTAAATACAATTCTAGCAATAGATTTCCTATTTCTATTGAACTGCTAATATTTGAAATTGGTTTAGAAATACGAATAAATACCCGTTATATTTTTAAAAAAGACGTCTGGGTTACAGGCATCAATTAATTTGTACTGCCTTTTCATTGTTGGAGTTTACAACAGTATGGTTGTCTCCATTTTAGCCTGCCTATCTATAATCCCAGGGAACTTTATTACTGAGAGAACTTGAAGACAATGATTTTCAATTTCTATCATTTGTTGAGTCGTTGATTTCTCGTTGCCAGTTTTGGTTCTTTGAATGAAACTGATTTTAACTTGACGGTCAAAATTTTTTTCGTTATCAGACAAAATATCCACTTCTAATGGTATTGTGAAAAATTAAGGAATATAACGTTACGGGTATTTATTACGCCACCTTCTTAACAGTTGCGTCTAGAATTTCCTCAGCTTTGGTTTTATTTAATAAGCGTGAACGGTCGAGTTACAATGAATGATAAAAGAGGTTAATTTTAAATTTATTCGGTGAAGCACATTTGTAGCGGGCAGTTTGTTCTTTGCATCCTTAACTGTTAATACCTTGAATATCATGTTTTGCGCATTCAAGGATTTTTCATAAGGTGCGTTTTTTATTACCTAGTGAATTTATTAAACAAAAAATTGTGTCCCCATGAACTACTTGATATCTACTGCCACGGCACATTGCATTACGAATTACGCCACCCGGTGGTGCCCGCGATTTTATATACATATAAATAAAATAAATTAATCAAAATAGCCTATGAGTTAATCCAGGTCCAAGTACTTGACACGTCTGCTCAACATTAGGGTTATTCATCATCATCATTTCTGCCAAGAGACGTCCACTGCTGGACATAAGCCTCCCCCAATGTTCTCCACACAGATAGGTCCAAAGTTCTCCACACAGATAGGTCCTGTCGCATTCAATGGATTCCCGCGATGTCGGTCCACCTTGTGGGGGGCCTGCCACGGCTGCGACTCCCTGTACGTGGCTTCCACTTGAGGACCTTTCCGCCCCAACGGCCGTCTGTTCTCCTCGCTATGTGCCCTGCCCATTGCCACTTGAGGCAGGCAACCCTTTGGGCTATGTCTGTGACCTCAGTTCTCCTGCGGATCTCGTCATTTCTGATACGATCACATAGGGAGACTCCGAACATAGCCCTCTCCATTGTTCTCTGGGTGACTTTGAGCCTCCTTAATTGGCACATTGTAAGCAGACACTATTCGTTTAGGGTTATTACTGAATGTTATTGACCTGTGCTCGTCACCTGAGATTACTTGCTATATTGTAAGAAAAGTGTGGTGGTCAATTTTTGAACCTACATCTTCAACCGTGCACAGCCGTTGACAGCGCACCTGTGACTCCACCGGCGTTACGGGTGACTATGGGCGGCGACAATCGCTTAACATCAGGGGATCCGTCTGCTCGTCTTCCACCTAACACATAAATAAATTAAGCAAATTGGCACTTTGCATCTGAGCCATTTTAGCGCAACGCACCGTCACGTATCGCATATACGCATCGCATATACTTTAGCCGCTGTTAATGTCTTAAGTTATTTGAAGTATAAAAGAAGTGGTTTCAAGAACTTGAACGTGATATCGTTTATACCTCTTCAAAAAAGCTGTTTTACAATCTTGTTTAATAGATAATATTCATCGATGTATAGATTAGATAGGTTTTTTTATGAGAAAGGGAGGCAAACGAGCAAGCGAGTCACCTGATGGTAAGTGATCACCGCCGCCCATGGACATCAGCCATACCAGAGGTATTCGCTTAACTATAATATTGGAATTTTCTTTTGTCTTATAAAAATGAAATGCAAATGTGTATGTATGTATGCAAAGTTTAATATAGATTGATACAGGTATTATTCAACGTCAATCCATGTCACTTTACTCAGAACTGCTATGTTTAAATGACTATCAAAGTGCTATTGTGTATTATACTGAAGGTGTTTAACAAACAACATAAATCAATAATTGGTTTTATTGCAAATTGATCATCATCATCATCAGCCCATTTAAGTCCCCATTGCTGGGGCACGGGCCCCCCTCAATCACATGAGGGGTAATTGCCATACTGACCACGCTTGGCAGACGGGTTGGCGAGGATTTTGATATAAATGCAGAGTTTTCCTTCTCTGGGTGCTGATGATCATGTCAGCAGCTTTACCTTAGTCGCCTTTTACGACACCTCGGTAAGAGTGAGGGTGGCCTATTCTATTCTGCCGGGGACCACATGGCAAATTGATCAATGGGTGCCAAAATGATCATTGTGTTAGCCGTACAGATTCTGCCCTTATTTATTGATTTCAATTTGTATTTTTTTTTTTGCGGAGTTCAGGAAAAATGGTTATGAAACATTTTTGTCGTTTTTTCCAAGATTTGGCTTTGTGGCCAAGCAGACTTCTTTTATATCAGGGCAGACTCATGTCAAGTTGAGAGGGTTGTTGCAGAAGTCCGTCACAGAACAATGTTCAAATGCCCTCGTAAAACTCCTGTTTATTCATATAGTAGGTAATTTAAAAACTACGATATTATTAAATAACTGCCTACTAAACTGGATGACCACACAGAACTTACGGAAGCAGCTTAGCCAGTCCGGTTATCTATCACTGACATTTACCTATCGGATTATATCTTGGTATCTAAGTAAATATAGGCTTGACTGAAACGGTTTACGTTCACCTGTTGAGGTGTAACCGCTTCGAGAAATGTATTTTAGAGAATAACCGGGATTTGGAACAGGAAATAATTTGATATTTTAATAAATAACTACGGAATAAAGAGCACGAACTTCAACAGATTTCGAGATAAAACTTATCAGAAAAGACCATAACAATGGTACATATGTGAATTACCAAAAAATTATGTGTGTGTACCAAAACACTCTGGTGTGTCTGAAACAAGACCAAACTACAACAATTCCAACTCTACACACCTAGCTAGCCTAGCCAAGCTTATTTTTTATTTATTTATTCACAAATATAGTACTTCCACTTTGCCCCACCAAGACGCCCCACTGGTGGGGCATAGTGGAATGCATTAAAATTCGTAGTGGAATCTGCCCCACTAAATTAATTTAATGGGGCAGATTCCACTCTAAAGTGTCGACCCTAGTAGGGCAGAATACACCTAATTTTAAAGCAGAGGAATCTGCTCCACTAAATTGATTCAGTGGGGCAGGTTCTACTTCGAAATTTAAAGCATTCCACTATGCCCCACCAGTGGGGGCGTCTTGGTGGGGCAAAGTGGAAGTACTCCAATAATCAATGACAGATTACAAACAAATCAGCAATTATAATGTAGGACCAGATTAATGTCCACAAAATGTGAGCACAATTGAGGTAATCTTTTATGCGCAAACAAAAATAGAGCAGCTTAGAAGCAACCTTAGTTTTATAAATGAAAATATAGGTTATTATAAATAAATAAATAATAAATAAATAATCATATTCTTTTGGCTCAATATGTAAAAAACGGATACAAAAGTGCAAGGTTTTTCAGCATTTACCTGATGTAATGACTACATGATCATCGCAATTTTATGCAAAATTTACTGGTACAAATGCGCGATAAAACATAAAGTTTAGTTGAGGAATTATGACAGTACTAGCTTTTGTCCGCGACTTCGTCTGCGTGTATTTCGAATAAAAGCAAGGTCTTTATGTATCAATAACTGGTGCTTGGACAATTCACACAATATCTTTATAAATTATAGCCTATGTGTTATTCTGATCTATAAGCTACATTACTGTAAAGTTTCATTAAAATCCGTTTAGTAGTTTTTGCGTGAAAGAGGAACAAACATCCATCCATACATCCATCCAAACAAACTTTCGCCTTTATAATATTAGTAAGGAAGTAAGGATGCAGTAACCCAACGTTAGGCTGTCTTTACAAACCCCACACCGATCGCTAACTGAAATTAGACCCTTAAAATACACTTGTCGCGCTACTGATTACACTAACGCTGTATTTTGATGGACTTTATAATTCACTCTATAAGTGTTTCCTTTATATATAATCCTTTTGCGCACTAGGCATACGTGTTTGGAATATTAATTGCAAGTACTAAAGACGCCAGACATAACATAGAAATTATACACACATAATCCTCATCGGTCTATAAGTGGAGCATTCTTTGTACTTACTATATTAATTTAATTACTACGAGGGACTATGAAATCTGCAATCAAGTAGTATATATGATTAATATAAGGATTATACTGATTTTGTGGTTGACATTTTTATAGCAATCTTTTGCAATTTATTCTTAAGTAGAACCTTACCAAAATAGCACCCTTAAAAATTTCATCTCTTGTTCAGGCGGGACTCGAACCCACACCTTCCACAATCTGGGTGAATGTTCTACCAGTTAGACCACTGAACGCGTTACTAAGTCGACGAAATTTGTAAGTGCTTGATTCGACATGAACTGAACACGAGATTAAATTTTTAAGTGTGCTATATACTGTTTTTTTTTTCAAGAAAATCTCTATAAGGCTCGAAATGCGTTTTCAATCCACGTAATTAGAACAGGCATGGATCCGATATTATTAATCGAGGTCCCGGTGCTCACTTACTATCAAACGACCAGCTCTCTCACTTGGCTCCCTTTTACCAAACCAGCGAATCTAAAAAAAAACACATCTGTATGCTTATGTAAACGTAAAAGTGCTTTCAACTTTTTTGCTGTAAGATATGTCACTAATGTGATTAACTATTCTAAAGGGATTTTTTTGCAATAATGAAGTGTACATTAGTAAAGTTACTACTGAAATAGGAAACAGCATACGCAACATTCCTCTTTAGGAAAGCGGAAGACAGTAAAAACTAGATGAGCTGGACAGAAATGGGGACAGCTCGCAGCTTGCTGTGGATTAGGGCTGACAGGTTATAAGGTAAATATAGATATTTAATAATCCCCCTTATAAGGGTTAAGAAAAACGGTTAAGTTTTTTCTTCTTCTCTGTCGGTCCCTCATTACTGAGGATCGTCACTGGAACTCATTATTCAAACAAAATTTCTCCACTGGTTTCGATTGGAAGTAGCCTTCACCACGTCGTAGAAATTTGGTAGGGATATAGCTTCTTTTATTTGGTCAGACCATCGCATTGGTGATCAGCCTCGTGATCAATGTTGCCAAAAATGACCAGTTTTCAAGGCTATCATCCCCTCTTCGCATTATGCGACCGAAGTAAGAGAGTATTCATTGTAGACATACGCTCGACAGTCGGATTCTTATGCCAAGTTGTGAGAGACCATTGGGAGAGGCCTAGGTCCAACAGGGGACGTCTATTGGCTGAAATGATGATGAAAGTTTTGTCAACGCACTTGTGACTCCACTGGTGTTGCGGTAATCGCCATCCGGTGATCTATGTGCTCGTCTGTATAAAAAAAATATACGTAACAGACGTAGAACCTCAAAATAAATATTATAAATAAACCTAAAAGAACCCGTTTTGTAATGCAAGTATGTAGTCTCTTGACCATTGATCACTTAGTGAAATAGAACCAGAAACCAGAAACCAGAAAACCTTAGTGTATAAAACGAAAACTACGATAAATACTTCATGTTGACAGCCTTATTTCAAGAGAAATATGCTCGTATGTTTAAAACGGGTGCCCAAGTATGTATAAACTAAGTAGCCTGTATAATAACACAGCTCTCATAATGGTCTGGTAGTTATTATAATCAAATAGGAATAGTTTTCTGCTTACTGTAATTGGAGTATGCATACTTTTAGATATTGCCGTGTGGTCCCCGGCAGAGTAGAATAGGCCACCCTCACTCTTATCGAGGTGTCGTAAAAGGCGACTAAGGTAAAGCTGCTGGCATGATCATCAGCACCCAGAGAAGGAAAACTCTGCATTTATATCTAAACCCTCGCCAACTCGTCTGCCAAGCGTGGTGAGTATAGCAATTACCCCTCATGTGATCGAGGGAGGCCCGTGCCCCAGCAGTGGGGACTTAAATGGGCTGACGATGAAGATGATACTTTTAGATAATGTTAAAGTGTGTGTAATCGTAGTACCTAATGGGAATATATTTGCTCACGTGTTATCAATGAAATAGAATTACTAAACTGAGGATTTGAAATGTAGGAATGGTGACTTTTCTTGGTTGGTTAACAAATGACCCCTCATAAAGGGGACTACGGTGCGGCGGCCTCCTCGTGTGACCCTTTCGGTAGTATTTTTGCTCTGTCTGGAGCTGCTACTGACAGGGTCCTGGCGTCTCTGGGCAACGGCGGGTAGTAATCGGCATCGCCCATTGCTACCCGACGGCTAACAGCTGCTGTTGAGCCCCCCTGGGGCCTAGGACCGACCTCACGGTTTGGGGTATCGGAAACCCCTCTCCTGTGGTCTTTTTTGTTCTGGGCCCGGGGCCTGTCCGGCGTCACGCTACGCGTGATAGTATTTTCGACGTGGGCCCCACTGGGTGGAGATCCTTCGGGCTAAGCCATCGGGCTAAGCGGCCGTAAGCCCATGTGCTGGAGGTCCGGCGTTGGGTCGCCTAACCAGGATGGCTCAATGTCCAGTGGTGCCAATTTTCCCGGCTCCGCCCCCAGCGGAGTTGGGTTTTGTGGCATTTTCGTTCTGAAGCCTGTGGGTTTTTATTTCCCCAACCCACTCTGCACTACAGCCAGCAGTGTATGGATGGGGAAGGGTACCCGCAGTTCTCCTCTCGGTGGTGTTTGCACTGCAGCCAGCAGTGTGGGTGCCTTTCGGGGGGCGGTGTTTGGTGGGCCGTGGGAGAGGCCCTAGGTCCGTTGGACCGGTGTGTGGTAAGAGGCCGTACAGGCGAGCCTCTTTCGCCCGGGTTCGCGGTGACTTAAATAGGTTTATCCTAAAGCCCGTGTTCCCGTTCTGAGAGTTTCTCTCGGGCGAGGGTTGGAAACTAACGCAGAGAGTTTAGAGGTCTCCCAGCGGCCGGGTGTGCATAAGGCGACGCCGACCAACGGTGCCGACGACGCGTCGGTTCCTTTTGAGCCGGCGGCATTCTCTCTGCGTTACCAAAAAAAAGCAAATAGAAACATCTGTGAAAAAAATTCTCTGTTAGCTAGAAAACTCTTCAACATATCACAATTCAAAAATCTCGTAAAAGCCTTTTCAAGATTCTGCATACAAACGTAGTTCTGACATCTTATAGCTACGACGATGACCGCTAGTTTATACTCATAACGGGGAAACTTTATTTGATAGCTTTATCAAACATTATTGAAAAAGTTGATATAAATTGCAAAAGTAATTAAAGTATACTGAATTATTGAGTAAATTCAATATTTTTATATCTAACTTAGAAGGCTCATAGCATTAAAATTAAGCTGAAGTTTAGCATTATATCTCCAATTTAAAAAAACAACAACATCTCTCTGATTTCGCGGATGTTCATGGGCGGCGTTGATTACTTTCCATCAGGTGACTCGCTTGCTCGTTTGTCGCCTATAGCATAAAAAACAAATTAACTTTAAAAATCTATCAATCTCCGACCTTGTCATCATGCTATGCTATGTTCATGGAATCCATACAATAAATAAAGAATAGGTTCTAAGATTGTGTAATCATATTGTTATGATTCATGTAAACGATGACACAAAAATTATATGTTTTTTGTATTTAGACGGATATTATTAGGGTTTCCTACCTCAAAAGGAAAAAACGGAACCCTTATAGGATCACTTTGTTGTCCGTCTGTCTGTCAAGATCCTTTATCTTAAGAACGCGAGCACGTATCAAGCTGAAATTCACATGAAATACTCAGGTCTATTGTCCCTTTAAGATGTGAAAATATCAAACTTCTAAGCCAAGCCAATCAAAAGGTACAGGCGATTATCAGGAATCAAAACCTACAGGGTACTCCCGTAAACTCAGAATCATTAAATTTGGCATGAAGCATTGTCATATAATGCAAATATAGGAAAAATTGCGAAAAATACATTTTTTAGTTATAAAAATATTTTAATAAAATGAAACTTACTACCTTATTTATCACGAACGAATAAAGGTATCAAATTGAAATTTGTACCAAATATTAACGTCTACGAATTTCCGTCACACGCTAGGGAATCAAAACCTACAGGGTACGGAACCCGCGGTGCGCGAGTCAGACTCGCACTTGGCCGGTTTTTTATTCATCGATACTGTATTTAAATATATTCGTTCCTTTAATTAGATTTCCGATTACCAGTTATCACGTAACAAACAATCAATAATTTAATATGTTGTAAAATCACCTTGAAGTTTTGCAATGTCTATTAATCATAATGGATAGGATCATTTTGCTTTTCTTTTAAGTGGTCATAAAAAATATACATTTACATAGATAAATCTAATAAAGTGTAATAATGTAATCAATCTTTGTAAAACATCATTTCAAGATTTTAAATAATTTAAATATTTGTACTGTAGGTACTATGTACAGAGAGGTAATTCTAGGTAAATCCTACAGACAGCGGCTACGCTTATAGGTAATCCGAAAACATGAAACGCTAGCGCGATGTAATCGACACCTAGCGCCATCTAGTGACAATTAGTTCTAACTAATTGTTTTAAACGTTTATGGTCAATTTAAACAAAGTTTAAAACAATTAGTTCTAACTAATTGTTTTAAACGTTCATGGTCACTAACATTAGAATAGTTATTTACGAGATTTCTACCATATACCTTATTTTTGAGTTTCCAATATTACTCAAAAATAAGGTACATTGTAGAAATCTCGTAAATAACTTTTCAAAATGGAACTAATGTCCCGAAATTAAGTGAGGGCGGGCCACTACCTAGTCAAAATATATTTGCAATAACTTTTTTCAGTAGGTTCAAAATCTCAGGTTTCTCTTAGCTTCATTTTAATTTTTTGTATTCCTAACAATAAAAAAGGCATAGGTAATAAAACAACTAATACATGGTTAATACATGGTTGTTAGTTTTTTTTTTTGCTATTTCACCCACTACACGCCACTCGATGTTTCTTATCAAAAATCTGCACGTGCAACTTCGAAATACATTACCAAATTGCGTGGTATTCATTGACCATCAATGCAATACATTTACACCCAATAAAAACACGAGTGTACCGCTAATTTACGTGCGTTATGCGCTTATTAGTCGATAGTATCGTGTCCGGTGAGGCGCTACGCGTCGCTGGGTACAAGCCTGTCTTTATTTCTAATTATGGTACGTGAGTAAATGGAAATGATTTTGAACTGGTCATTATAAAACTAAAACCCGACTACGAAAAAAAACACGCTCTAAAAAGTACGAAACAACAAAATTGTCTCTGCGTGTTTTTTTTTTTTTTTTTGGTAGTCGGGTTTTAGAATACCTCATTTGTTCAAATATGATAACTCGTTTAGAAGTTGTGAGGGAACAGACGAACAACCATACATACATACATACAGGTCAAAAAAAAACCCTCCTTTTTTCTTCGCCGTATTCGGGTAAAAAATGATAGACGCGTCGACTTTGTGTGCCTAAAACTTAATTACCTTTGGTCAGAATCAGGACCATGTAAGATGTTGTATGAATGAAGGGATTACGTCACAGAAATGTGCATATTTTGTATTTTCCTCACGAGGTTTTGATGATGGAAACCTGCACGTTTCGAATAGTTTCTGAAACGTGTAATCATAATTCAGTTGGTCTGGTTCCCCTGTTACAGAATTACAAAGGTCAGAGGTTGCTCATTCTAATTACCAGACTCCCCAAATCCTGAATCATGTTCCAAGTGTACCCTTAGCTTAAAAGTATACGCTAAGATGAGAAGGAAGATATACAATTAAGTGCTTACATTAAATTATTAAAGTAAGTACTGAATTGTAACACTTCAATCACAAATTTTAAATTAGCAACTAGCCTATTATTATGTTCTTTGACGAGTCATCCATTACTAATTACGAGTACAATGTTAATTGCTTGTATATTTTCCATATACTGCACCAAAGGTCTGTCACGCACTCACGCATAATTTATCTGATTGTCCTTCTAGTTGCCAAGTTGAGTAAATACAAAGGAGTGACGTAGTCGCGTCCAGACCGATGTGTCATTCCGTGGCTTGTGCTCAATCTACGTCTTGATGTTATCAAACCTCATCCAAAACGTTTAATGGAGCGTTATGACTCTTGGAACTGTTGGTAATACAATGTATATAGTTTTAAACATATATTTGATATACCTACGTAAAATTATAACATTAAAATAAACACACCATTAACAGCAAAGAAATATAGTATAAAGTGTTCAGTATTCGGCAAAACCTTAACGTATAGGTGATTGACCGATTTAACCGAATACCTATGTGTGAAAAAAAAAACAAGTGCCTATTAAATTATTTAGTAAATAGAAGGTCAAAATAATCCTAGGGACTTTTTACCTTACCTACCTTAAAACAAACTTAACGTTTCTCATGTTCTTGTGTGAACTATGAAAATTTAGATTACGATGCAAATAATTTACAATTATTATAAAAATAAAAGAAGTATATCCTTTCACGTCAGAAAAACAATATTTATAATTAAATAAATAAATATTTCACAACATCACATACATTGATCTGACTCCGAGATAGGTAGCTCAAGCGCCTGTGTTACGGATATCAGAATCAACAGTGGGATTACAAATATATACATATAATACTTTTCTTTTGTAAATACATACTTATAATACATAGATAACACCCAGACCAATACAAACAGATATGTTCATGCACACAAATGCTTGCACTGTGCGGGGATCGAACCCGCAACCCTTGCACCAGAGGCAGCGTTCACTACCACTGATCCAAACGGGTCGTGATAATTCTTAAGGGCATGCCACTACTGAAATTTAACAGACATGTTATTGCTAATTAGCGTTTAAAAACATTAATCCTTTTATTTCTTCCACATTCACAGATACGTCAGCATAAATAATAATAAAATCTTGACATTTCAAGAAATGCTCAAAGTGCTACGATTGTTGTACGCATTCAGTGCCTTTGTCGGAAACGCATTCTCCTTGAGAACAAATGCCAGCTTCAAATCATCGCTGAAATATCACTGTGGGGTGACAGGTAAATGTGAATTCTCGATCTCAAAGAACACTGACAGAAGCAATTATTCCGACGGGAAACCTTTAATAAAACGTTGAATGTTACAAACACTACAAGCGTATCAAATCCAAAACATTTATTGTAAACTTTACGGCACAAAATTATACAATAGTCGACCTTAAGGCCAACATGTACATTAAACATAGACATTAATTTTGGAGAACTTTCCTTATTAAGAAACTTTCTATATAGGAAGGATGCTGCAATTATCTTTAATTTATAATTGAACAGTAAATCATAGACCAATTTGATTGATTCCCCAACCTGATACAAAAGTTGTAATAAAATTCTATTGGACATTCCACTATAGGTAGTTTTATCTTGGCCAACACCTTATTTATTTTTGCATAAAGTATATAAATATTTTCACTTATGAGAAAGAAAATCGTATCACGATATGTAAATCCAATTTGGTATATGGACAAATCAATTGACAAAACAGTAGCAGTGAGACACTTTATTGATATGAAGAGTTATAGTTAAGTTGTCATATGTCAAATAAAGTCGACACCAAGCTGCAGTAATGCTTTCCTGGTTACAAAACATAGACATAGATGGCATACCATCATAAAGAGGAATTAACCATCCGAAGGAATCAAGACCCTCAGTAATGAGGGAAACGACTAGAGGATGAGGGAGTTGTCATTAAACTAATGTCTACAGCAAAATCACACCTACAACATATGTACGTACGAGTAAGAACATGTAACAAAAAAAGTGATGAGTTTAAATGTAAGTGGGTGGAGGAACAGAGGATGGCCGAAAAAGAGATGGTAGGATTGTGTGAAAAATGACATGATGGGAAAAGGGGTGGATGATTCGATGACGAATGACAGGGACGTATGGAAAAGGAAGACATCGACGACCCGAGATAACCTGGGAAAAGGGCAAGAGGTTGATGATGATGTATGTACGAGTAACTATGTATTTACTGTATCTATGTAGATAGTTAATTACCACAAAACATTTGATCAGTAGAGCGCTTCCAGGAAAATCCAAAGATATTATCAAACTAATTGAATTCGTCATGCAACGAATGCTCAAAGTCAACAAAAACATTAGCCCATTTTGACAGCAGCATCCTAAAAAAATCACATTTATATCCAGACGACATATCACAAAAAATATGAACATTAGAAGGTCAAAAACAAAACACTATAATAAAGTTGAGTAAAACTAGAACATAGCAACCAAATAATCGCATATTGATTTTTAGATTCTCGTCAAATTTTTATGCCCTTCTGTTAAGAAGGTACTTGTATGTGTTAGCACAGATAAATTTCAGTTTGTTATCTTTAAAACTCATAAAATAACATAAAAGCTAGTAGGTACACATGTGCATTTATTACGAGTATTTCATCAATCGAAAAAAAAAATTGCTGTTCCCTATTTTTTTTTCAACGAAGCTTATAACTTCTTTCAAGGTTTGAAGTTTCTGACCATCGTTTAACGTTCATGGTTAAAAGGGTACTTTACGACTTATTGTACTATTTTTTTTATTTTATAGGTGGCAGATGAGCAGATGGATCGCCCTGATGGTAAGCAATTACCGCCGCCCATAGACATCCGCGACGCCAGTAGAGTCACTATTCACTAACAACTTGCATACTGCATTGGGTCATCTTAATATAAACTATTGCATTGCATAAGAATATTCGAGTGGACCAAAGAGTGACGGGCTGTGTTCACCTCGGTAAAATATCTTATCCAATCCGTAATATTATGAAAAACGGGTGCAGCAAATGAATAGCTACGAATCTTCAATTCAATTTGCAATAACAATTTTAGGCTATGAATTTATCATAGCCTAAAATTGTTATTGCAAATTGAATTGAAGATTCCTACAATTTTACAGTAACATCATTAGATAATTATTGCACCCTTTATGGATATGCAGTACCGCAATTCAATTTTAATTAATTGTAATGAATTTAAGACCGTGGGAGAGCCACACTTCGGCTTGAATGGGCCGGCTCGAGCGGAGTGATACCACGGCCTCACAGAAAACCGACGTGAAGCAGCACTGTGCAGTGTTTCGCTACGTGATTTGAGGGTACCGGAGGCGTAATTCGGAAATAGGGGGGTTTAAATGTTGGCACTTGTGACTCCACTGGTGTCACGGGTGTCCATGGGGGCCGGCAATCGCTTATCATCAGTGCTCGTCTGCTACCTATAACATAAAAAAATAACAATAAAAAAAATCTTCGTAGTGTACTCAGTGAATTTTGATGAATGATTGAATGAAGACAATGGTTTTTTTTAAATATTGTATCATACCCATAGTTCTGAACACTTCTTCTCTTCTTCACCTTAACGTGTAATTCCCGGTTGCGTCCAAAGCTGTCGCTCTGGAGCCCAGGATACGCTTAGACCTTGATTCAGGATTGGGGAGGTCTGGTAATTACAATGAAGCGACTGCCGTCTGACCTTCGCAACCCTTTAACGGGAGAACCAGACCAACTCAATCATGGTCACACGTTTCAGAAACTTTTTCCGAAACGTGCAGGTTTCCCTCATCCGCCGAGCAGATGGTAATGGTAGAAATACGCACATAGATTTGGAAAACTCATTGGTGCATGCTCGGATTCGAATCTCGACCACGTGCGTGGAAGGCGCGTTCGTATCCATTCAGTTACCATCGCTCTATACCTCTGGTTCTGAACGAGTAGCAATATCGAATTTGATCTTTTGGACATGATTAATTGAATGACATGTAAAAATCACTCAAAACTCACAAGCCTCCGTCGGTTCCATTGTGACCAGACATAAATCGTGTGAAAAATAAAACATACCTGGTTATTTCAATATCAACAAAACATTGAGTATAGGGTGTGATTTTCACGATCCGAAAATTCGTGTGAATAATAACAGTGTCTGGGTTTATCAGTATTAATTCAAACATTAAGTAGACTTCTTACTTGAGACATAGACTAATTTAGTCCATGCCTGATATCATTCTAGATCACTCGACATTGAAGTCGAGTTAAAGATTTGTATAGACGAATGTATGAAATCTCTAATTCGATTTCTGTTTCGAGTGCACGAGAATTGCCACCCAATGGGGTTACAACCAACGCAACTGTCCTGTAACGTACGAGAATATATCTGTCGCATCCAAACATAAGATAATGCACAGCGCGTGTGACGGGGATAGATTCGGTCATGAACTATTTTTGTTATAGGCTCTCAGGCCAATGTTGATATTTATGTAATACACATAACCGAACACTTAATATACATTGTAGAGTAACAAATATTTGAAACAATTAAATACTCATTATGATTCATATTATAATCATTATTTGTTTTTAAATTAAACAAAGCTAGATATATTTCATAATACTTTACATATGTTTCGTAATATATTAGTCTACTTTTTTTCCTTATTTGATTTATTTCACATTCAAAGGAAATAAACTTTACGCAGCCTCTCGGAAAACACTTATACTATATATTTAATACTTATACTTAACTTTTTGGTCTGTTTTTGTACTCGAAATTTGAATTACCGCCAAAAACGGCCACTTATGGCGTTATTCCAAATTTAATGCCAAGACAGATCAAAAAGTAGTGCACAATTATTAAATAAATAGTATAAATATTTACTTAGAGACTGCCGTTCCGAAATTGTTTAATATTTCCGGTTTAGTAGCTAAAAATTAAAATCGATTGGTGTCGCTAGTGTGCCCTACCCGTCACCTTAAGGCGACGGGTATCCCTAAGTAGCGACACCAATCGTTTAAATTGTTAGCTACTAAACTGGATATATTTTAAACAATTTGTAAATTGTTAAAAAGATATCCGGTTTAGTTGCTGACAATTTAAACAAATTGGCGTCGCTAGTGTGCCCTACCTGTCACCTGAATAAAAAATATAGCTTAAAATTAACTTTAAAAAAACTCAGTCGTTTCTCATTGTAAGTTTATTGATCTGTGTATTTTTATTTCTTATAGGTACTCTATAACTAAAATTTTTTTTATATAATGACACAGTATATTGGCTCTTCTCGGCCTGATGGAAAGCAAGAGAAGAGCCCACGTTGCAATTACGACGGAAGCGATGTCAGACATCATCTCCGTTGGGACGGCCATACTGGCCCGCAAGACGCTTCTTTACGCTTCGTTTATCATGGCCTGTTTATTAAGTTTAAAAAGCTTAAAACATATACAAATATAAAGATTTCTATACGGTTGTCATTTAAGAAAACATACTCCATTATATGTATTAATACCCATTCAATAGTAGATAAGTGCATATACAAACCTGTGCGGATAAAGAATGGGATCTGAAATGGCGGCGCCTCTATTCACTTCTCGCTCGCACACTATTTGCGTCTATACTTGCACCCCACGAGTGCGAGTATAGACGCAAACAGGTTGTACCTTCTTAATAATTGTTTTAAGCAATGTTCCTAATTTCAAAACAAATTAAAACTCCGTTTGTATTTAGGTAAATCATCTCCAATCAGTAACTCTTCTTTTGTAACATTATTCTAATAACATAGTTTTATTAGACTGTAGTAGCACACGAAATTTGCTATTTTAATTAGATTCGGAGTGCTTTAATGTCCAAATTATAGTTTCAGAAGCATTTAACCATTTTAAGTGAGTTTTCCAAAACCGTATTTCGAACCTTATCGAGGTCCGTTTTAGAACTATAATAGTTTATCTCAACAACCTTATTAACCTGGTTTGCATAGATAAACAGTGCATGTTTATGAGGAATTTTGATTACACAGTGAGTTCTAATAAAGTAGAAATATGTACCTGAATGGACTGCAGTTGGCATCAAATCTTCATTAAGGCGACGGGTAGCCCTAACTAGCGACACCATTCGTTTTTAATTGTTAGCTAATAAACCGGATCTATTTTAAACAATTTTGGGGTTACAACCTCTCGGCAAACATACTATTTATTAAATAACCATGCACAAATGTTGGGTCCGTTTTGTACGCGAAAAATTGATTACTTCCAAAAGCGGCCACTTTTAGCGTGAATCAATTTTTCGCGTACAATTGTTCGCTCCGCATTTGCGCATGGTTATTTAATAAATAGTATAAGTGTTTGCCGAGAGGTTGTAACCCCGAAATTGTTTAAAGTACATCCGGTTTAGTAGCTAAAAATTAAAATCGTATGGCGTCGCTAGTGTGCCCTACCCGTCACCTTAACTGTCTTATCGCTATCTAGTTTTTCGTGTATGTTGACTGCCTCAGTGCTCAAATAGTCTTGGTTTTAAGTGATGACGGTCGTCCATGCAGTCCACTTGTAAAAGTAATATGTTATCCAACAACTATTCTTGCCAAGTTTAGAATTTGATTTATTTTTGGTGATAGGTGGCAGACAAGACGGATAATCTGAATTGCTGCCGCCCAAGGACACTCGTGACACCAGTGAGTTACAAATGCGCTGCCAACCTTTAAACCCCCCTTTGTAGATGTTGGTCAATTTGGTCATGTCAGATTTTTTTTTACAAACTTTTGTGCACAATATACCTTAAAATACTTAGTTAACTTTAATATATGTTCATAGTTCGAAAAAACTTTCGTATTTTTTATAACTACTGTATAATATACTTTTATAGATAAGGTAGTATAGTGTTAGTTGTAATGAGTAATTAATAATAAAAGTAAGCGATAATTAATTTCACACAGCTTAGTAATAATACTTAGTCATTATATTTGGAGACCAGCTGTCTTATAGAATTATATAGGTATGTACCTTTTCTTTATCTCGCAGTAAAGTCTTATGGAAGTTTTATAGCAGCACATGAAACTGAATGAGATGAAAATATCGCGTGTTATGTAGGATATGTCCTACTTGCATTAATCTAAATAGATACTTTTCAATAGGGATGTCTAAATCAATGTTTACAACATGTGGGTAACATTTTGTAATCGATTCAAAAGGATACGATTGTAACTCAAATCTAAAAGCGTGCCTAGAAGATAGAATAAAAAAAGTTGTCCGAAATTTCGACACATAATATTTTACTATACTTTATAACTATTTTTGAATCACCCTACGACCTCCTTCCACGTCAAAGGAGTCACCTGCTTTGACCTGGCAGGTGTCCATGGGCGGCGGTAATCGCTTACCTTCAGGTGATACGTCCGCTTGTCTGCCCCCTATATCATAAAAAAAACGAGCTTCCATAATCGAATGAAGTGAAATCAATTCAATAACGATGATTGTGTATCAATTTACAGGGTAGTCATCCAATACATGCATAAATTGATTAGGTAAATGCTTTACATCTGGCAACCTTAGTTTTAATGTATTCCTTACCTAGAACTTGAGCACACTTTAAATAATTAGCGTCTGTATGTAGATACATTGATAGTAATATGTTAGCGGGTTTTACAATGTTACTTATGTGCCTGAATGTGAGAACAACCTGCGTAGTTTGAAGTTACTGGATTCTTATTATTAGATTAATAATGGCGCGCCCCTCACTTCCTTTCGTAACATTAGTTCCAATTAATAGCAATAGATTGGCGCTAGATGTTCAGGAATTAAAAAAAATATATCCAAGCAAAAGAGCACGCTGTGTACATCTCCCTCGAGACTGATCACGCCGACTACCGCTTTCCCCCCTCCCAGACAGACTACCGCGACTAGGGCCGCTGGCAGGCCCCAACCGGGGTCGAAGACCGCCCCAACCGCGCAGTGTCGGGAGGCCTCCTCTCCCAGAGGAGCAAAAACACCGCGCCAAGAAAGGCGCAAGATGCAGCCCGGGTAATGGGTCTACCCCGACACCCGAACCGCACCGAGTGCGAAGAAACTATACGATACGGGGAGTCTGGTAATGACATTGAAGCGACTGCCGTCTGACCTTCGCAACCCTTTTGACAGGGGAGCCAAACAAACTGTATCATGGTTACATGTGCCAGAAAACTATCCGAAACGTATCCGTTTCCTCGCGATCTCTTCCCTCAACGCTGAGCTAAGAATGATGCACATAGATTTAAAAATCCAGAGGTGCGTGCTCGGATTCGACTCACGACCCCCTGCATAAAAGGCGCGGCTTTTCCTGTACCATCGCTTTCACATTAATAATAATAATAATAATTCAGCTACAAAAAGCATTTATTCTAAACACCTGCAGGTTGACAAGAAAGTTTTTGCAGTCCGCCGATAACTTTGAATGAATATCACCCTATAAATTATCAATTAAATGATTTTCATTAGGCTTCGGCCCGTGAATATCATCATTACCACCGATGTTTTTATCAAAGCATCGAGACTTTGAAAAAGAAGACTTAAATAATAATAATAATTCTCACAACATCTCATACGTTGACCTGATTCTGTACTAAGTAGCTTAAGCACTTGTGTTACAGATATCAGACAACAGAGGAACACAAATATATACTTAAATACATATATTACACCCAGACTCTGAACAAACACAAGTGTCCATCGCACGAATGTTTGTCCAGGGTGGAGATCGAACCCACGACCTTTGGCGTCAGAAGCAGGGTCACTACCAATTGCGCCATCCGGTCAGTCAATTGATTTATAGGACACAAAATCATTATTATTTTTTTTAAATCATGGCAGACAAACGGGCAGACGGCTCACCTGATGGTAAAGTGAATTACCGCCGCCCATGGATATCTGCAACACACGGGGAATCACAGATGCGTTGTCGGCTCTTAAGGGAGGAATAAGCTCTTTTCTTGAAAATCACCAGGTCATATCTCTTTGGAAACAATTGTTAATTGTATCTCATCAGCATCAAAAGTTATTTCTTGCAAGATAAAGTAAGTGCTCATTTTTATTTATGCGGTTCTTAAACGACCGGCAAATAATTATAGAGGAAGATCCTTATTCACTATGATGATGATGACCCGAACGTAATTTGAAGACACTTAGTCTTAATCACAGGACAAAGTTTATTTTTGACCTTAGTACCTCGTAGTGTTAATTGCATGCCGTAGTAAAAACGACGAAGTGGAGGAGTTGCATAAAAAAGTCTCTTAGTTTAGTTCAGCCTTGAGAGTGTCTAAGTACTCGTACCTATGAGAATAGTTTTTTTGGCAAAATCGAATTCGTTTTTTTATGTGATAGTTGGGAGATGAGCAGACGGATCACCTCATCATTTTCATCAATTGATTAAGCCTTTGATCAATTTCAGTTTTATAAAAAACTTAACAGAAAACGGATTGAAGCTTCCGGTCAAACAAGCTTCAAGCGATAACACGCTTTATTTTACTGACTATTTTGATGTATGCACCATACCAGTATTTTGTTTCTGTGCAATAAAGAGAACCTATCTATTATCAGTCACGATCTAAAATGATTGTCCAATACCATGTACTTCTTTATAAGCTTAGGACCGTTCAGAGCAATGAATTTCATCAGCTCATTTCTGGTGGAAGAAGGGATGTGATCATGTGAACCACTTTTTTAACTTTGTTGCAGGACATATTTAAAGAAGTGAATGCCAAATGGCCAAGAGACATTCTTCACCAGTCAAACTTAGGGTCGGTATCAGATAACTATAAAATATTAACCATGCCTTAACGGTGGAATATTCTCACTAGCAGAGATAGGTAACATGTTTGAGCTCATTAGATTGATCTCAATTACTAAGTTGTAAGATAGTAATTGAGTTCTTTTGTCACATCGCGAAAGAGAGATGATAATCTGGAGAAGCTACTACTGACGGGAAAGGAGAGCGGAATAGGGCCTAGAGGCAGAAGCCCCATGCACTGGTCCGATCATCAACTCAACGAAATCAACTCAATCTTAAACACCACAGTCAGTGATGTGGTCCACGCAGCCGAGGATAGAGTGAGCTGGCGGAAGATAGTCCGCAAAAAAATACTCATCTAGACCACGACCCTCAGCACTGCTGGGGTCAGGAGGGAAATATAGTTATAGAGTAGTTGTACAATAAACTAATCCACTTTTGTACTGGATCATAAAAATCTAAGTGTTGTTGAAAAAAAACCTAAGTTTTATGAATATTTTATGAATATATAATCAACTCTGTTGGGTTACAAAACAATGCTACAATCAAAATCAAAATATATCCACTTAAATGCTACAAAGCAGCAGGGCAACCATCATTCGATTAGTAATTGAAGGTACCATATTTACCTTCAAAATAATGTGTTCGCAGTTTCGTGAGCATACTTAATTAATTCCGATCTTAAGTGACTTGATGTTTTTATTCGATTTTCGCTAAGCTGTATGATTGCTAATAAAAACGCATTAATCACTGCCGCATATTTATTCTTTAGAATCACATTAATGCTCAGCTGCCTTTTTTTATCGTACATAATATCAAATACCAGACGTCATTTTAATGCCAAGCCCCTATTTTTGAATAATAATCATTACTTAGGTCATTTCAGCAAGTTAGCCAATCTAAGGGAAAAACAAATCAAGTATTCCATACTTTATTGTTGAGTAGTAATTTTTTTGTTTTTTTGACTCCGAGATAGGTAGCTCAAGCACCTGTGTTACGGATATCAGAACCAACAGCGGAATTACAAATATAAATTATATTACATATAATGTTTTTCTTTTGTAAATACATACTTATAATACATAGGAAACACCCAATAACATGTTCATGCACACAAATGTTTGCATTGTGCGGGGATCGAACCTGCAACCCTTGCACCAGAGGTAGCGTTCACTACCATTGATCCAGACGGGTCGTCAGTATTCCATTTGGTTTGGTTAGGATGTTTTATTAAAGATAAAGATAAAAAACATTTATTTGTTAAACACACACGATACACATCATTAAAAATGAAGAACAAAAAAAAAACTTCTGATGTTTATACCAGTAAGAACAACACATTAAAGCAAAGGAAAAATAAACAAAAAAAGAAATCAAAAAAATCCTACAAGTTAAAATATTTAAGGCGGGCAATATTACACCTACATTGTGTCGGTGTGTCGCGGTGCATAAAAAAAGGAACTCACTCAGCTATTAGTTGATTTAATTTTATTAGGAACCTAATTGTTTACTATTATACACTTTAAGAAATAACTACGCATCTGTTTCATATATAGAGCAAGGATGCAAAAGATTATTCTTAAACTAAAAAACCGACCGATGAGAGACCGACCACGTGCGAGTCGGGCTCGCGTACAAAAGGTTTCATTAGATATCGAACAAAGAGGGCAAAAAGTCATGGAAACTTCAGCTGTCTAGATATCACGTGTCTTGAAATACAACCTGTGACAGATAGACGGAGAGCGAAGTATTAGTGATAAAGTTCCATTTATACCGGTTTCCTTTAAATCAAATGACAGCCCTAGGGCTATCCTTAAGAGAGGTTTGGAATTCAAACACCCAAAATTGTATGGAGTCGTATGTACCTAATTACCGTTTTAAAAAGAATCCTTCTATCGTAGCGCAATAACAAAAATAAATTCGGAGCAGATCATTAAAGCCACTAATGTACAACACTGCACATTTTGCTTTACAATATAATCATAAAGTTGCACAAAAACCGGGGATTAAGTAAATCACTTGTTTCTACAAATTAGGTAACAATCTAATTGCTACTTATTTATTATCTACAGCAGAATTACAAAAAAATAGATTAACATTCTATTTTTGGCTATAAGTGCATAACTGATATATATCTAGCCCATTGCTAGATAATCATCTAAGGAAGTTCGGAAATGGAGAAATAGGAGCTATAATACAATTAACCTTAACCTTAATTTAAAAAAAACCTAATTCAGCTGCTCTCTACTTCGACTTATAATGATGAGCAAATTTGATTGGAAGATGCGTCCTGCACGAAGAAAGAAAGGGCGGACCGGGATTACCAGCTTAGAACCTGTCCCATCTCGTAAAAGATAGACATAATTTCAATAATCGCTTACTAGAAATTTAACTTAACTTTTTTTTTCCTTTTTTTTATGACTGCTGTGGTAAGATGTATTGTGTCTGTTCCAACCCTTTAATGGTTACAATGTAGGTTAGCCGGTATTCGTCGTTTCTGTATTTTTTGTTTTTTTTTTATGAGTTAATTGTAGTATAAGTAGGTTTATTGTATTATATAGTTATGTATGTATATTTAGTCATATTATATATTACTCACATGTATATTTAAAGATATAAATTTATTTAGCCGTCATACATATTTCTGCATCGCCTAATGGTTGACTGGTAGAGAATGCTGTATAGCATTAAGTCCGCCAATTGTACTTTATTTTCTTGTGCAATAAAGAATAAATAAATAAAAAATAAATAAATAATCTGGCAGCTAACCTTCAAGATTAAGGCACTTAGGCTCGAATTGACCAATCTTAATCCGATACTAGATCTATGGTATAGTGCTGTCATTCTATACAAATCTGACGGTATAACATAGATTTATCCTCGGATAAAGATGGTTCGAATTGGCCCTTAGAAGAATAAAGAACCAGGTATAAAAATAGTACCGCAAAAGAATATTAACTTTAACAGTTTTTAGTTTTAATCGTGAGTATAGGTATCTTGTTTAACTTTAAATCATTACAATATAATGTAACTCTTAAATAAATGGAACAGGAAAATCTTTAAGATTTACAATAGTCACGAATAATTAATGACAAAGTAAAATACAACCAGCAATACATGATGTTTATAAATGTATTACGGCCATGAACAATACACTACATATTATACTTAATTTCACCGTAACAAATGACAGCACATCTCTGTAAACAGACCATACAAATTGACAGTTCAATTTTTCGAATCAAAAACCGCAACGTCAGCTGGAGCTGTTTAGATACATCTACGGCTATGTAACATATTGTGATGTCCGACATAAAATATTCGTCACGGGCAACGATTTTGCATTCGTTTTTATAAACATTCTGTTATGTAGAGAAAGCTTATTACCTCCTTGTAATTTAACGTTACATCATTTCGAAATAGTAATTCTTTGAGGCCATTATTTTTATTTTTTTCATTTAGAAGCATTTATGTTCCTCTACTTAAAACAGAATCCTAAACTTGTCATGTTTAATGGTCACACATAGCAGGTACATAATATAAATGTCAAAACAATACGTCTAAAACACCTTAACCTAAAAAACAAACGTATACATAGAGCATCAAATTAAAATGACAAAACACGCACCCTCTGGATTCAAAACACCAGCGTTCCACAAGTACAGTGTGTTATCAAAATCACTCGTAAGTTATATCGATCACTTCACTGGCACTGCGCAGGCGTCGGCGGTGTCTTCCTCTCGGCGCGCGAGCATCAACTGTCGGTGAGACGCGGACGCGCAAAACGAAGCGTTGCCCGATAACCGATAGCTACCATGGATAAGCTTGCAACAAAAAACTAAAAGCTTTGGCTGTTACTCCGCCGGAGAAGTGCGAGGTAGCTGAGCCCACCAATAAGATAAAGGTTCTATGAAAATAAAATAGTCTTATTGGTGTATTCTAGCACAGCGCTCAGCTGCTTTGCACATTTGTGGGAGATCTCAGCCCAAGGCCACCACACTGCAGGATGCCCATGTATGAACATGTTAAAGAGGAAATAGGTTGCCGATTTAAGATTTGAATGCTTTCGCAATTGTATATCGGGCCCGGCGCTTGCGCACAACTTCTCTTCTTAGATGCTCCAGGGCTCCCGTTGACTTAGGAGATTAGTCACCCTTGCAGGGCATATAATGTAAAACTAAATAATGGTTTCATCTCTAAAATATAGCACGACATGCATTAAATAAAAAAAAAACTTCACCTGAAGAAACAAAAGGGAGCATATAAATGCTAATAAAAATAGTCTTCTTTTGTTAATTTTTATATAATAAAGTAAACGTCCTGTAAGTTAATATTGACACCTACATGCTAGCAGGTTTAGGATCATATTAACACTACCATCTAATTTCTCGAGAACTTAAACTATAATTATAATTAATTATAATTATCTCACAACATCACATACATTGATCTGACTCCGAGATAGGTAGCTCAAGCACCTGTGCTACGGATATCAGAATCAACAGTGGGATTACAAATATATACATATAATACTTTTCTTTTGTAAATACATACTTATAATATATAGATAACGCCCAGACCAATACAAACAAATATGTTCATGCACACAAATGTTTGTACTGTACGGGGATCGAACCCGCAACCTTTGCACCATAGGCAGCTTTCACTACCACTGTTCCAAACGGGTCGTCAAACTAAATTCCTTCCGCCTTTTATTGGAAATATTCCAAGTGAACAATGGATTTTGTCATTAATTTAAATTAATTTTTATGTATCTAATAATAAAAAATAAATTTAAATTAATGTTTTAATATCGTAAATATACATACATACAAGTCGATGTATTTGCAAACATGCTCATCTTTATTTGCGCATGATTATGCATCGCAATTATACTAATTGTATTTTACATCATTTATTTAGTGAATATAGAATTTTTGTTTACATGTTTTTACAAAACGCACACAGGTCGCTTAAAAATACCTGTGAAGTATCATCTTCACTCTAATTTTTGAACTTTATAATTACGTTAACCCGTAGTGATCTCAACAACGCTACTACAAAGTACCGTGACTATCTAACGTCCAAATACGAATATAGTACCGTGACTATCTATCGTCGAAAGTCTAATAAAGTCCCATTGTTCACTAGTGCGCATTATACTTTTGGTTATGATATTCCTAACACAGGTGCTTAAGCTACCTATCTCGGAGTCACGGGAGTCAGATCAATGTATGTGATGTTGTGAAACTATATTTCATCATTATCATCATCAGCCCATTTAAGTCCCCACTGCTGGGGCATGGGCCTCCTTCAATCACATGAGGGCGAGGGACTATATTTATTACTATAATATATTTATTACTATATTTATTAATATTTAATTATCCTTAAACTATTATTATTTTTATTCATGGGTTTAAATATAAGGCAATCATCGGGTAGCCACTGACTGATCAAAATGTTTAAGATACCTTGTTAGCGCGCAATGTGTATGTTGGTATGTATTCATCATTCTCAATGGCACGCAATTTGTGCGTTTTTCGCATTTATCATTTTAGCGCACTTGTAGAATTTATAAATTTAGTTCTTTCTTTTCACTAAAATAATTCACATAGTAAATAAATATCAAATAACATGACAGACATTGACCTGGTCCCAAAGTTTTCTTAAGTACTTGTGCTATGAGTATTCTAGAATCAACGAAATGTAGAACAAACCCCAAAGTCCTGACCTTTTCATGAGGATTTCGAAAAGTCTTCCTACCAGAATTCTCGTTCGGTGTTAGTAATTATTATTTATTGCAATTAATAGAACAAAACGATTTTTTTGCCACTCAAATCCCAGTTCTTAATTTGATGTATAAGCGTTTTCATCATTAGCCTTACTAATTAGCTTTGTTAATTAAGGCTAAAGAAAGATGTTTTGCGAACGTTGATTTCGCAATAAAAATATTGTTTGCGATTTTACGCAATTTAGGTATGCATTTACATTAAGTTCAATACATTTTTTAATCCCATTTCCACGGGAATTATAAAGCGCTCATTAGTAATACAGGTACATTTAAGAAATTGATGTAGGTACTATGCGTTTGCGTAGGCACAATTTTGATTACAATCTCTACCTATTATACCAAAGATATTCGGTAGTTGACCTTATCGAATACCTTTTGACTATTCAGCAGCTAGCCAAATATTACTAGCTATTCAATCGAATACAGAATATTAAATAATGAAAAAATTAAGCACCAGCAATCAGAACACATAATATCCCAAATACAATAAGTATTGAAAAAAATACTTTTCTTTTTAATTTTTTTCACATAATTTAAGCAGCTGGAATCTGAGCAGTTTGAATTGATTCTCAGCTTAGGAATATCAAACGCGTTTGCTTCGATATGAAATGAGTTTAAGCATATTGCAGTAACATGAGGCGTAGCTGTCTTTAACCTGGGGCATACGAGAGCAAAGCCAAATAAATTGGTATTGGTAATGAGTAATTGGTATTAGGCCAATTCCATCGGCAACTGTGGCACTCCATTATTAGATAGGCACATCCCAATCAATGACATTAGCCAAAAATGCTTATGATTACTATGAATGAGTGGATAAGTAAACTCCATCTTAGCTTCCCTCCCCATTCCTCAGAATCCTATTCACACGGCAACAACCATCCTTTTTATATTGTCTATGTCTTTTTACTTTTCATACTATATACTATTGTCTATTAAAACAGTTGCCTTTGTGAGTTGTGGTCTAATAGGGTAAAAGCCGGATAGTTACCTCAGACGGATACATGCCTCGGTTTCAAATGCGCTATGTTAAACGTATTGACAGTGTTTCTTTTTGATCATAATTTAAAGCGTCCCCCGCGCAGGCCTCAGTTTCGCATAAGCCGTTGAAGTAGGCGCACGTGTTTTGTCCGTGTGAGGAAATATCTTCCGCGGCGACACTTTGATGAGCGCCAGAATTATATTGGTAAGTAATCTCTTTTAAATATTTTTATAACTGATTGCGATTTCAGTCAAAAAAAGATTTCTTTGAATGCATTAGAGTTTAAATTACACTGTTTATTAGGTTTTATTGTTAAATATGTTTTATTTATTTCGTAAATAAAAAAGGCAAGTATCCGTATCAAATCGGATAGTTGCCCTGCTGTTTTTTGCGGATTGTTGCCCTGCGGCAACTCCCCGTAACTATACATTTTTAACAAGCAAAGACAGATTTTTTTTCATAGTTGTTCTTTTTCATTTGTTTTTCAATTTTTCTTAGTGATTTTTTATTTGGTTTTATTAGCTTATCTTAAAATAAATATTCAACAGCAAAATGCCACGCAAGTATAAACGAAAGCCAGGCGTGGTGCCGCGCCACATCAACTGGACAGAAGACAGTTTAATACACTGGTTTTCTGTCCAAATCCAAATGCTCTGTCTGATGCTGAATTTGTTATATCAGATATTGCATTGGGGGAGCTTACGAAGGAACAAGAGTCTGAAACTATAAACGATCAAGTACCAGGTGCTTCTGGAGAACTTGCGTTCTGAGAATCTGAAAATGACCGAGGTAATGTACTAAGTCCTCAGAACAAAGTGACTTTACAAGGCTATCAAGTCCCAAGCTACTGTGATAAAAAAAAAAAACCAGAAACTATCATAAATAAAGCTGAGAAAAACAGTGTGAACCAGAGTTGCACGCCACCTAGGCTGTCGTCGAGACTTTTAGCTCTTTGTCATGATTATTTAATCCTAGGAGATGGTGAGATTGAAAATTACATAATTTTTATTGAAAAAAATAACAGACGGGCATCTATCCTTACATTGGGCAAGTATCCCCCGAACCATTTTTAACGTTAGGCTACTATCCGTTATAGTAGGCAACTATCCTCTTTTTTAGAGGTCATATTAAACTGGATTTACTCAAAATTTATAATATTTATATGTTTTTTATAAATAGGGTATGTTAGAAGATAAATCAACTATGTTTAAAAATAGACTTTGAATAAAAAAATTATTAGTACACATTTTTCAAAGACGCTTTTTAAAAAGTGTGGCAACTATCCGGCTTTTACCCTATATTATGTGTGATAAATAAGTGGTTTTATTTAATTGGCGTGCTTTAGGGATACTAAGCTAGGGACAATAAGTGTGAATCCTTTACTGTTCAATCCATTCGTCTCTGAAACTCCTTACCCCTTTCAATCAGGAAATCACAATCCCTTCCTATATTCAAGTCCCGTGTCAAAACACACTTCCTATCTCTATAAATAGGTACACTGTTTTTTCCTTGTCTCTTCTTCCTTTTTTATGTGGTCTGCTCTCTGGTCATTTATACCTATCTATAAGATTTTTTTAATTGAATTTTTGTTATAAATTATCTATGTATATATTATTAGGTATGTATGTATTGTTTATTATTATTTATGTTATGTAATATTATCAATATATAAAATGTGTATATTTCTGCCATTCTTAATTTCATTTGCACTGCCTTCCCTTATTACGAATACGATATTTCTTTCGTCTACCCAAAGGTTGTCTGGAAGAAATCACTACAAGCGATAAGACCGCCTATTGTACTGTCTGTTGCTGTTGTTGTATCATGCTTGTATTTCATTTTTGTGCAAAAAAGAATATCTATCTATCTATCTATATATAAACTCACTCCATATCGTAGGCTTCTTGATAACGAAGGTTCGGTTTTAAATGAAGAACAATAAATATAAAATAATTAGAATACATACCTGGTTTCTCAACTTTGGCATAGTTCCTAAAAAGAAAACCCGACGTCTCACTACGTAGGTACCTAATACCTTCATCTAGGTTAGAGTCTATTTCAACCAGAGATGTACTTGGTCTTCCGCTGAGAGAAGCTAGCTTAATAAAACGATACTATTGGCTCTTAAAAAATAATTTCTGCCAACGCATTATTGCTTATCTCTAATGGAAATGCAGACCATAGAAAGCCAGACCACGTCCTGCGAAAACCAGACAGCTACGTAAGAAACAAATGTCTGGCCATGCAAGCACCACCGGGCCCCCGCAGAAGGATGACATGCGTACCAATAAAATGGACTACTTTGGATGCACAAAGTCGTGCGAAGTGGAGGAGTAGAAGCAGGAAAGCGGACTCCGGGCTCCGAAGCGACGGCTTGGGACGCAACCGGGACTAAACGCTAAGATGATGATGATGAGAAAGCCAGATATTAGGTAAGAAGATTGTTTTATTTTACTAATGAGTATTTAAAAAACGATTACTTATCTCATCCAGTGAAGAGCAACAATCACTTATACGCTGTCATGTCAGATGTCTTAACTATCACAAGATTCTGATATTATAATTACAATGGGTACAATTACTGTTAGCAATTTAAAAGCATTCTCATGAATATTATGAGCCTTACTGCTTTGATTTAAGTCACAATTTAATGTGTAACTGATGTTGTCGGAAGATGATATGATGCGCTCATCTAATCTAATTACCTATAATCTTCCTAAAACACTTTCTAAACTGTGCACGATATGAACAAAGGTTAACGGGTCAACGTTGGATCTGAAAGACGATCATTTTCACCCTTAACGCCCAATCCCCTACGGTTTTCAAACTGTCCAATCTCAGTATAATATTAACGTAATATCCGAACATCACATTTTAATGAGCAGAAAAGGTTGTTGTACATGCTTACATATGTTGCGCATCCGCATAGATTAGATGAGCGTGCATATCATCTTAATCCCATCCCTAAGTAATCAAACAAGCCAAAAAAAAAAAACACAACTACGTGCGAACAAAGTAGGAGCCAAAACTAAGAAACTACATCTCCAAAATATTTTGAAAGTTTAAGTATGGAACTCGGCTAAAATACTTAAAATAAAAACACACTTAAATCATATACAACGATAAATATAGCCGTTTCAATGCTGAATAGATACGGCTCAATCATAAATAAATAAAATTACTCTTTTTTTTGGTAGGCAGAATTGAGTTTCTTTTTAAACAATGTTTTTTTTCTTAACCTATTTTGAATTGACCTAAATGTCGCCCATTAAAGCACTGTTAAACATGGAACAGTGGCATAATATTAACTTAGAAATTAAAAAAAAAATGCTAGTATGGGAGACACGGTTTCTCAGGAAATCTCCATACAGATCGGCAATTGTATACTTTAAACCCTTATATTATTGGTCTAACATGCTAAAGCGTTTATTCATGATACCTTTTTCGAAGCCTTCGGCATTTAAAGGGCTTAAATTTGACGGTGTCCATTTAAATTGTACTTTTCCATCATAGCCTCCCTTCTCGTGCGATGCTTAACACATATTAAAACATGTGCTGAACTATGTATATGTTGAACATCGACTCCAACACCAACTCCATATTCCCAGTCCAACTCCTACCACTAACAATATATATAAGTAATTTATCTGCCTTATCAACGTACATTACATAAACAATAATGGCACACGCATTAATACAATTTAAGACTTGTACAAATTACCTATCATTAAGCCTTATTATGTCTATGCAGTTCTGAGTAAAGCTTCTATTTATCGGAGTGGGTAATTCATACAATTGCATTATGTGAATATTTTCTGCGTGATCTTATCCGAGCTTATTGGATCATCGTGATTTCAGTTCGTGGTTATGTCATTGGTCACCACAGCTATGTCATTCATTACTAGAGGTTACTTCCATGGTTTAATGGTAAAAAACGTTGCGGGTTCAAATATAACGGGGACAAACCGCTTTATGTATCAAAGTAGGCCTAATTTGGTTAGGATATTGAGCAAGAGTAGGAAACATGTATCTACTAAGCTCCGTAATTAATTAATATTGCAGGTTTAGCAGGACAGGACACCTGATGGTCCGAAAATTAAATAATTACATGCTTTATAGAAAGAGTGAGTGTGAATAACAGAGGCCCAATCCGGGGAATGGGTGTTACGGGTGTCCAATATCCATGGGTGGTGGCGCTAACCATCAAGTGATCCGTCTGCTCGTCTGTCAACTATAACATAAAATAGGTTAGCCGTCACTATTAGTGGTCGCTATCCTACCATATCTGACACCCTCACTCTTTGGTTTAAATGCGCAGCAGAAAAAAATAATTATGGTTTTAATGATTGTATGGCGTTAGTGCACCTCTAAAGCTATATCCACTTAATATTTTTCCTTTTTCTAGAGCCTACTCTTACGCTTAGCCCATGATCCAGGATTAAAAAAATCATATCATTATATTCAGTACCAAAAACCATGCACAATAATAAAGAAAAGATACACTATTTATTTATTCGACTTCGAAAACAAGGAGGAGGTTCTCAATTCGACATGTATATATTTTTTTATCTCGATTCGCGATCACATGACAGATATCATGTTTTCCGTAATTATGCTGACCCAAAGAACCAAGAAGGTATAATTACCTGCCAGAATCGTGATGAAAAAACGCACGATGATAATGATAAGTGATGTCATCCATTGACATGATGAATGCATTTGCATTTAACGAGATAAGGAGGCACGAACAGTTGCATTCTCCAGTGGATCCCAAACTTTTTGTGCTCGTGGCGCAATTAAAATAATTTCATTTGATAATTTTACTTTGACGATTTATATAAACGATACTGATTATAATTGTCATGTAACGTGGCAATTGTCATGCCATTGTCACTGTAATCATAATTAGTAAAAGAATGAAAATTGTAATTACCATATTATTTGAAAAGAGTAACTACTGAGTTTCTTGCTGATTCTTCCCGGTAGAAATTGACATTCTGAAACAGCGGTAGATTACATAATATTTGACATTCATAAATGTCCGGTATGGACTTAAATTGAATAAAGATATTTTTATTTTATTTTATTTTTAAAGTTTGCGGCGTGGAACCCATTTTTGATAATTATCTTGGCACCTTTCCTATTTGAAAGGTGCCAGGTAAGGTATCCTATATAAATGATTTTTTTGGGTAAAGCAGTTTTTTGCAATTTATTCTTAACTAAAAGTTTTCGGCAGTCTTCGGGTGGGACACGAACCCACCCTCTATTTTTAAGTGCATTATTTACTAAGGATATGAGTGACCCTATATGACTGACTTTTTACTAGACGACCAATTATCGGTCCTACAAAAAGTCGACCGATTTTTCATACTTTTTCTCACCACGACTATTTGTAGGTCGTGTGCGTTGCGCTATTAAAATCAGTACGGTCTATTTTCCTCCTACAAATCCAGATCACTCATTATCGGTCGTATAGGAGCACTCTATACCACCATGGCTGTCAGTTTATTTTTTTCGCATGGGGAGAAGAGGGTAAATTGAAAAGCTTTGAGTAAAAACAAGCTTGCCGCCGCATATGGACACACCTATACCCCGGATTGGGCCTCCGGTCCCCTAACTCATGCAGCGGAACCCAGCACAGTGCAGCTTCACGCCGGTTTTCTGATGGACCATGGTATCTCTCCGGTCGAGCCGGCCCATTCCTGCCGAAGTGTGGCCCTCCCACGGTCAAAAATAATTGTAACTCTTATCGTCTAATACGATTATTTTGTTTTTCAGAGTAAGACGGGATACGACTAATCTTTATCCGTGGAAAAATCTATGGTAAAACGTCAGATTTGTATATAATGACAGCACTATCCCATTGAGTAAGTATCGAATGAAGGTTGGTTTAATCGGTCAACAACCTTTATTTATTGTCCTATACGGTGCACGCACATCGCAACGCACAGTTTGGGAATCTCTGCATTATAGGTTTTTTATTCGGCAAATAAACAATTTATGAATTTTAAATTGAGTGAAGTGTCATGCATTCAATTTAGAATCTTGAGAACTATCTCTCACTCAGTCATTATCCCTAATTAAGCCGATGGGTAGCCCTAACTAGCGACACCAATGATTAGCTACCAAACCGGATCTATTTCAAACAATTTGCGGGAGTCTCTAAGCAAACATTTATACTATTTATTTAATAATCGTGCACTACTTTTTGATCTGATTTTGCACTCGAAATTTGGATTAACGCCATAAGTGCCCGTTTTCGGCGGTAATTTAAATTTCGAGTACAAAAGCAGACAAAAAAGTTGAGAATAAGTATTAAATAAATATAATAATAATGTGTTATTCGAGAGGCTGCAACAAATTGATAAAAAGATATCCGGTTTTAAATCAATTGGCGTCGCTAGTGTGTCCTACCAGTCACCTTAAAATAACAGATCTCATTTTACTTCTTCATGATAGATAACTAATAGGGTGAGAATAGACTCTATTTGATGCAATTTGATGATTATAACATGCGTCTCCATTATCTAGATAAAAATGAATAAAAGTAAAGTATCAGCCTATATACTGTCCCACTGTATGGCAAAGGCCTCTATCAAAGAAATCAAGTCATCTCTACTGTGATGGGAATAGGCTTAAACACCATGCTTACCAAATGCGGATTGGTGATCCAAAACCCAAGCTATGTTCCATAAATTCGAAACGTTCTTTTTGCTCGACCAGGGAGTTGAACCCAGGACCCCGAGATCAGGGCCCGATACTTAAACCATTAGACCAACAGGGCGTAAAAATTAATATCAAATTATGACGACCCGTTTGGAACAGTGGAAGTGAACGCTGTCTTTGGTCCAAGGGGTTCGATCCCCGCACTGTACAAATATTTGTGTGCATGAACATGTCTATTTGTATTGGTCTGGGTGTTTTCTACGTATTATTAGTTTTTGTTTACAAAAGAAAAGAATTATATGTGTATATTTGTAATCCCACTGTTGATTCTGATATCCGTAACTCAGTGGCTTGAGCTACCTATCTCGGACTCAGATCCATGTATGTGATGTTGTGAAATATAAAATAATTTTGCTTTGAAGTCTTTTTTCAACAGAAAAAAGACTGTAGGTAATGATGATCATTAAAGATCTCATTAAATTTAACTAAGAATAGTAGTAGTTGTCCAAATATGATAGCTTGTTTAGAAGTTATGAGGGACCAGATGAACAACCATACATGCAGGTCAAAATCATAACCCTTCTTTTTTCTTCGCCGTAGTCGGATACATATAAGCCCTATTGTACTGCTTTAAGAGTCGAGGTGTTTACGAATCATTGCAGGCGACTAGACGGATCGCCACACATCTGTAAAATTTACAACAATCTGTCTTTCTCTAGTTTTTTTTTTATGTGATAGCTGGCAGACGAGCAGACGGATCACCTGATTTCTGCCTTGTACATGGACGCAACATCGGAGTCATAAGTCGCTGTCAACTTTTAAACCACACTTTTCCCCAGGTTGGTTCCGGTACCCTCACTCACGCAGTAAAACGCAGAACCACGCTGCTTCACATCGGTTTTCAATGAGGCCGGGTCCACTTTGGTCAAGCCGGCCCATTCGTTAGTACCGTATAATAATAAATAATGTTGTTATGTGGCCAAAATGGTTTTCTCTCAGCTTGTGTCTACGGCTTAGTAAAACCGAGACCCTGATTTTGTGTGGAAACCAGAGTGAGAGAGAGCAATTCACTACCAAATCTTTGTACTGAACCGTGGCTGTCTCATGATCAGTCTTAGTTGATGTTGAACCAGATGTGTAAGAGTCCATTGTAAAGACATAATTGTATACATTGACATCTGGCTGTATACATTAACAGCGTGACTAAGGTAATTGCACCTTAAATTGTTTATCTCGGAGAAAAGTACGGCGTGTTAAAAAAGCTAATAAATAAAATGCCAAGTAATGATCCAGTTTATCCACTAAAGTAAACAAACAATACCAGAACCAGCATTACAACTTTTATTTTTCTTGAACAAAGGTATTATGTTCCAATCTTTGTTTACGGAAGCTGCCGCAATTTTTCATGAAGGATGGCAGGGAATAAATAATTTTCAATTAATGTACGTAAGTACATGAACAACATTCAAGAAACCAACATTGTTTATGTAGCTTATAATCCGTTTAATTCAGTTATAGAATGGAATAAATATCTCTAGTCCATGGAGTAATCAGAAAAAGTCGCTGAATTTTGGGAATGAATGAGTAAGTATTGATATTTAAGTACTCTGATGGCCCAGGGACCCAAAATGACTCTCGGCCTCCGATACGAAATGGACAATTTTTTCACCGTGGGCGAGCGACGCTTCAGCATGAATGGGCCGGCTTGAGCGGAGTGATACCACGGCCTCACAGAAAACAGGCGTGAAGCAGCAATGTGCTATGTTTCGTTGCGTGAGTGAGGATACCGGAGCCCCAATCCAGTGAAGGGGGGTTTAAAGGTTGACAGCGCACTTTTGACTCCACTGGTGTCACGGGTGTCAATGGGCAGCGACAATCGCTTACCATCAGGTGATCAGTCTACTCGTCTGCCACCTATCACATAAAAAGAAGAAAAAAAATGGCAACCTACTTATCCCGGTCTTGCGCCCATCTCCTGCCTCCAAATCATTATGCTTAAATAGAGGCGGTTTAATGCTAGAAATGCTACCTGCTCGTCTGCCACCTATGACATAAAAAAATCAAAAAAATACGTTATAGGATCAAATGCTAAGTTTTTCGTAACAACATGTCACGAAAATATTTAATATTGTGACGCAGCGTTACATCAGCATCCGCTCTGATTTCCGCGCTAATATCTGCTAAAACATTCATGCCGCTATTATGCGCTCACGAGCACGACCACACTATTTCCAGCAAAAAGAGGGCTAAACCCCAATTTGAATGAAGCACAAAGTTACCAGCAACCTAAATAAACATGTGGCCCAAAACATTCGATTAACCACAAACTATGTAGGCTGAGATAGTAATTTGCAAAAGTTAAATAACCGCTCCAACACGTTTTGGACGCCACATAAATTCAGTGCATCATACATGCATAACAAGAACAAATAGAGCTAATCATATCGCATCTACCACAAAATTACTTCCACATTATATAAAACTTTGTTCCGGTATTTATCGATATCGATAAAGGTTTTTAAACCATTGCGTTACGTTGAAGTGTAAGTAACAACATGATGGTTGTTGTTACACAGCTGTTTTGCTTGCAATATTGTTTTTTTCTCCTTCCATTCGGAGTACTACATACATACATGCTTGCAAACGATTCTAAGATTACGTCAACCCAGAAACTACCAAATAAAGTAACTAATTGCATTTACAACACTAAAATTAAATCATTATATGCGTACATTTCCTTGAATAAATGATATAATTAAAAAAGTTTTTTTACTGTAATAATTAGCAGACGGTCATCTGAAGTTAAGCAATGGCCGCCGCCCATTGACATATGTAATACCAGTCGAGTCACAAGTGAGCTGCCAATTTTTTCCCCTCGCTCGCCTTCGCCCTGGCTAGGCTTTCACTCGACGCAAGACAGCGCGGGCGGTGCTCTTCGTTAGCGTTCCGTCTGAAATCTGAAATCCGTCCCAGGACTAAAGTCCATGATGTCTGATCAAGAGCGATTGAACTAAAATGGAATTGTGCAGGACACTTAGCGAGGCGCGGTGATGGCAAGTGGAGTAGTCCTGACCGAATGGTGTCCTAGAACCGGCAGACGAAATCCGTGTCGTCCATTGTCATGGTAGATCGATGACATCACCAAAATCGTGGGGACTACATGGATCCGAGCGGCTCCACTGACTTTGCCACAGTCACAAATGTATAGGTAGAATAGGAATGTTTTTACTAATTTTTAAAAGTTTCTGATCATTTCACACATTGGGTAATGTTTAAAAAACAATTTGTACACATATATTCAATTTCAAACAGGCTAGCCTTACAAGAAATTTCAAGAACATACCTTGTTTGTAAATTCATACCTGCATTCTTGTTTCAAATGGATGGAAAGAAACACTCATAAATCGGCATGTATGTATATTTATAAGAACTCCCATATCGTGTAGCGACGATATGGCAATGTATGTTAAGTCAGCCGCACTTGGTTGCAAAACAAAAAGTGTTCCTGTCAAGACTGATGATTTGAGCCAAGGTATACTTAGACTCCGCCTAGTAAGGTATTTCACAGACTGTGTAAGGAGAAATATTTAATAATTTATAATACCTCTCTTGCAAATATACGAGTACCTTACTAAAACCGATTTCGATGCCATACTAGGTTTTTTTTTCCTAATGATTTCTATAATTATATTATGTTGTTGAATTTGGCTATTCTTTTGACAGGAGCTTTAGTTTGGTTTTTTCTTGATGTTAAAAGGCCTTATTTGGTAAACCGAAACAGGTGAAACAGTCTTGTGCCGAGGCGCTGCCGAGGTACGCCTACGCGAGCTCGTCTACCATGTGACCGGCAAAGGATTTGCAAAGAATTTTGCATAGAATTTTAACTAGCCTGTTTTTTTTCACAGCAATATCTATTTATCTCGAAAAAGGATTGAATTGCCGCGCATGTTTGAGTTTTTTTTTTTATTTGTGTTTATCCATAAGTTATTCATTTCTGATATTAGCGTGTAGGTAAATATAAATTAAGAAGGTACGAAGCTACGAGTATTATTATAGTATTAGTAACCTAACGTATGGGCGTGTACATAAGTAGAGTTTACCTTAGTCAACAAAGAATGTGTCTGTCATGTCAAGATGGCTGCAGTAAAATCAATCTAATTTCAAATAATTTTAGAGGAAACGCTGGCTTTATCCTCATCTTAGCGTGTAATTCCCAGTTGCGTCAAAAGCTCGGGGTACGCTTAGACCAAGATTAGGAATTTGGAGAGTCTGGTAATTATAATGAAGCGACTGCCCTCTGACCTTCGCGGCCTTTTAACAGGGAACCAGACCAACTGAATCATGGTTACACATTTCAGGAACCACCCGAAACGTGCAGGTTTTCTCGCGATGTTTTCCCTCGCCGCCGAGCTAATGGTAGAAATATGCTCATAGATTTAAAAATCCAGAGGTGCATGCATGGGAAAATCCCTGTCTTTAAATTGGCAATTAAAATAAATTCCATAAAGAAAACCACATTTTTGCGTTAAAGTTGCCAAACGCACTGTAAGGCTCGGACACAAAATATCTCAGCCGCGACAGAGTTGGAGGAAGTAATCTCGGGCACTGAAATATAAGCTTCGTCCGAAAAGCCTACATAAAAATTTGAAAGTAGGAAACTCAGCCGCGGATGAGATATTTTGTCGTCGAGTTACCCCCTAAGCCACTGTAATGTATGATGATTACCATCAACTCGTGCCGTTGTTTTATCGTTATTTATTAAGCTGTTAGCCGATCATCGCCGTGCCTATAACACGCCATTTAAGATAAAATAACAATTGAAAATAATTAAAGCACGGGAACTAAACATTCTCACTATTAGTGGTATTAATTAATAGTTTAATGATTGCTATGGCCGACAAAGCAGAGCATGACCATTTTACAAAACTTTGTGGGGCGTGCTAAATTAGATTTAAATCACCACGGATTACCACCGGATCGCTGGGTGAAGGACGCACCCGTAGTTTATGTAAGTCAAATTTCATAAATATTGTACTGTTACGGTGGGATAATAATATTAATAATAAAATAATAAAAATCGTTTATTGTCTCTTATTAACAAAAGTACAAGGTTAACGTTATGCATTAAGTAGTAGGGAAAAACAGTACATTCACATAACCTAATTTGCCAGGACGAAAAGATGAAAGGGGTAAAGTTCAGTCTCATGCTGCCTCGAGGGAGACCTCTCGGTCAGCGCTGGTTTTCAACTTCACCCGACTCTCTAAGGCGGTAGATGAGAGTATTGGTTTTGGCTGGTTGACATCTAAGAAGCTAATTTACATCAAAAAAATAATATAACATCTCCTTGAATATTGAATAAGTTTCCATTGACATTTAAAGAATTAGATTTTTACAAAAGTAAGAACATTTTAATTAGAAAAATGTTATTATACTATATCTGACTTTTTAAATGATATTATATTATGATTTGTAATATTGTATTGATTATAATTATTTTAATGTATCTAATGTATAGACTAATTGTATAACTGTGACATATCTAATTGTATTTAATTTTATAATCATTGTTCAATAATTAAATTCAATCAATCATTTTGTACACCGTAATGGTAGAACATGTTGGCACTTGGCATGTATCTAATAACATCTTTTCTGTACACATGTTTCTTATCAAATAAATTTATCTTTATCTTGATCTTTATCTAAGTGTGTATTTTATGGTGTATTTCACTAAGTTAACGAGTAGGTTATTAGGTTCGATTTTGGCCTTATAATTATATAATGCGACGGCCCGTTTGGAACAGTGGTAGTGAACGCTGCCTTTGGTCCAAGGGTTGCGGGTTCGATCCCCGCACAGTACAAACATTTGTGTGCATGAACATGTCTGTTTGTATTGGTCTGGGTGTTCCTTATGTATTATAAGTATGTATTTACAAAAGAAAAGTATTATACGTATATATTTGTAATCCCACTGTTGATTCTGATATCCGTAACACAGGTGCTTGAGCTACCTATCTCGGAGTCAGATCAATGTATGTGATGTTGTGAAATATTTATTTATTTATAATATATAGTTTTATAATTATTATAATTATACAGTTTTTATAATTATATAGTTAGATATACTTCATTAACTAACTTTACCATTTTACCACGGGCCACTTACTTTGTAAGTAAGAGGCCCTGCCTCACTTCGTTTTGGGAGTTGTTTATGTATAAGTTCCTAGATGTACCGTTAGATGACGCTGGGTGCACATAGTATCGCGCAAGTGTTTCGCCTTTTTGGTTTGCCGCTTGTAGTCTAAAGATACGAAGAGGAAGCGATCTGCACCAATCTGTTTATTAGATGAAAAGTATTTTATTTCAATGTATTTAATAATATTATCTCTGGTAGGTTCGGAGTTTCTGACAGTTCAAGCAAAATTCAAAACAATGTGGAATGAAGTTTTTTTTCTTTAAAAAATAATGGAACGTGCTAAACATAGTTTTCCTCAGGATTTACTGTGTATATCATATACCTATAGTACGGCAGAATATAAATAATACAGTCAACATCAGAATGATAGCCTTAAGCCTGTTTGCTTCCTTTAATGTATAAAAAATAATCTAAAGCTCGCCAACACTAAGTCATCACATGGTATTTTTTACAAAATATAATTTGCTCGTCAATTTGTATACCAATCGTAATGTTTTGTCATGTAGATGACTCGCCACATATCGTTAGTGGGCGGATGAAGTAGTTTGTATTGTCAATTTATTCAATGCACCCAAATAAACGCCTAGCATTAAATGGGAGGTTAAAATTTGACTGCCATCATAATGTGACGCAAATTATCATACAATGAGCCCCCGTAAGTCACGCTTGTTAGGTGAAGGCTGGAGACGTCTCAAGCGTAGACAATTCGATTAAAAGACTATTTGACACATTACTTAGAAGCTATCTTGATGGCATTCGGCCATGGCTTTCTGTTTACGGATATCGATTACGACACTTCTATTGATTTGTACATCTGATATGGTTAGATACATGCGGTAAATTTGGACGTATCAATTGATATGAACCATTAATAAAAATCATAAAGTTTATAGAAAAGGATGTTTCGTAGATTAATGGATCTTCCTACATCATTGCGACATGTCATTCATATTTCCAGTAGGCTTACTTTTTAGTTTCTTTTTCAACCCACGATCTACCTACCTAATCCTGTAGCAGGCTTTATATTAAAATTACGTCAAACATTTTGATTAAATTATCACACCCCACGGAACCGTGTTCGTGTAATTGCACCATGTATCACAAAATCACAGATGTCAACTTTAGGTCAACCGGTAAAGAGGCATAGCTATTTGTAACACACCTTTCATAACGTGTACACTGTGCGGGCGACCAGTCAAATAAGACCCATAGTGCATTTCTTGTTTGTTGTTTTTTGTTCAAGTTGATGGGAAGTGTCGTGCGGTCTGAAGGTCAGGTTGTGTTGGTCGCATTTAATTTTAGAAGGTGTCAAAGTGATTGAATATCGCAGTGGGAGGGCGCCAAATACTTCGTTACGCTTATTGCCATTTTGATGAATATGAGCTAAGACACCTGTGAGAAAATGTGATCTACTCTAAAAGAATCGTGAATAAAATGTTCATTAGCAATTTGTGTGTTTCCGTTTATTTTTTTAGTATAACTATTTATGTTTCAAATTCTAACTAAAAGGTCAATCATCATACGCACGAAGAGTAGTGAAATTATGAAATTATTTAATTACTTTTCGAAACTGTTCTAAGATTTAAAAGTTCATAGGTAACGAATTTTAATATGGTAATGAAGATTAACGTTATCTTTGCACATTCTCTCAGCCTCTATTTGTGCAATGATTTCATAAAGTTTTTTATGCTTATGCCGAGAAACCATATCGAACTATGACCAATACGAATCAAATTCATTCATTTAGTTTCGAATTTATTACACCTAAGATGAAATACCTCTTGGGCAACTACGAGTAGATACTTATTCTTTAAAATCTTGTATCCAGCTTAATGAAGCAACAAATACTATAGTCGGTGAAACGATAATCCTGTAAACTTAGATTAAATAAAAAAAAGCGGAAAATAGGTGACTCGTCGCCAACCCGTCTGCCAAGCGTGGTGAGTATGGCAATTACCCCTCATGTGATTGAGGGAGGCCCGTGCCCCAGCAGTGGGGACTTAAATGGGCTGACGATGACGATGAGGTGACTCGTCTCTTTCGCGTGGACCGCATAAATTAGGTCCCCGTCGCCTAATTTCGCGTAGACTGAGGTAGCATGCGCGTAGCAGGTTTGATGACTCCTTCAAGCATATGTCAAAACAAATAGGTCCGTTTTCAGTTGTCTAATTGAAAGGACCTGCCGTATCTTCCGCTATTTTTATTTTATCTAAGCCTGTAAACGAGAGTTTCTAAAAGTAGATATAACATAATTGATGTAACCGAGACTAAGTGCAGCGAAATTAGTTAAGCACATTTTAGTACTTACTGCTTGACTTGATTAATTTAGTCGCGTTTAGTCCCGGTTATAGCAATTAATTAATATTTTATGATGTAACGCGGATGTTAAAATCAAAACTGTTTAAAATATTTTTTTTTTGGTGTTGACATCCTGATAGAGTGACAGGTCAGGTCTAGGATAAATTAAATTAAATAATCATTTATTTCAGATCTTCAATCCATATAAAATGTATTAGTAACATAATGAACTTATTCTAGTGTTAGTACTATTGCAGAAGATATCAGTAGTGTGGAACAGTATCACAAGTATGGAAAGCGACACACCGAGGGAGTGTAGCTGCACCCAGCGGTGCAATAGTGGAGAGTCCCATCTAAAAAAAATGAAAAAAATATATTTCAAAATAACTTATGTCTAATACAACTTAGATCAATTAATCTTGTATATTAGTACATATATGTAACATTTTGCCTGAACTGGGGTGACCTGTGTTTCAAGCTAAAATAGCAATAAGTTACAACTTAAACCAATATTATTATCTTACTCTATGACATAAGCTTAATCTTAATCTAGGCTAACAATCAAACTAGGAGATAGTTATTTGGGAACAATGAGTAATTTATCAGTATCATCGTAGGATAACTTCAGGAGCACCAGCTGAAGGTGTTTTAGCGCAGGTATAGGTTAGTGATTATATAGTCTCTTTTTTTTTTCTGTCCGCTCGTGACCACGGCTGCTGTAACGTAGCCGAAACGTCGAGCCAAATATGTGAGTACACAATGTTGTTTCACATAATAAATATCGTGTTAATCCCCGTATTGATACATTATAGTTATAGCCTCTTTGGCGTCAATGTTACGTGCTTGCCTAGAAGACGTCTGTAAACTCTTGCCATGTTTATGTCCAGATCAGGAAAAACAGGCCTCAGCAAGGAGGTATATACTGTCCACATAATAACCGTATAACCATTTTATATTATAAATACGACAATCCTAGGTCTTGCAAACGACCTTGTAGTTGATTTTTTCAAATTAAATAAATGTACCATCTGGAGCTAATGTTTCCTCTTTTTTAAAGATCAAAATGTTTAATAATATTTTGGAAACTTTATGACAAAGAACCTGAAAATTGAGTACATGTTCGTTTTGGCCTATGTCGGCCTAATGGCAAAAATTAGAACTAATGAATTGACAAATGTTTTGACCTTAGGGAAACGCTTTTTTGTTTGTGACTAGATTAGTTACACTTTTTCCAACGACTAAAATAAGATTTCATTTAATTTTACACATTTACTTTCTTAACATAACTCTATAGAAACCTTGTTATTATGCACATAAAAAGCCCCCTGTTATCCATTCATTACAGGTGTTAATTTAACACCTCTTACCATAATATTTTACCTTCTGCAAAGTGACAGATCTTGTAGACTTTATCTTGTCAACATCTCACGGCAAACAAACGTGATGTGATCGAATCGATTATAATTTCACGATTTACAAAGAAATGGAACGGTATACAAGGAAGGAAAGATCTACGGTCATCAACCTTTTTGTTGAGAAATACTATTGTTTAAGAACTGCTTTTGATTTTGGAAATGTTGAAAAAAGATGCTTGATTACAACTTGAAACAAGAAACTGTTATTTTAATTTGGTACAGGGGGTGACAGTAGTTTCTCAACGTGTTAGATGACCAGAACAAAGCCTTTATTTATGAACAGAAATAGATCATCAAAAGTAGAGATATTATCTTAAGGTGACGGGTAGGGCACACTAGCGACGCTTTGATTTATATTGTTTGCAACTAAACCGGGTCTCTTTTTAACAACTTCGTGAGCTCCGGTCTCTCGGAAAGCACTTGTTCAATTTATTTAACACTTATACTAATCATAATATGGCTAAACGCCATAAGTGGCGGTTTTGGCGATAAACCAATTTTCGGGTGCAAAAACCTACCAATAAGTAGTTCAATAAATGAGATGGAGAGACGACATAGCAAAGATTAACGGGCACAACTGGACTTCAACTCCCTAAAATAGAATAGAATGGAGAAGATTGAAGGAGACCTACACCAAATTGTTTGAAAACGGCTTAAGATGATGATGAAGATGAAGTAGTGCACAATCATTAAATAAATAGTTTATTTGTTTACCAAGGGGCTGGAGCTCCGATTATAGTAACTAACAATTTAAACCATTTGGCGTCGCTAGTGTGCCCTACTCGTCGCCTTAAGAGAAACTCATGCTCATGGGCCAAGGTGTCCAATCCAAACTATATATTTTTAAACGAGAGTAATTTAGTATAAAGATTAACTGTACTATACATGTCCGGATGGATGTCTAGCCATTTGTTGACTTTCGATGGACCTATGACACAACATGAAAGAGGCTTAAATCGAAATGTAGATAGACACAGGTTGTTGCTTAATTGATTTAAATTGTTTAGAAGGCAGTCAATGTAAGTTATACAGGGCCTGCATGCCGCACGCTCAAAATAAGACTCCATTTGAATCACTCGATTAGTTTCTGACAGGAAAAGGAAAGATGATGGTCAGGGTTATTGAACCCTGTGTTTAGATAGGCCATTGTTTACCGAGTACTTTCGACTACTTCCTACTTTTGACAGATTGAACAATGATAGGAATCTCATTGACAGAGGAGGAAATTAGGATCGCGACGGTGATTTATCTTAGCTTTGCCCTTGAAGGTACTGACCTTCAAGTTCAATAAAATAGTATATATCTTTTGACTGCTAAGGAGAACTTGACCGTGTGACCCCCACGGTCACACGGCTACGGCCACGCTTCGGCATGAATGGGCCGGCTCGACCGGACTGATACCACGGCCTCACAGAAAACCGGCGTGAAACAGCACATATTAGCAGCATAAATTTAGTTATACTTACAGGTGGCTTAATATTTTGACCTGCCCTAGTGGTGCCCTTAGAACCGTAAGATGCAAACCCGATCATCAAGAATCACAAAGTTTAAAATAGAGGTATTGCATAAATTCGAGCAGCTCAAGAAATACTGCTACGCCACTGATCCCAGAAGGAGGCCTATACTCAGTAGGTAGTGAGTATTTTCGGACCCATGACCCTATTTCAGCAGTCATGATGAGCAAATTTTCAGGAGTGGTTTCCTAATCTTCTTAAAAAAAACTTGCATTATAATGTGGCTAAGGAGAATTATAAGCCATTTTTCAAAGTTTCAAGACACAAACACAAAACTTAAAGTAAATGTTTATTTATGGGAATAAAGATGAAGAAAGTACCGACATTATCAAGCGTAAATCAGATCTCTTATAAAATCCTTCAATCGATGGAAATAAGACATCTATTCGCTAAAACCTGGTCCAATACAGTTCAAAAGCAGTCCCATAATAAAAATAATGATGTCAAGAACGCAGTCACTTCACCATAAATGAATAGTATAAGCAATAATAAGCATTACCTAAATATACATATTATCACGGGATATCGATCATAGTATCAAGACAAGAATTTTGATTGAATTTGTTTTTAAGGCTGATAAAGATTAGCCTCGGTCGATCTTTGAATTCTTTTGGTCCATCGATATACCAAGAACAAGTCTGTTAATAACATTGGCTTTTATGTAGACGAGACGCCGCACCACCGCACAGTGGGCTGAATCAGTTAAAACGGCGAGACACCGGGGCAATCCTGCAAAATTCATTACAAATTAATTCTTATAAGAAAATATTTTAAACAAGACGATTTGTTTGAATCATTCGTAGTGAATGCTGCCTCTGGTGTCAGGGTTGCGGGTTCGATCCCCGCGCTGTACAAATATTGTGTACATGAACATGTCGTCTCTACTGGTCTGGGTGTTTTCTATGTATTGTAAGTATGTATTTACAAAAAAATATATTAAAAGTATGTATTTGTTATTCCGCTGTTGTTTTTATTTATTTAATTTTATTTATTAGGATATCCAACAGTGTTACAAAGCTAATAACAACTTGAGCTTAATGAATACAGACATCAAAGAATTGGAAAAAAAATACTTAGTGTGTATACAATGTTGGTGCTAGTAATAAAAGAAGTAGTGCTACTATTATAACGAATACAATAGAATATTATAATGTAGATACATACAATTATGTGCACATACATACAGAAATAATAAGAGTAATAATACGAGTCAAAGCAGAGTCAAACCAGGACAGCAATCGATATCTAAATATAATTACTGTCCAAGTCCGATCAGTCAGCAGTTCTTTATTTTGTCCAAAATTTTATGCTTAAAGACGACCTTGGATAAGGCAAATTGATCGATATCACTAAACGAAGTATTATACGTTTTAGTAACTCGTGAGAAATAATCATTTTTGGTATAATTGGTGCGGCTGAAGTGTATGTGAAAAAGCTTGGCTGCGCAAGATCGTGGGGGCCCGTTGAGGATGTGAGAGTCGATAAGAGAAGAAAGATCCGAGCAATCTAATCTGTAGCCCAATTCTCGTTCTCATGACATTTATTTTCATACGACATATATCACTAAAACATAGTTTTTTGTATGGTTTTCAGGTGATATCCGCCATGTTCTCAAAATATCACGAGCTCGAAAATTGGCCTCCTGGAGTTCACAATATCATGTCGAAATCATGTAGAAAAGACAAGTCAAGCAACGTTCTTCTATCTTGGTTCTGATATCCGTAACAAAGGTGCTTGAGCTACCTATATCGGAGACAGATCAATGTATGTGATGTTGTGAAAGTACTTGTTGTTACTCATATTTATTGTCATTACATACCGATATAAATAGTAAACATTGATCGACACTTACTTTTGTTGTTGAGCGTACCATTACGTTCTATGTTTGAAGTAAATGTACAAGTAGTATGTATGTGCACACAATTACAATTTTATTTATTCACATTAGTCAATAATAATAATAATATAAATTATAAAAAGATAACGGTGTCTATTTTTGGTGATATTTCTCGCGTTTTTATTTTCACATTCTTTGGCTGGGTCGTATTAACAGCATCAAGCAATGTGCAAGATAAATAACAAGGAAGTGATAAAAACTGGAGCGGTTTAAAAGATCATGCCCGGCCAATTACAGTGTAGTCGAAAATTAATATTTACGACTTTTGTTTGACGGCGGACATATTGAAGTATAGTTTGGTATTTGCACATACATTAATCAACGCATTTTTAATGCCTACTTTAAATTCATTTTGAATTAATTGACTTAATTTAGACAGGAACACATTCGGACAATCTCACATTATTTATTTATTTATTAGGAATGCTTACAGTTTGTATAGATTGTATAGATTTATTAATAAATATACATATTTCACAACATCATCCTCTCCAAGATAGGTAGCTCAAGCACATGTGTTACGAAGATCAGAACCAACCGCTGTTGGTTCCGCTGAAATATAAATAAATACATTTAATACTTTTATTTGTAAATACATACTTATAATACATAGAACACCCAGAATAACAAAACAGACATGTTCATGCACACAAATGTTTGTACTGTGTGGGGATCGAACCCGCAACCCTTGCACCAGAAACAGTGTTCACTATAACTTATTCAAACAAGTAAACATAGAATAAGAAAATAAAAAAACATGCATTAACTGGTTCTTATTTTTGAGTAGTCGATTCATTAATTTGAGAATTTTTCATGCTCTTTGTAGGATTATGAAATATATATTTTAAACTTCAGAGATTTCAAAATGTTTAGTATTAAAAATATTGGCCATAGTTTTCATATCAATTTTACATTATGAACGGATCGTATAAAGTTTACGATATACAATAAACTTTAAATTTACTGCGGGAAAGATTTAGAAATCGAAGTAGGCAAATATTTATGGCGCCGTCCAATATTTATGGACTATTTTACGCCTATTTTACGCTATGAAAACAAACATAATTACAAAAATGAAAACCTGTTTATTGTTTCGTAGTATTTATTAATAATTCAAATGATGCGTTCGATATGCAAAAGAATATACTTTGTTTTACATTTTCCAATTTAAGTAAATAATAGGAGTAAAGAGTAAATAATACGCAACTCTTACCTAGAGATATGCAGGTAAGTACCTATAGGTTTTTTATGTGATAGTTGGCAGAAGATGAGACCGATCACCTGTTGTAATCGATAGTACATAGAGGAGTAATAATGATGAATTTATGTTAGTAAGGAATTCGTACGTTGCCAATTTATTGGATGGCTAATAAAGTCTAGTGTGCTTTAAAATCCCTTTTACGGATTAGTAGGTAACAATTTGTGGAGGGCCTGCCATGGCTGCGACTTCCTGTACGTGGCCTCCACTCGAGGACCTTTCCGCCCCAACGGCCTGTCTGTTCTCCTCGCTATGTGCCCTGCCCATTGCCAGTTGAGGCATGCAATCCCTTTGGGCTATGTCTGTGACCTTAGTTCTCCTGCGGATCTCATCATTTCTGATACGATCACGCAGGACAAGCACAAGGTGGACCGACGATCTGGTGAAGATCGCGGGAATCCATTGGATGCGGGTGGCACAGGACCGATTTGTGTGGAGAAGATTGGTGGAGGCCTATGTCCAGCAGTGGACGTCTATTAATGATGAGGTAACAATTTAAATCGATTGGCATCGATAGTTACAGGTACCCGTCGTCATAAATCAATCAAATAATTCTTTATTTGCATAGGCTTGTACACAGCACTTACAAATCGTCATACATTTGAATGATTTAAAACTATTTATAAGTACTTATGTAATAATTTACATGTTAATACATATATATGTTGATACATAAAATATACTAAAAAAGTAAATAAACATAATGCGATTCTACCACCGGCTCGGAAAGTTGTTTCTGGTCGAGAAGATCCGGCAAGAAACTCGCCAGTTACTCTTTTTAATCGCCAACTTTTTTACAATGGTTTATTATCCTCATACCAAGTCATACAGTCTAATGCAACACAAAATAGAATGAAGCAAATTAAAAGCTAAATATGAGGTAAACCGAAGCGGACCAGTCCCCAAAGGTGGCACCTGTTCACAAGTATGACGTATGTGTCAGCCATCATTTCACTTTTCTTTTTTTTTATTTATTATCATAATAGGCGCCACTACATCGTCAACATGAAAAGTTGAACTTTATTAGGTATTATAGACACGGAATCTAAAATGTTAGTTCCGTGTTTTGCTGCGGGACTTTTTTCGTGGCCCAGACTCAAAAAAGCTTTTTTTTTAGTTTCAAACATTTTTACTTATTGTAGAGAATTGAATGCATTTAAAATTCTTCGATAGTCTTCGAGGGAGTGTGTACTTAAGAGTTTGCTTTGCCATAAACCGACCCCGCAGCCACCTACATCAATATTGTATGTGTACTACGTATATAATACGTACGTGTAATATTGTTGGTATAATACGGAGAAAATAATTCTAAAACTCATTTGAACACTACTCAGTCGCTACATCATTTGTAGTATATTCATTATAGTTTATTGCAAATTAGTTTTCATTATCTCGTACAATGGAACATTCGCGGATGTGAGAACATGGTCATAAGTTGTTTAGCTACTTGCGCTGTCTAGGTATGTACACAATAAGAATGATCAATAGACGGTCGAATATATTGCTAAAGTTAGGGAGTTGCCACACTGGCGGATCGCGAGCGTTTTCAAAGCGGATTTCTCCGCGGCGTGAACGCTGCCGCAGCCGCGTCCTGGTCGCTGCGTCGTCGCAACCCGCCAGTGTGCCAACTCCCTTAATTGTTATCTAAGTTTTATGTTTGCAGATTCAGTGGTTTGGGCTTGGCATTCGATTACCCAGCATAAATAAGCTAAGGGAAGCCTTATGCTCCCAACTACTTTTGCTTACCCTTTCCGTGGCAACCTGTAATTAAGGCAGCACCAACGCATGTACTTGAAATTTGTATCTCTTAGTTTTAAGGCGTATGTTCTTGTTGGTTGTCCAAATAAATAAATAAAAAAAAGAAAAGTAAAGTATCAGCCTATATGTGTCCCACTGCAGGGCAAAGGCCTCCATCATAGAAATCAAGTCATCGCTACTATGATGGGATTAGGCTTAATCACCACGCTTGCCAAATGCGGATTGGTGATCACAAACCCGAGTTATATTCGAAAAAATCGAAACACACTTTTTGCTCGACCCAGGCATCGATCCCAGGACCCCGAGATCACGGCCCGGTACTTAAACCACTAGACCAACAGTGCGTCTAAAATAAATAAACAACAAATGGTTAAAAAAATACGGGAAAGTTGATTGACTGACTGGATAGTCTCCGCACCTCCCCCTCCTCGTTTAGCGTGTAATTCTCGGTTGCGTCTAAAGCGGTCACTCTGGAGCCCGGGGTACGCCTGGACCATGATTTAGCATATGGGGAGCCACAGCCGTCTGATATTCGCAACCCTTTAACAGGGGAACCAGACCAACAGAATCGGTATCCCCACGAGGTTTTCCCTCGCCGCCGAGCTAAGGGTAGAAATACGTACATAGATTTGAAAAATCCAGTGTACGCAAAACCTATAACAATCATCCTATAAACTTAACATTTGGTGCTCATTTGAGGGAATATTTGGTTTTTGTTTGTGTTGCTTACTCTGGTGTCAGAATTTCAAACCACTATCAAGATGACGAGCCTCCGAGGCTTTAAATCATCTCTCTTTCGAACAATTAGGTGATTTAATTTACTGTTCTATTATGTATTTTTAATTTGCTTCTTTTGACTCAGATACTGTACAATTTGGGCTATTTATGTTGATATTATCTAACGCGGCTTATTTTTATTTCCTTTTTTTTTTAGTTGTAATTAATTTGACAAGGATTGTATTCTTCTGCCTTTTTATTGTAAATTATCATATCATGAATGTAATTTTATAATGTGTACTGCGTTTTGGATTAATTTCTGTTAGCTTGTAAGGTGTCTGAATAATATATAAATAAATTAAGTCTGCTGGGTCTCTTCGACACACAAACGTTTTCGTTGGTAACGTTTAATTATTATTAGTACACTATGAGCATGATAAAATAGTCCCCTAGTACTATTCCTTAATCTTAAAAAAAAGTACAATCTATTTAATGACCAGACAAGATTCTTAAGATAAACATCCGTTGCCTTTTCTTTTACTAAACTTGAAAACTTTCATATCTCTTTGTCCTGTTCCTTAATCTTAAAAAAACCCGAACCCATTTTACAGCCCGATGTGTGATGTGCACGTCTAGTCATTTTTTGATACATGGATTGTTTCCCAATCGGTATAAATCAGTGGTAGTATTACCTACCACTGATTTATACCTGGCCAACAATCCATCTTGCCAAGTATGTCACATAATCATCATAACATCTAGTTAACTTAAGTGGAGTGGCTCGTCTGCTTCGTAACAAGTCACGAATTTAGTTCTAATGAAGCCACCTACGTGCTAGATCTCTGGATCGAAACCCCATCGGAATGATGAAACAATGCAATCTTAAAATGTGTTGGCTGTTTGGTCTTACATGTTGATTGAAACACGGGTTTTAGACGAAACGCTTGACAGAAATTATTTGTTATTACATTAATATGAAAAAGATGAAATATATTTTAGCACAAAATTTACCTAACACAAAAAGTCACGGGCAATTCATGGCTCCGTCTTGCCGTAAAAGACGGACAAATAAACAGACAGATACAAGTATTTCTCATTTATAATGCTTAAGTACCTATAAGATTAACCTGCTGTTATAATAAATATTACATTGCCTTAATTAATTTATTGTTATTCATTTGAATAACAATAAGGTAATTATAATATGTAAGAAAGTGTTACTAGGTACCTACACTTGTACAAATTTATACTCGTGTATGCTTGCCTTGTTATAATAATAATAGTTTTAAGTTTTGTTCTATTTTAAGCAATAAAAAATATCGATTTATCTATGATTACACACCAGTTTTCTTATTAATCATAGAGTAAGGTAATAACTGTTATAATTTTTTGGTAACCGACAATTTTAGTGCCAATTTGTATGCTCAAATGCCTATGCCAAATCTTTACTCTTTGTTTAGCTCGTCCAAATAAGCTAAAATTAAACCTGTATCAACACAAGTTCAATGAGGCACTAAACCTTGAAATGGCGATAATATCACCGCAGTCTTCACTCAAAACTCACCATATATTACAAGTGTATTATAATGTTATATTACGTGCGCCTTTATTATATTGTACCTGGTTATTAAATCATTACAGTTTCGCGTGTAATGTCGGGCCATTAGGCTCGTTATCAAGTGTTGAAACAATCGTGAAATGATCATTTATGGCAACGCGAAAGGTTTCGGTATCGTTACAAATTAAGTAGCGGTCTGCTTATCTTGAAAGCAGGGGTCAAGCAATGGGTACGGTTGATTTGTTGTATTAAACATACAGGTGGTTTGCCTTCTCTGGCACATTGTATTTATCTTTCATATGAACGCGGATCACAGTGTCTATGATCAATGGTGGCTTTTAAGTAAAAAAGAGGCTTGGCTTTATTTTATAACATTAAAATTCCATCATTTTAAATTGGTATTCCATTAAAATCTCATCTACTCTAAAATGATCTTCCTTGGGTTTTCCAAAGAAAATCATTTTCAAAAAATTCTTTAATGTAATTTAACTCGTCTGTCAGAAAAGCTCAATTACTCGAGCACAAAGTAAAACTTGATAATCAGTAATAACTCCACCACTTGCCAGACAACGTAAAGATGTTATTATTGATAAGTCGTATCTCCCGTATTGTATCTACTTTAACTCTCTTCATTTTGTTATAAAGTATTACTCTCTATCTAATCACCGTGTTTTTTTAATCGTCTTACCAATCTTTCGAGAACATTATACTCCTGGAAAAACATAATCCCCCAAAAGGCATGGGTAAAATATCAAAATTAAAATTTACTTTTCATACCAGTTCGCGAAATAACCTACGTTTTCCAGTTTTTGTTAACGAATGATACCATATTCCTACCCCATGATTAAGAATTTTTTGTAAACTATCATAGAGACTGGGAGAGGTAAGTTCATAGAGTTAGGTAATAATACTCTGCCAAGATAGACGGTGCACTTAAATAGCTTTCAAGTAGAGTCGGATTTTCCCGAGCCCGAAATAAAACGCATGGCGTACATCACAAAAGAGGCATTTTTATTGATTATCAACTAATGAAAACGTCTTCCTTAATGCAGTCCTTTGTTAGCTCAAATGCAAGCCTCCCAGTTCATCCCGGTCATGCACTCAAAATGGCGTACATTTACCGCAACCCGCATGCGGGCGCTAACGTCCAACGAAAATTCCCCCTGATTGAGTCAACAAACTCATCATGATGCAGTTTGGTGCAACCCTAATGAGTAAGTGTGCGCTGCACTTTTGAGCTACCGATAATAGTGGAGTACTGATCGCTTTTCTCCGCGAAGACTGCGCACTTTGCCTGATTTCCAAACGAAACATTACTTGAGACAGGGGTTCCCAAACTTTTGTTTTTGTAATTACGTTCCTACCTACCTATTACACATATTTATGTTTACCTTACCACAAGGCGTGGTCAGAATCGGTAAATGGTCACGAGGGCCCACGATCGCCCCGTTGCAGGGGCGCATCCGAATGATCAGCGACTTTTTTCAGCTCGTTGACTAACTGATTTCCTTACACACAACTGACCCTTATTAATCTTGTATATCAAACAAATCCATGGGCTATCGCATAACGAAGAGTGTTCAACAAGTTTACTTTAACTTGGAATGAACTACACTTGCCGCCTATCACGACGATTTCTCGTCTCCAAAAACCCCGTCTTCCTCTCAACGCAATCACGTCTTCACTTCTTCAGTCTCAACGCAATCGTAGTCGGAATCCTTATAGTTGAGGCTGACTCATCTTCCGCACCAGACGATGCTCAGCTCACAGTTTGAGAACCCAAGACTTAAGCTATTGACCGACAATGGAATTCACCGGCATTGCACTAAATGTTAGGTTACTCAGTTTCTTTACACAGGAGAAGGCAAACTCTTGAACTCGTGGGAGGATCCACGTTGATTTCATATTTCAAAACAATGTAAAGGTCAGATTAATTATTTACAGATTTAAAATATGATTCAAAATAATAGCTATTTTTGAGGCAATGCTCGAGTAAATGGAATACAAAGTACTGCTTTGTTTAGAAATAAGATTACCTAGTGAGTCGGGGAGAATCTACAAAGAGTGGTTATTCAAACTGGTTTACCAACAGCTATATTAGTGGTATATAATTGTCTGTGAACTAATGATTTTAGAGATCTTTACCTAAACACAGCCCCGCTTATTACAAAACGTGATTTAAGAAAAGTTTCGGAACTAAATTCATTCTAGCCCCTTTTCGAACAGTATGGCATGAGCATTAGTACGGTAATAACTTAAGTTTTGGATGGGAATAAAACCTAATGGGATTATGCTTAAACACCACGCTTGCCAAATGCGGATAGGCGATCACAAATCCGAGCTATGTTTGATAAATTCGAAACATACTTTTCGCTCGACACGGGATTCGAACCCAGTACCCTGAGATCACGACTCGGTACTTAAACACTAGACTAATAGGGCGTACTAGACCAGTAACTACTAAGCTTCAGATGTTTATATATAATATCTCAATAAAGCATTTTTTTGGCATGATTTTTATTATTTAAGCTTTTAGCCGAAGGCAGACTAAATTTTTTTCTTCTCGATACTGCGTTAATTTTTAGGGTGGCAAATAACGAATACATATTGAAAAATATCGTTCAGGGACTGTATTTATAATGATACATACTATTCATTTTATGCACTACTTCATTAGTGATTCAGTCACTTCCATCTTGCAAAGTTTTTACATTATATTATTTGTATTTATTTAGCTTTCAAACCAAATAACCTAATCACTGCAAAAACGATGTTACAAAAAAGCAGAAAATATAAATCGAGTTTCAAAGTGACAGAATGGAATATAAAACTGAGTCAAACTGGTTTAACTTGGTTTTTAGTACTGCACCCAGAGTAATAAACCATTATATCTTCTCCATACTGGGGTTGGACTAATTAAGTGCCATGTCAAGCCAAATGCGTATTCGAAACTAGGGATGTAAAATTATTATTTATTTTTTTAAATCGAAGGTTTTTCTCTAAAGATTTTTTTTACTGTTCATTAAAGATTCTTTAACCAGTAGCCGAGCCTAGAATGCAATTTTTTACTGTACAATATTAAATATAATTAGTCATACTTACAGCAAATCTTTTTTGTTTCATATAAAACAATTTAAAAAAAATGCCGTGAGGAATTAAAATATATTTATTAAATTTAAGTCCATACAAAACATTTATGAATGCCAAATATTAGGTATGTATATTAGGTATGTACCGCTGATCCAAGATGTCAATTTCTACCGAGAAGAATCAGCAAGAAACTCAGTAGTTACTCTTTTCAAATAATATGGTAATTACAATTTTCATTCTTATACAAATTATAATTACAGTGACAGTATGACATCCAATGATTATAATCAGTATCGTTTAGATAATTCATCAAAGTAAAATTATGAAATGACATTATACATTAGAGGACAGATAAAGAGATCAACATATCCAGGAATCCTTGTCATTTAAATAATCATCTACTTTATAGTAGCCTTTCTGCATACACAGTTTTTTCGTCATCAGCAACCCACACTCGTCCACTGCTGGACATAGGTCTTCCCCTAATGCACGCCACTGCTCATGATTTTCGGCCACTCTCATCCAGCCCACACCAGCCAGCCTTCGAATGTCATCATCCCATCTTGTCGCAGGGCGTCCTACACTACTCGTAAGCTTACCGAGTCGCGGTCTCCACTCAAGGGCTTTACAGTTTTTTACATACACATAAAGTGTTACCCTATGATTTCTGACGTTGAAAATTAAAACATGCACCAAGTTATGTGCAGTCTTATTCACTGATGTATGAGATTGCACGTAGCATGTTTATTTTAAGTCATAGGTGGCAGACGAGCAGACGGATCACCTGATGGTAAGCGATTGCCGCCGCCCATGGACACCCGTGACACCATTAGAGTCACAAGTGCGCTGCCAACCTTTAAACCCCCCTTTCCCCCGGATTGGGCCTCCGGTACCCTCACTCACGCAGCGAAACACAGCACAGTGCTGCATCACGCCGGTATTCTGTGAGGCCGTGGTGTATCTTTGTTCGAGCTGGCCTATTCATGCCGAAGCGTGGCTCTCCCACGGTCAAAATATTATACGAGTATTATGCTAATAAAAACACTCGCGAATGCTATTGAAAATCTCGCCAAAACTCGTTTTTTAACATCTGGCTTAATAGGCAATTCTTAAATTATTTTTATTGTGAAATGTCCCATCTCTACGTACGTATAACCACGAGTAAGTAATGCTCTGAAATGTTTTCATTTGCTAAATAATCGTTAACAGTCGATCCGTTTCTGTGATATCACCGCTTTGGTTGTAAATGAAGACGTTTGTAATCAGCACGCTGTTTCTTTTTTGGAACGGTGGCTAAGTGAAACCTTTTTATGGCTCTGTTAACCTTCAAGGTAAGATAATAGTTTTGTGTAATTCAATTAATTACGTACAGCAAGGGAATAATTAAAATATTTTCCATATTTAAAACCTCTAGAAGTAGCTATTACTCAAAAAGAACCTAATAATGAATTAATAGTAATGCCGCTTGAACTGATGCAGATTTTAATGGAATTATTTGCATCTGGTTTTATGTAAATAAAATGTAAAGCCTAAGTACATAGTAAAGATACTTTTAAGTAACATTGGCATTGATAGCAAAAGCAGGGGCTGTTTTCTTAGGAATCGTCAGATATAACTATGGTTAATAAACGCGGAAATTAACGCGACGTAATTCTGTACATAGTGAGTGCATTTAATCATGTATTTACAAAATTACGCCGCATTCATTCCCGTGTTTATTAAGCATAATCGTCTGATACCAATTTACTTATAAGAATTTAAATAATTATAACTATTACTTACTGGTATTGCTGCATCTTTCAATTAGAAGTGTGTTGCCTAATTATAGAGAAAGGACGATCAAGATCAAGAGTATCTCGAGTAATATCTCAAGATCAGAATTTTAAAGAAAGATACACACATATACACAATATGTACTATAGTCGAACCAAACTAATAAGCCACATTTGACGTTTCTAAATTTTAGCTTCATAGAGAGATGACCTAATAAAGACATCGTTTAAAGTGAATAATCTTTATATACTTAAAACAAACTTATTATTAGTACTTTGGTTTGGAGAGATAGATAAATAGATAGATATACTTTATTGCACAAAATTCACAACTTAAGTACCTGGCATTACAGAAATTTTGTGTACAATATCGAAATGTGAATCAAAATTATTGAAAAGAAAGAGGAAAGTAGGTACCGATCCTAGACATCGATCCGCGGCCAGACTGTTTCATTTTCATCGAAATCAAAGCGCTTATATTGTGTGTCTCAATGGTTTTTTCTTTTTACAAAGTTATTAATTTATTTATATTTTTAAACAAGATAATAATACGTTTTACTTTAATCAGATTGTGGATTTTCATTTATGTAATAAATATTCCAACACTATTAACATTGTATTCGTTCGATTATTGGGGTTAAACCCTAGAGCTTAAAAAGCAAATGGGTCGACACATACAACATTGTACCAACGTTCAATTCACTAGAAAAGTAAATTTTTAATAAATTTATAAATAGTTTAAAAGAGAAAGTAAATCGTAAAATTATCTTTTTTGTCTTTATTGAAATAAATAAATGCAAACATAATTTTAAAAAGTTAAGAAAATGTGCTTTTTAACATAGAATGATTGATAAATTCAGTGACCGTTATTACAAAGTTACGTTGTCGAAATTTGTTGAAGTGTCAAATGTGGCCTTTTATTTTGGCCTAACTATAGTATTTTTTTTATCTCAATCGGTGACTGTTTATTTGATAGCGACCTTTTATATGACATACAAAAAATAAGCATGAGGTTTTTTTTTCAGCGCAAATTATAATCCACTCTACCATCACTCTTATGAAAGAGTGATGATAAGATGGATAAAAATTTGGCAGGTGGAAGGTTCAACTCTGAATCTATATACATATATTTAGATCTACTACAAGTACTGTGGTAAATAAATAAATTCAGACGATTTCGTACATAGTAGCTTAAACACTTGTGAAATGAACGATAAACAGAGCAGAGGAGTCACAATTGTAATACATAGTTAAATACATACATTTGCACCCAATTATGTGAATCTCCAATTATGTGAAATCCGGGTCGAACCCTTTGGTCCAAGGGTTGCGGGTTCTATCCCCGCACAGTACAAATTTTTGTGTGCATGAACATGTCTGTTTGTATTGGTCTGGGTGTTTACTATGTATTTTAAGTATGTATTTACAAAAGAAAAGTATATTATATGTATATATTTGTAATCTCACTGTAGATTCTGATATCCGTAACACAGGTGCTTGAGCTACCTATCTCGGAGTCAGATCAATATATGTGATGTTGTGAAATATTTATTTATTATTATTTATTATTTAACCCTCAATCTTTGGCGTATGAGGCAGGACCCCTACCAAGTGCGCCAATTGATTTACTGGATATATCTTCACCCAGAATATTAGGATATCTACTAAAACACACCACCTGTTGGTCTAATGGTTTACGTGCCAGGCCATGATAAACCCAGGACCACAGTGCTGGGTTCGATTCCCGGGTCGAGCAAAAAGTATGTTTCGAGCTCTTCGAACGTATCTCGGGTTTGTGATATCACAAATACGCATTAGGCGAGCGTGGTGATTAAGCGTAGTCCCATCATAGTAGCGATGACTTGAATTCTATGATGGATGCCTTTGCCCTGCAGTGGGACAGGTTATAGGCTGATACTTTACTTACTAAAATACATATCAGGAAAAGCAAAAACAGAAAAATAAACCATACGACAATCCGTATTAGGCAAGCGTGGTGATTAAGCTTAATTCCATCATAGTAGCGATGACTTGATTTCTATGATGGAGGCCTTTGCTCTGCAGTGGGACAGTATACAGACTTATACTATATGACAGTGAATAAATGTTAGATTTTTGTATGAGAGATACCTGCAAACAAGAGATGGTCAAATCAGCGATCATATTCAGATTCCTTTTTTGTTTCAATGGATAAATTGATGGAAGAGTAATAAACAAAGCTACTACGTGCTTGGTTTTCATAGCTATCGTACTTACAAATCAAGCAATAAATATTCAATCACATCCGTATGAGTTTGATAAATATTCTGATAAAATTTAACCTCAAATAACTTTGTAGCATCTTCATACATCCGTGTAAATCGTTTTAATTTATGTACTTGTACTGCACCTTGAGTGACCTCCTCCTCATCTAAGTCCGGGGTATGCTTAGACTACGATCCAGGATTCGGGAAGACTGGTAATTACTAATTACAATGCAACGACTGCCGTCTGACCTTCGCAAACCTTGGACAGGGGAATCAGACCAACTGGATCACGGTTAGATCTTCAGAATCATTACCGCAAATATTTAGGTATAAACAATTTTGAAAATTATTCGAGATGTGCAGATTTCTTCACAAGATTTTATTTCACCACCGAGGTAACGGTGGAAATGTGCACATAACTAAACTAACTAACTAGGTTGGCGCAGTGACCCAAAGTGAGCCTTGGCCTCCAACAATAAGAGTCTTCATCTCCAGTCCAATCTAGTAGGAAATGTGCACATGTTGAAAAATCCAAATTATAATTGTAGCGTATTACCTATCTCAAGCGCACATGCCGCGAATTGGCAACACTGGTCTATAGAGTAATGTCAGTTGACTCGAACTGATTAAGCGGGACGGACGTGTCAAACGGTGCCCGACGGTGGTGTGTGTGTTGGCGAGCCAGGTTTATTACAACGATATGTCGGAACATTACAACAATGAGCGGTATTTCACTCCGACCCACCGCCTCTTGCTGTATAAGGGGCAAGTTCGGCCGCATATGGAATACTGTTCTCATCTTTGGGCAGGGGCGCCCATGTACCAGCTTCTCCCTCTGGACCGCATTCAACGGAGAGCGACTCGAATCGTTGACTGCCAAAATATTTCCAATCGGCTTGAATCTTTGGCACTGCGTAGAGATGTAGCCTCGCTATGTATATTCTACCGCGTGCACTATGGGGAATTCTCTGAGGAATTGTTGGGACTGATTCCTGCCGCTTCATTCCGTCATCGTTTCACTCGTAAACAGTTCCATTCCCATCATCTATATGGTAGGCAGTCTTCAACTGTGCGTTTCTAAAGATACTTTCTACCACGTACGATAACACTATGGAATGACACCTGCAAACCTTCAAGAAAAGAGCGCACTCCCTTTTAATAAAGCCGGCAGTGCACCTGTGACTCTTTTGACGTGGCAGCTGTCGATGGGCGGCGGTAATTGCTTACCATCAAGTGATACGTCTGTTTGTCTACCCCTATATCATAAAAAAACCGAATCATAAACTTCGCGAAACGTGCAGGTTTCCGCACGATGTATTCCCTCACCGTTGAGGTGTGGTAGAGATATGCACATAGATTTAAAAAGTCCAGAGAGGCATGCTCGCACTACAACCCCCCGTATAGAAGGCGCGTTCTTGTCTACTATGCTACCATCGCTCTTAAGGCGACGGGTAGGGCACACTAGCGACCCCAATCGATCTCTCAGCAAATACTTATACTATTTATTTAATAACCATGCACAAATGTTGGGTCTGTTTTTGTACTCGAAAAATGTATTCTTTCCAAAAGTGGTCACTTTTGGCGGTAATCAAAAATTCGAGTGCAATAGCAGACCAAACAGTTAACTATTAGATATAAGTAAATAGTATGGGTGTTTGCCGAGGGACTCGAGTCCCGAAATTATTTAAAATATGTCTGGTTTACTAGCTAAAAATTAAAATCAATTGGTGTCGCTAGTGTGCCCTACCCGTCGCCTTAACTGTACTGTACCTTGAGTGTAACCGATGCAATATTAAATTCGTTCGTGAGGAAGCGATACCGCGCATCACGGCTCACGTTGCTGACGTCGCCTTCTCACGAGAACTAAAAACGATAGTGTACTTATTCTGAGACTGGGAGAACCTTTTCTATTGGCGTTAGAGACTTATTTACCATTGGAATCCTATCAAAAATTCCTCTTTTCTTGCTCTACTCATGCTTACCATGAGGCTAAGGAAAGCCAAAATAGTGTCACTATAAATAAAATAAAAATATCTTTATTCTATTTAAGTCCATACAGAAAATATTTTATGAATGTCAAATATAATGTCAATATAAAAATGTAACAAATAAAATACACAAATAATATGTACAAAAAGTACCGTGAACAAACTATAACAGAATTAGGTATCAACTTCAGCTTCCATAGCTTTAACATCTGTCTAAGAGCTGCTCAAACTCTCGCTTTCTAAGGTAATTTTATGGCAGAGACAACAACATAATAATTGAGCATCACATAAAATTAAAAAGCGATTGAGTTTTCGTGCTTAAAACAAATATGTCATTAATTACAAGCGGCTTGTCAACGATCTTCCTACGCGTTTACTCTAAAATGGTATCTTTACCTTCAAATATTTTTACACCTTACCGACCGTTCAGTTTAAGCATTCTCTAAGTACTCTGCCCACTACAATTCACATAGGTCACTTATTCGTGTCATAATTTTAGTATATTACTAGCTAAGCTTAGGTTAGTACAGAGGACCGCAACTATGCAGTTATATAAGAAAGAAACGATATCAATACGAAACAAGAAACAATTGACATCTAACTGATTCATTATGCATCTGGTTGTACGCTTTTATGCACATTTTACAAGTACTCTTTTTTCCATTACCATAGAAACGATAATGACTTACTAACATGAAGATTGTAGACGTTTATTATGTACCTATTGGTTTGACGACCCGTTTGTAACAGTGGTAGTGAACGCTGCCTCTGGTGCAAGGGTTGCAGATTCGATCCCCGCAAAGTACAAATATTTGTGTGCATGAACATGTCTGTTTGTATTGGCCTGGGTATTTTCTATGTATTATAAGTATGTATTTACAAAATAAAAGTATTATATGGATATATTTGTAATCCCACTGTTGGTTCTGATATGCGTAACACAGGTGCTTGAGCTACCTATCTCGGAGTCAGATCAATGTATGTGAGGTTGTGAAATATTTATTTATTTAATCATTCAATCGATTGGAGATCAATACGATCGTGGGATCGAATCGGTCTAAGTAGATTTTTACACTCATATCTATTCAGTCATCGTATATGGAAACGCGTTCTATCGAATAGCAAATACGTCCCCTCCGATAATTGAAAATCAGTCCATCTAGTTCTCATCAAAATGGTTGCATCAACTGCTTATTTCTGCGCCCCAGTCTTATTTCTTCCTTGCGCAACAAAAAATTGATACACGCTTTTTTTGAAAATTATATATTGTATTTGTGATATAACATAGATATTGCCGTGGGGCAGCCACGATTCGGCACTGAATGGACCGGCTCGACCAGAGATGATACCACGACTGTGTGCTGTGTTTCGCTGCGTCAGTGAGGGTACCGGTTGGCAGCGCACTTGTGACTCCACTGATGTGCCGGTGTCCATGGGCGGCGGCAATCGCTAACCATCTGCTAGTCTACCACCTATCACATAAAAAAATATCTTAGTATAATAACGGTAGAGCTGAAAATAGGTTTTTGATATAACTTTCATGTTAAACTAATGGAATATGGCGGCTTGTTGTTTTTTTTTAATATTTAATAATTACGTGCTACGAGTGAGTAGGGTTCTATGGTACTGTGTGATAACGGGTGTCCGTGGGCAGTGGAAATCACTCAACATCAGGTGATTTTTTTGTCTGCTCGTCTGCAATCTAAACATAATAGATGTGAAAGAATACGATCATAATATATTTACAATGCAAACTGGTTAACTGCATTAATATATTTTATAATATCCTCCAACCGATTACGGCTACAGCGGGCAATCTCAACGATCAGCCATGTACGCAGGATATATTATAGTGCTCAAGTGTGTGCGCAAACACAAGTGCACTCTCTATTCCCTTACCCTCATATTTCGAAGGGACACCAGTGTGATACGACCGGAGAGGGATTGGTCGCAGTACCAATGGTTTAACGTGCTTTCCGAGGCACGGAGGTAGATGATCGCCAACTTCCAAACTCCGGGCTGACACTAAGAATTTCTTACCGAAACTTAGGTACAAAGTTTTGGCCCAACCCGGGGATCGAACCCGGGACCTCTTGCGCAGCTGTCGCTTTAAAGTGGGACCCACTACCCACTGCGCCACTGAGGCAGAACATAAACAAGATATATAAGAATACAAATATTTTTTTAGAACGCGAGCTGATTAACTGCATCATTTTATATTATTGAAATCATTGAAACCATAACCAAATAGCAAATGAATATAAGTGATTTACCAAGAAATGAACCATGAAATAAGCTGTAATGAAGCAACATACTGATACGAGATATGCTCTTTATTTTAACGATAAGAGTAATAAATTTAGTAAAAAATTATATCAAAGCGTGACATTTTGATTTTATTATCCTGCACTCTTTCGCCAGTTTGCACCTTTAGACTAATTGATCAGTGTTTTAAAAGTTAATGTAGCAAGTCTTAATGTCATGGACTGAGAAAACTACTCACCTGCGGCGTTATTACCCAATTAATCACATCTAGACTTGTCTAGATGATCTTAATGGGATCATCGAGATTATAGAAACCACATACATACTGGTCTTCATAATGGTAAAGCGAGCCCTTTTAATACATAGACAAGGGTCACGGCAAGGAAGACTATTTGTTTTTTGCTGGTAATTTGTTTTGAATTAATATTCCTAGCGCTACTCTATTATGCTGTCTTCACGAAGAGCTTTAAATAATAAATGATAATTAAGGCAATCTCATCATAGAAGTAGGTATGCAACGATTTTTGTAAAATGTTGTTTTAAGATATTTGGGTTTATAATGATTGTATACGTATAAACTTATCAAGTCAATAGAAACCACACGTAGGAAAAATACAATACATCTTGTTGTGCGATTCCTGACACCAATACCACTCTTGATATTGATAACATTTTGTAAGTAATGTAGGTTTTCTTACAATGATAAAAAATTTAAAATAGGGGTTTTTTATTTGATAGGTGGCAGACGAGCAGACGGATCACCTGATGGTTAGAGATTACCGCCGCCCATGAACGGCAATAATTTAATTTAACTTGACATTTATATATTTATTACAATGTATGAATGTCAAATATTGTATTGCTATTATTAACTATTCTATTCTATTTTATTTTGTATATGCTCTGTAATTTGGTTGAAATAAATGATATTTAATTTTATTTAATTTTATGAACACTCCACTGGTATTCCCAGAGCAGTCACAAGTGCGCTGCCAACCTTTAAACCCCCTTTCCCGGGATTGGGCCTGCAGTACCCTCACTCACGCAGCAAAATACAGCACAGTATTGCTTTACGCCAGTTACTACTACTATATAGATCAAGTAATAATACGATATTTCATATTTCACTACATATCTATAAGGTTAACCAGATTAAATATAAACTACAATTTAATGAAAACTATAGTGAGCATGCTGCATTATGCATGACAGCAATACACGGAAAAATATGATCTGTAACGAAGTATCCACTACAATGTAAGCAAGTTGCCATTACCGTAGTTTATAAAAATGTATATAAAGTAGTAGGTCGTATGGAAAGCTTATACAATACGTACAAATCAAAAGAGCATTGTTTACTGCAAAACTCTGCTACACATTTTTTCCGAATGAAATCAATCCCGGGACTCGCTAGCATTTGCACCACTGTTAAAGAGTACACAGAATACTTTACCTAAGTCCTGCGCCAGATAACTCTCCGGGTGTCCGGACGTATCAAACTGACCCTTATCTAAATACACTTAGAGGCACATCTAACCCCCATTGTAATTTGAATATTATGACCCGTATTATTTGCTCTAATTTTAATCAACCATGGGAACTTCTCGATTAGTCGAAAAACATTAAAAATATGTTCTTCTCTGCGAACTACCCCGTCTGCGTCCACAGCCATCACTTCAAAGGCAAATGCGTTGATCTGTCCGTCTTGTTTCTCATCTCCGGATGCCCATTCTGGAATCGGAGGGAAAGGGTGGTTTAAAGGTTGGCAGCACACTTGTAACTCCACTGGTGTCGCAGGTGTGAGCGGCGGCAATCGCTTATCATCAGGTGATCCGTCTGGTCTTCTGCCACATATCACATAAAAAAAATTACATTTGTATAATTTATGGACATGAGCATGACATAGCAGGTTCTATGATTAATAAACTTCCTACCTAATGCAACAATAAATTATTTGTAATGAGCAAGAAGTTATTGGTACCAATATAATCATTAGCTCTGCATATGTATACAATAAAATCAAGGAAACGAAGAATGAGCCGTCAAATCAATATTTCATTCAGTAAATTTATTTGTGTGGAAAATTATTCTTTTAGAATTTGATGGTTATACATAATGAATGGTTTTTGAAACTTTTGAGTAGGTATTAGGTACATCAATTTCCTTATTGATATTGGGATGTAGGTATATTATTGTATATTATTATAATTACTTGCATTCATTGTATTGTCAAAAAATATTGTATTGTGTATTTATCAATCGTTTCATATTTTGTTAAATCTATTTATTTATTATGAACTATTGCCAATAAATATATCCTTGCAAAATTGTCTTAATTTCATGATAAATGCTTATGGGTCTCAAATCTCTTTTGATCAAATTATCATCATTAAATTTCAATCAAATAAATGTGTCATCGTCATCGTCATCGTCAGCCCATTTAAGTCCCCACTGCTGGGGCACGCGCCTCCCTCAATCACATGAGGGGTAATTGCCATACTCACCACGCTTGGCAGACGGGTTGGCGAGGGTTTTGATATAAATGCAGAGTTTTCCTTCTCTGGGTGCTGATGATCATGCCAGCAGCTTTACCTTAGTCGCCTTTTACGACACCTCGGTAAGAGTGAGGGTGGCCTATTCTACTCTGCCGGGACCACACGGCTAGAATAAATGTGTACTGAATCAAAATTAACTGCATTCTGAACTCACGCGATAATAGGCAGGCATTTGTAAATTTCTTAACAATAATATTTTAAGTGCAATTACACATTTAATTTAATCAATAACAAAGATCACAAATCGTGCAGTACACACTTACACACCCGACTTCCCTAGTTGTTTTTTACTTTTTATAAATTATTAATATCGTTTAAAAACAAATTATTATAGGCTCCATTAAATACAGCTTGGGAATCTTTATTTGTACTGCACATAGAGATCAAAATGAAACAGATGGATGATCGAGGTGTAGGCTCCACAATGCGACGTCCGAAGAACAAAAAGCTTGTCTTGAAGGTGAACTACAATAAATTATGGAGTTATGTGTGCTGCCGACTTCATCTACATCTTAACTAGTAGTACTTGTTTTTAATAGCTTCATATCTTTCACTGCAAGAACATGTAACTCTCAACAATGCGAAATGATTACCATTGTGATAATCAACCATACCTGCATACTTAGCTTCTTCTTTTTTATCTTAATCTGTGCAAAGAAGTCAGAATTATCTTTGTTCCATATTTTTGTATTTCTACATTGTATCTTACATTAGCACTATTGTTTTTAAAGTAAAGAAGATTTTAGGAAATTCAAGGATATGGTTATAAATATTGTACAATATTAATATTGAATAGATAACGTTGATATTGATAAAGGGTTACCTTTATCAAATTACTAGTGGCCGGAATAACCCTCAACGACGCTCCCTTCTTCGCCAGTGTGAAGGAGACATGTGTACTAGTTAATGAACTCTGACTACTGCCCACTTCGTTTTGGGACATAAATGTAACTTCAAAAACTGTAAAGCTTCCCAACTTTACAACCCCCGTTTTACGCCCTTAGGGGGTGAATATACAAAAATCTTTTCTTAGTGCTCCCCTACGCTAAAAAACTAACCCATGTGTAAAATTTCAAGTTCATACAAGTTCCTGGCCTTTATAGATTAGGCTCTGCGTGGATAGATAAGTCAGCTTTCGCTTATATAGATTTAGATTTGTCTTCCCATACAAATTGCCTAAATCAGCTGATCAGTTTTGTTTGGGAGGGTAACATTTGGACCCATTTTGGAGATTTTAACCTATTTTCCTTGGGCAAAAATGATTGTTTTCATTTATATTATGCCCTTGAGAAGTCTCTCGAGTATTTAAAAATCACGGTGTAGGTAGGATATCAGTTTACTTTTATGTACCTACCTATAAATATTTGCAAAAATATACAGTGTCGTGACTAAGTGACAGGAAAGGCCATTCCTTGGCCTTTCCTGTATTTCTATCGGGATTTTCAAAGTTGTTTAATGTGATAGATACAGGCCGCCTTATGGCAAGTAATTTCTGCCGTCTGCCAGTGGAGTTACGGCGTGAAGCAGGGTCTTCGCTGTGTTACATACACATAGCAAAGACCCTGATTTACGCCGGTTTTCTGTTAGACAACATTCCCTTATTTCGTTGCCTTAACCTTTGAATTAATGAAGAAGTCTTACAAATTCCTGTCCCCTGCCCAGAAGCACGAACATTTCGGAGAATCGTAGCGTATGAGTATCGTAAGCAATTAGTATGAAAACTGTAGAGCTCCCTTTATCGTTTGTAAGCAAAACTAACTTCTCTCTCTCTAGGAATTAAAAGGTTTTACGTTTGCACACTACGATTACGCTACGAATTCCTTCAATGTTTGTGCTAGCCGCTGAGGACCTTCCGCTCTTGGGCAGAAGGTCCACATCATAGCTACTGTACTATCAAGGTCGTCAATTTTAATGGATGGTTTTTTATTATATCACTAAAACACAGAAACTACTACTAGTACTAATGTGTATAATTTAAACTTAGAAATACGCCCACTATATTTAAGTGGGCGAAGCCACGCGCGGAAGCTTGTATGTCATCATGTACATTAAAAACGACGTGTTATTTTCCGCACTACACTTTTTGCCGTGCTCCAGTTTTTACACTAAATGTCATCGACTTCTGTTTTTATGATCTTGTTGCTTTAATATCTAGTAAGCTAAGCTAGAGGATAAATAATTAATATGAAGGTCAGGCTTCAGAGCACTACTGAATTATAAGTTTGTTTTCAATATAAGTACGTACGAGTAATGTACATTATGTTTAACAGATTAGCAGCTCTGTGGAGAACGCGCCTTACATGCGGGGGTTGTGGTTTCAAACCGGGCATGCATCTCTAGTATTTTTAAATCTATTTGCATATTTCTATCATTACTCCGATGGTTGGGGAAAACATCGTGAACCTGCAAGTTCCGGATGGTGAAAACATATGGTCAAAATCGTCTTCGCGTTGTATTTATAGAGATCGAATACCCACTCCCAAGAAAAAACATCCAAATCTTATTCGAATGAAGTAATCGATTAGCATTTTAATCAAAAGAATAATTGCATGTATTTTAAATTTAGAAATCGATTTATTATAAGTACAGGTTATCTATTTTAACGAACTCTTTAGTACATTCCGTGAAGTAGCTACACGTCATGCGAGTATAATACCAATGTCTAATTAAAATTAGCCATTGGCGTTATACTCCAACATTTTAATATTTGTTAACCAGAATTGCGATACGGTCAATAATGTACGTAGGTACCTAATTACTCCATATATTAAAATTATGGCCAATCATACCGGTTGCAAAGGCAACCGCCATTGCCGTTGCCATTAGGCTACGGAACCCTAAAAAGTTAGGGTTCCGGAGCCAAATGGCAAAAAACGGAACCCTTATAGATTCGTCATGTCTGTCCGTTCCTCCGTATGTCACAGCCACTTTTCTCCGAAACTATAAGAACCATACTATTGAAACTTGGTAAATAGATGTATTTTGTTAACCCCATTACGATTTTTACACAAAAATTGGAAAAAATAATCAAACCTATACGTGTGGGTTATCTATGGATAGATGTTTAAAAATGATGTTGAGATTTTTAACATCATTTTTTTCTAAACACAAACCCTCCCTTTCCCTCCGCCTCTAACTTCTATAATAAAATAATTATAAAATTTAAAAAAGTATGTGATGTACAAAATCATGAAAACTAACAACGAAAATTGGTTTGAACTAGATCTAGTAAGTAGTTTTTTTTTATGACTGGACCGGACTGACCGGATTGCGCAATTGGTAGTGACCTTGCCTCTTACGCCAAAGGTCGTGGGTTCGGTCCCCACCCTGGACAAACATTCGTGCGATGAACACTTGTGTTTGTTCGGTGTCTGGGTGTAATATATGTATTTAAGTATATATTTGTGTTCCTCTGTTGTCTGATAACTGTAACACAAGAGCTTAAGCTACTTAGTACGGAATCAGGTCAACGTATGAGATGTTGTGAGAATTATTATTATTATTAATACGTTATAAACCGTAAACCGCAATTTACCTTCCATATATCTTACTTGCTGCTACGGAACCTTTCATGGGCGAGTCCGACTCGCACTTGGCCGGTTTTATTATTACCGGCCGAATGGTATTCTTCTCATTTTGAACAATTTTTCCTACAGCCCATTAGTGAAAAAAACCAGCAATTCTTTACAAAGTTACATTTTAATATACAAGTACATAGTTATCCAACATATATATCCAAGTACATAGTTACATACTTGCACTGGACATAGGTACATTTTGCCACTCAGAGTCTTCGAAATCACGAATCACACACGTTCCATTCGATAATTAAGAATGTTTAATAAGTGATTGTTTAAACATCGTCTTCCGGTTTTGCTGACTTAAACAATACAAATAAGAAGTTATCAAGAAACACAACACAAGATCTCGCTCTTATAGGATACTTTATCACTTCACGGCTATACAGACCCACAATTATGCGCGATTTATTGGCTACATATCAGCTCTAGTGCAACCGGCAGATATACAAAAGATAAGCTTAATTGAAGACTCGTCTGCCGTGGATCACGCTCAGGGCCGACTGGAACACGATGCGATCCTATTTGGTAGTAAACTCGAGCTCGATGAAACATTTGAAGTCATCTTCTTACCGACTTCAAAAAAGCACGAGGTTCTATGTATGGTCCGGTACATAAACCACTTAACCGCGAATAATCGGGACCAGTGGAGGAGTCTTATATCGGAGGCCAAGACACATTTTGGGTCGCTGAGCCATCGGAGTAAGTAAGTAAGTACTCAACTGCTTGACTACATGCATTATTGCAAATGACCACTAACCACTGCGCCACCGAGGCAGTCGAATGCAGTTTACATCGCCTGGGGCGACAACGGGTAATTTTCCTTACACGGGCATCTACACGCTTATCGAATATTCACCAGGACAAAGATATTATAACACTAAGTACCAGGATAATCAGTTTCATTAGCAAGTTTATTTTGAAATAAGAGATATAAATTGAAAATTTAAAAAACCCCCGACGGCGGCCATCTTGGATTGAAATTTGTTACAATAAATGTAGGATCGGTAATCGGTAGATGCATGGCAAGGAATGTGTATGAGTTCGATGTTTGAATCAGAATGACGTGCGAGAGTGAGATAGAAGACGAATGGCCGACAATGGAAAGACGGTGTAAAGACGACGCTAAGATTGTAAATATAGAAGAACTGATTCCCAAGTCCCTGGTTTTATTTGGAACCCCGTCCCGCATAAATATATTCGGCTACTCAAGCCCTTTTATATGATACCCATATTGTGGGAGTTGTGTTAAAACATACAATCCATATCTTTGTGACGGCGACCATCTTGGATCGATTTTTATCCAACATCTAAGAACACTCCCTTATTCATCTTTTAAACAAAAAAACAACAAGATCAAAATCGATTATTCATTCGGGAGTTACGATGCCATAGACAGACACACAGACACACACACACGCACAGACACGTCAAACGTATAACACCCCGTCGTTTTTGCGTCGGGGGTTAAAAAAGAAATCACTCTACATAGCGCTATTAGTTTCCGTCCGCCCAATTCAGACCCGTGATATTTATGACTCTGACTTTAGATAACGAATAAAAATAATATGATTGCAATTTGGTATTTATTATTTCTATAGATCTGTCTTCCTTGACCGTTATAATGATAAACCGTTCTATGAAAAAGAATTGCTACCGTTTGTTAATATCTTTTTTTAGGCTGACTATACTGGCATAGTTCAATCAAAAGGCAATAAATATAAAATCGAGAGAATTGAAGATAATAATACTATTATAAGTGTACAGCTAAAGGATTACTTCATTGATTTCAAAATATTAGGTGTTGATTGCTTAGAATAAGTTTCTGATAGATATATAGTAAATTATATAAAGGTGAACGCTCTGTTGGTCTAGTGGTTTAATTACCGTGGGTGAGCCACGCTTCGGCATGAATGGGCCGGCTCGACCGGAGTTTTACCACGGCCTCAGAAAACCGACGTGAAGCCAGCACTGTGCTGTGTTTTGCTGCGTGCGTGAGGATACCGGAGGCCCAAACCGGAGTTTAAAGGTTGCCAGCGCGCTTGTGACTCCACTGGTGTCGCGGGTGTCCATGGGCGGCGGCAATTGCTTACCATCAGGTGATCCGTCTGCTTGTCTGCCACCTATGCCATAAAAAAAGTAAAGTCGAGCAATAAGTAGCTCGGGTTTGCGATCACCGATCCGCATTTGGCAGAGCGTGGTGATTAAGCGTGGTAATCATAGTAGCGATGACTTGATTTCTTTGATGGAGGCATTTGCCCTGCATTGGAACAGTATATAGGCTGATACTTTACTTTATTTTATATAAAGGATTCGTAGAATTTCCGGTAGGAGATAAATCGTGCACAAAGTCTAAATACTTGTGTCATGCATGACATAAAATAGAAAGGTCTTTGAAATAAAAATACTATAATATTTTGTGTTAGTCATCTAAAAGCTAAAACACTTTGAACTTTGATCTTTATATTTTAAACTGAATTTAAAGTATTTACTTTAAGAAAATATGTGTTAACTATCAGCAACTCAATTAAGAGCACAGTCGTCTTCATCATCATCCTAGCGATCAAGAGCACGGGCTTTGGACCTTATTCCATCACGTATAAAGATCAACAGTAGTTTATTGCGAGGCGGTTTGTACAGTGAAAGAACGAAAAGGTTTGTCAGTTTCGCATTGATTCGTTCGATATGCTATGAGCACTTATTGCCTTTCGTAAATTTGTCAGAGTAATTCCTGCTGCACAGAAAATTATTCTTAACTGTTAGATCAGAAAGTTCAGATTTGCTTGTAGCAACATTGACTCCTTTTGATGTAAAGAAAATATAAAGAAGGTTGGCAGATCTTTTTGAAACGGTATATTGGTATAACTGATTCTTGCCGTGCAAGCGAAAATTTACCTTAAGGTGACGAACCGTTTTATTCTCTGTACCGTACTTAGATAATACTCCGTATCAAAATGCATTTTTTTTTTATGAAAAAGGGAGGCAAACAAGCAAGCGAGTCACCTGATGATAAGTGATCACCGCCGCCCATGGACATCAGCCACACTCAGATGCGTTGCCAGGCCTTTTAGGAAGGTATAGGCTCGTTTCTTGAAGCTCGCAATGTCGTACCGCTGCGGGAAGTTGATTCCCCAATGAGGAGGTGCGTGGCAAAAAATGACGATATTGCCAAATATTTAACTTGCCTCTGAAGCTACAAGTCACGATCCACTTGGTACCGTCTAATTTTTAAATACTATTACTACAAGTGACACGATAACATTTGATTCATGGTGAAATATAACATCTGCATAATAGTTCTGGTCCGGTTAAATTACTTTACAATGTAAATTATGATTGATTTAAACAAGGTTAATAACATATAGATCCACTTACAAACTCGTATCTAGAGGAGGAAATACTTCAGATAGTAATAAAAATTTCGATTTGGCCAAATTACCTATCTGCAATATGGGCAGTTATCATAATATAAACAAATAAAAAATCTTAGACAAAACCGGTAATTATTACATATACTACCTGCTGTTTGTTTAAGGTAAAGCATCGACGAAACTAGCGCCGCCAATAGATTTGTATTAATTGTGGCGACTATGAGATATTTTTTGTAGAAGTACAATGGTGAATCCACAAAAGTAAGTACTAAGATTTTTATGAGATAAAATTATATCACGATTTCTATAGGATATAGGTAGGTGGGTTCAATTCCCGGGTCGAGCGAAAAGTATGTTTTGAATTTTTCGAACATAGCGGGTTTGTGATCACCAATCCGCATTTAGCAAGCGTGGTGATTTAGCCTAATCCCATCATAGTAGCGATAACTTGATTTCTATGATGGAGGCCTTTGCCCTGCAGTGGGACAGTTTATAGGCTGATACTTTACTTTATAGGTAAATTTAATTTTTGTAATTGCTAAAAGTGGCCACTTTAGGCTTTAATTATGATTACTTCTACGAAGATAATATTCAAGTACCTACATCTCAAAAACTTTTTAATAGTGGGAGTGGGCTGGTCATATTAGCCGCAGAACTGACAGCCGTCGGATCCGTAAAGTCCTTGAGTGGAGACCGCGACTTGGTAAGCGTAGTGTAGGACGCCCTGCGACAAGATGGGGTGATGACATTCGAAGGCTGGCTGGTGTGGGCTGGATGAGAGTGGCCGAAAATTGGGAGCAGTGGCGTGCATTAGGGGAGACCTATGTCCAGCAGCGGACGAGTGTGGGTTGCTGATGATGATGATGAGGGGTTAACCATTAAGTCTAATTAAAATCATTTGTTTCTTTGACTTCCTTTTGAGATTTTCATTTATTTATGCCATAATGTGTGATGTAAAGGTCATAAACTTTTATGGAATATTTACCTGAATTAAAACGATTTTAAAGGTATCAAACCATACCGAGGCTATCCGTAGGTGTTAACGTATATGTTTATCAAAAAAACACAAATAGAATACTTCGTCTTATTTATTCATTTGCATGTAACATGATAATAACTAATAATAGTAACTAATACATTAAATTTGAGGTAATTAAAAATAAAATAATAAATAAATATTTCACAACATCACAAAGGTACATTGATTTATTTATTTATAATGTACTTATTAATAATATATTTATTTAAAGATATTTATATATGTAAGTATGTATATAATGTAGTTATTTAATATTAGTGTTTCTTTTTTCCTTACTAGTAACTACAAATTTTCCTTTCGCCGCAACATCACATAGGTACATTGATTTATTTATTTATAATGTACTTATCAATAATATATTTATTTAAAGATATTTATATATGTAGGTATGTATATAATGTAGTTATTTAATATTAGTGTTTCTTTTTTCCTTACTAGTAACTACAAATTTTCCTTTCGCCGCACCACTGCACTTTCTGCATGACCCAAAGGTTGACTGGTAGAGAATGCTTCTTGGCATTAAGTTCGCCTTATTGTATCAAAAATTTGAGCAATAAAGTTTTAAATAATAATAATAATAGGTGCATTGATCTGACTCTGAGATAGGTACCTGAAACACCTGTGTTACGGATATCAGAATCAATAGTGGGATTACAAATATATACATATAACACTTTTCTTTTGTAAATACATACTTATAATACATAGGAAACACCCAGACCAATAGAAACAGACATGCACACAAATGTTTGTACTTGTGCGGGGATCGAACCCGCAACCCTGGGACCAAAGGCAGCGTTCACTACCATTGTTCCAAACGGATCGTCGTCGCAATTCATATGAAATAGTTCATCATGCCCTCGTATGATTCCCGATTTCGTCCAAAGCCGTAGTTTTAGAGGTACGCTGGGGCCTTGATCTAGAATTTCGTAAGTCTGGTAATTACACTGAAGCAACTGATCTTTGGCACCCATAAACAGTGTAACCTCTGGTTACACGTTTTTTTTTTTATAGAAAGGCCAATCAGGATGACCTCACTCCGCCTGATGGTAAGCGGCCGTGAAATCCAAAAATGAGGCTGACAGGCACAGAAGAACTAACAAAGTACCCATTGTGTCTGCCATCCTCACCCTAATGGCCTGCTGAGAAGCCGTTTCACGCCCCGCCTAAAAGACCCCGGATTGTATGAAGGAGCTGGGAGGGCATTCCATGCCTTGATGGCTCGGGGCAGGAACGAGGAGCAAAACCTCTTGGTGCGCGCCGCCATTGTCTGGATGGTATGCGGATGGCAACGCTGTCCAGCACGTGTTGTTCGGAAGTGGAAAGGGGAGGATGGGATAAGTTGAAATAACTCATCAGAGCATTCCCCGTTATAGAGGCATCATTATCTCAATAATACTGGCTAACCATAGTGGAAACTATTCGAATTGTGCGTCTCAGGATGGCTAAGCGTTGGTCGATGTAGCTTCCAGTACTACGGCCACCAGAATCTCTTTATTTAAATTATATGCAAACTTTGTTGACTAGAAAGACGTGCCAAGTCGTTACGGGAACTAGTGCTCAGCCTAAGGAGGTAATTTATGCGGATAACCGCATAATGTGCCTCTAACTATCTTGCATCTTCTTTAACGCATTTTCTGAATGTTACTTCATAGTACCCTACAGCGTAATGACTGTAATTTAAATGTACTGATGACAAAACTTCAAACTATTGAATAGTTCATAATTCACTTAATTACATTAAAAAAAATCTGCGAAAAAAAACCTGCTTCGAAAACCACGAACTAAAAAGTGTAAAATGATATTTTTAACACTTTAAACACTTCAAATAACATTTTATAACAGTATACTCGAGAAAAGGTGTTACCGAAGTCGGCGCCTAATACTATCATGTAATTTAATACAACATTCAGTTATTCAACAGGCGCCAACTTCGGTAAAACCTTATCTCGTGTACTGTTGTATGTCTGTTTTTCTCTCGAAATTTGAATTAACGCCATAAGTGGCCGTTTTTGGCGGTAATTAATAATAAGAATAAGACCTATTTTTATAATAATTTTATTCAATTACATACAGCCTATACAGCCAGCCATACACCGTATCACCACAATTTGTAAAATATTTTCCTCAATTGATAATGAACCAAACGTGTTTGACCATAGAGCAAGGAATCCGCCATGAGTTTGATATACAGTCTGCGCTCGGCTTCGCTTGCTTGAGTCGCCATTAACATTAAAATTGGAGTTTTTTGTCCATAGACACAAGGAATCAAACATTTTAGCTAAGAGTTTTGGCGCCGTACTTCTTTCGGCTCGGCGAACTTTACATTGATATCTGTCCAATAAACTATGTTATTGAAACAGAAGGGTAAAGAACAATGCACCGTTTTCAGGATCAGCTTATTTTTTTAAAGATCGCTCCCTATTTGAGCAGAGTTTCGACTTATTTAGTGTAGGATACAGAATGACAACCAGAAATGAGCTCCCTGACTATTTAAAGACAATCCTTCCCGCCCAAAGTAGCGGGGAGCTACGACGAAAAACATAAACCGGATGTCGTCATTTGAACGACGGTGGATTTCTGTTGGCGATGCTTGGCGGGAACAGAACGGCGGATGTAGTCAATTCAGCGACGGTTAATTTCCAGTGACGAATTGGCTGCTTCCGCTGGCTTGGCTCTGGCTTGGCTTGGCTTTGGCTTGGCTGGCGATGCGGCATGGCGTGGCTCACGTGTGGCATGGCGTTACATTATGTTTGCAAAGAAATGAATTTTAATGCCTACTAGCTATTTTGATGACTTTAATATCCTTGATCCTTCATTACTAATCTTTGATAGATACTTTATCAAGTTTTTAATGGTCAATAATATTATAATGATTACAGATGCTGCTGACTTAACCACAGTACGTAGCTGTGTAAGTATAACCTCTCCATGACCCTCACAAGACTGTTACGAATCGACGCAACTGATCATGATTATTTAATGGTGCAGTAATTGGTGCGTAATTTAATACGGCTGATCAGTCAGGCCGTACACACATAGATGACGGTGACGGCTCGTCTGCCCGCCAGAGCTCACGGCCGACCACCACACGACCGCACTCTTGATCTACATTGGGAGCTGTAAAATGCTGCATATGCTTACATTATGGGCTATATTCATGTGGCATCCCTCGTATGTGTCGATTGACCTCAATGCTGTAGGTCGTGACCCCGACAAATCATTTTCTCCTTGACTATCTTTCGCCAGATTGTCCTATCTTGAATGGTGTGGATGGCGTCGCATACTGAAGGTTTTCATGTGAGGCTGTTGTGGTTTGACCTAAGCTTCTGCCTCTTCATCTTTCGCCTTCTCTTTTTTTGAAACGTGTCCGAAATACTCGAAACAACTTTTCAAGCATTACGGTTAGAAGCCTCATTGATAAATATTGCGTTCTGGTCGATATAACATTTTGTAGTTTACAATTAGGTAATGGTGACTCTGACTGAAAGAGAAAATTCAAGTTAGAGCATGAGTACTAACGAATATATTTAGTATAAGCCTATATACTGTTCCACTGCAAGGCAAAGCCCTCCATCATAGAAATCAAGTCATCGCTACTATGATGGGATTAGGATTAATCACCACGCTTGCCTAATACGGATTGGTGATTACAAACTCGAGCTATGCTCGAAACATTCAAAACATATCATTGCTCGACCCGGGAATCGACCCAGGACCCTGAGATCACGGCCTGGTACTTAAACCACTACACCAACGGGGCGTGATGTCATGGATCACCTGGTTTTGTACCCTTATGTACCCTTCAACGGCCAAGTCACACAACATTAACTATAAACAATAAAGAAATCGCAGTAAGAAACCTTAGACTTGGCACGACTTTGTCTAGATTTCATTACTTTTTAGAGATAAACAATCAGCTCCATCGAGACTTGGTTACTTTTTTACATAATGTTTTTGGTAGGATTTACTTGTTTAGAAGTAAATTAGTCTGAAGCAGCATTTTAAGAAGCCTCCATAAAATTATTCAAGTTAGTCGTGATAGTATTTTTATGTGAGTCCACCTGTTTAAGTAGCCTGCATAAATGTGAATTAGCATCAACTCTATTGATGGCGCGTTTGACACAAATGGACAGACAAATTGGCTTAAATATAAACTGTGTTTGCATCTGCACTAGTGATGCGACTCATCGATGATGAAGACGTTTCGTCATCGAAAAAAAATCAGTCAAAATGATATACCTATGGGTTGTGGTGGGAGGATGACACACGCACAACGCATCCTGGATCAATTGATTGGAGTGACAATGCCAAAAATGTATATCGTCATTGTAAACACATGAGCTTAGCTTGCATCGGAAAAAATGTAGAGTGACGCAAATGTACTCGTACCATTTGGATTCATGAGTTGGATGAACCGAGTATTGGAATGAATGGTAATGTAATTTTGTAAAGTTTAAAAAATGTTCTTTCCAGCGTCAGGAGTGAGCACTGGTTTATCTAGATGTGTGGCATACTTGTGAGGGCATTTACGTTGGTTGATAAGTCAGTCTTGACTTGAGCCCCCCCGCTCCTTCTCGTGCCACCCGCGTGGTCCTGTGGCGTGCTTTCAAGGCACATCGCACTAACGACTAATGTGTGCGCCCCCCATAACTTAGTTTAATTTATATCAACAAGTATCTATTTTTGGACATAAAACATAACACCTATATAGCTATGTAGGTAGGTAAGGTAACGACCGCGAGCTCCTTTGTCTTTCGAACACTATGGCTAATTATTTAAAAGAAAGAAGTTTTTCAATTTTTGAAGAGTGACGGTCGTCAATGTGATGGCCATCAGAGCTAATGCTGGGTCACTCTTGAAGTTTAACTCGTTGAGGATAGACGGTCTAACTGGCCCGACCTCTGAATGTGCGCTTGTCGAATAGCAGTCACTCTCGGAGGAGTCTTGTCCGCTGTATAACTTGTCCGAGAGCCTATTACTGATATAACAATTTAATTGCAGATTTCCTTGGAATAAACGTCTTTGCGCCGTCGCAGCGCGATAGTACCTACATACCAGCATTATTTTATTATATTTTTGCAAGCCTAAGAAAATACCACACGACATAAAAAATATTTCTTTGATTTGATCATCATCATCATCATCATCATCAGCCCATTTAAGTCCCCACCGCTGGGGCACAGGCCTCCCTCAATCACATGAGGGGCAATTGCCATACTCACCACGCTTGGCAGACGGGTTGGCGAGGGTTTATGATATAAATGCAGAGTTTTCCTTCTCTGGTAAAATCTCTGGTTTGATTTGACAAAATTGTAAAATGTCCCGTTGAAAAATGTCGATTAGAATAGTATCACCTTTGATTAATTAAAGAGTATCACATCTCCACGTCCCTATCCGTTAATTTTGAAACGCTAATGCACTTCGTCATAGAAAAGAATAATATATGCAGTGTAATTTAAATTAAAGCTTGATTGACAGCGGATCACAATGTATTGTTTGGTAATTGAGTGAAGCTTTTATAATCATGGTCTTCGAAGATTTTATAAGATTTGATTATTTCTTCACGGTATATTTTACTTTTATTTAAAACGAGTTGCATATTAAATTTACACATTTATTCCTATGCCATAATCAGTGCAACATAAACCAACGTTGGTTTTTTTTTATGTGAAAGGTAAGCATCTGATGGTAAGCGATTGCCGCCGCCCATGGACACCCGCGACATGTGGAGTCACAAGTGCACTACCAACCTTCTAAGTCCCCTTTCCCCCGGATTGGGCCTCCGGTACCCTCACTCACGCAGCGAAACACAGCACAATGCTGCTTCACGCCGGTTTTCTGTGAGGCCGTGGTGGTTTTATTGTACACTGATGTTCGTTGTCTTATATATGGTTAAGGTGCCATTTCGTTAAAAGCATTTTCATTACTATCATTGGAACCTAGACTAGAGGTGTATAATTACTCGTATATTTTTTCTTTTTTTGTCCCACAATTATTTATACTTAATATGCTTAAAAAACACATTGCTTTTTTTCCCATCTACATTGAGACTAGATCACCTGATGGTAAGCGATTGTCGTCACCCATGGTACCCGCAACACTTGTATAGTCATGTGTGCTGCCAACCTTTTCAAATAATATCATTAGATTACAACTACAAAAAGATTTACGGTACCAATTCTTTTAATAGACTACGCTAAAACCATTTTAATTTTCTAATCATGAAATTCTGATTGGTTCTCGCATTCCAATCCCATATAGAGTACCTCCAAGATCCGAAGCTCAGTGGTTTCTAAATGTTAATTGACCTGTTCAAATTCAAGACCATCCGGGTACGTAACCATAAGCCACCGCAATTGTTTAAGGTAACGAAATAAAAAATACTTAACATCAAATGTCAACGTTAGTCATAGGTAGAAGATCCTTATGCATATCCTATTAAACCAATTTACTTATTTTAAAAATACATTAACCTTATATAAATAAAAAGTATTAAGTACCTATTGAGTTTAATACAAGTATTGATATACAAGGAAAAAACAGTTTATTGTCTTTAATATTCATTATTCATAGTATTAAATAAAGTCGCTTTCGCTCTGTCCCTATGTATTCTACGCAACGAATTTTGATGCCGTTTTTAAAAGATAGAGAAATTAAAGAGGAAAGTTTAAAATAGATAGGTAATAATGTAATACAATATGCATAATGTTGCACCCGTGCGAAGCTGGGGCAGGTCGCTAATTATGGATTAGCGATATATATTATATAAGTGAAAATGTGTGTGTCCGTCTGTTTATCCATCTTTCATGGACGAAGGACCGACAACTTTCTACCGTGGCAGAGCCACGCTTAGGCATGAATGGGCTGACTCGACCGGATTGATACCACGGCCTCATAGAAAACCGGCGTTAAGCAGCACTGCTATGTTTCGCTGCGTTAGTGAGAGTACCGGAGGCCTAATCGAGGGGAAAGAGGGGTTTAATGGTTGGTAGAGCACTTGTGACTCCACTGGTGTCACGAGGTGTCCAAGGCGGCGGCAATCGCTTACCATCAGGTGATCCGTCTGCTCGTCTGCCAACTATGACATAAAAAAACGGTGCGACGGATTTCATTGACGTGTTTTTTTTTTAGTTTTGCGAAGACGCGGGTTAAAGCTAGGGAAACATAAAAGCGAGCCCTATTTGTAAAAGGTGTATTAGTGACCTGGAAATTTTAAACACTGAAATATAATAAGTGGATTGTCTATTGACTGGTTGCCATAGTAGGTACCCAAATTAATAGCAAACACTATAAATAAAACCTTATAAAACAAGTAGTAAATTGAACTTGTAATAATTACTAGCCAATCCTAATGTGTTTCGCCTCAGGTCATTAAAGTATATCAGATATCTAATGAATTATAAAAAACATGAAATACTGATATAGGTACCTTGTACTAAATACTTCCTCGTGTTAAAATCACAATTTGGAAATATAAATTAGACCATGTTGAGACACGATAGGTACAGTCCACTCGAACTCAGAATGATTGACAAATTTGATGGGAAGAGACGTCCTAGACGTAGGAAAATATCGTGGTTTCGAGACATATGGGAGTGGACCGGGATCACTAGCGTGAAAGAACTTTTCCATCTCACAAAAGATAAAAAGAACTTCAAGAAACTGACGGCCAACCTTTGAGACTGAAGAAGCTCCCGAAAAGAAAGAAGAAATGAGATCGAGTGTTACAAAGATTATTGCAAATAGTATCATCTCCCACCAAATTATTCGTGATACGCTCTAAAATGAAAAACATGAAGAACGAGACTGTATTTTCCTATTAAGGTGACGGGTAGACTAAACCGGATCTATTTTAAACAATTTTGGGATTACAGCCGTCTAGGAAAACACTTAAACTATTTATTAATAATATGGTTGTTTTTATATATTTTATTACAGTATCTAATTATTGTTCATATCCATATTTAATGGGTGAATTATTTCTGTTTTTTTTTATATGAGTGTATATATGTGTATTTTATTTATTTGCTTATTTCGGTTATGTCCAGATAATGTGCTTTAATTAATGTTTTTCTTGTATTTTTTAGTGTGTATTGTTGTTGTGTTTTTAATTTTTTATTTTATATTTTACATTAAAAAAAGGCACCCGCGGAAGATCAGCGCTGAGGTGTCGGCCACAGCACATGCTGAGCGGGGACCTATTTTTTTGTACATTCTTTTGAACCATGCATGTAGTGAGAACTCTGTAAATGTGCAAAAATAAACGATTTTTCTTTCTTTCTTTCTTATTAAATGACCATGCACAAATAGTGGGTCCTAACGCGTACGCGAAAAATTGATTCACGCCAAAACGGCCACTTTTGGAATGAATCAATGTTTCGCGTAATTAATTGGCGTCGCTAGTGTGCCCTACCCGTCACTTTAAATTCCAGACTGCCCCAATAGCTGGTACAGAGTGTCGCTAATTTTCAGGACACAGTAGCGACATTCACATTTATTTTGATTACAGATTCTTTTTTAAACCTTAGTTTTATCTTACACACCTAAATCGCCATCTTTTAATTATACGTAGGTACCATTTCATTCGCCTTACGTAATTTTTCCTTCATTACTCATCTTAGCGTCTAAAACTATCACTTCAGAGCCCAGGGTACGCTTGAACCATATTGTATTTAGCAAACTTCCTAAGACCTGGTTAGGAAGTAATAATTACAATGAAGCGACTGCCGTCTGACCTTCGTAACCCTCAGACAGGTAATTTTATCTACTAAGCTACGATTACACATCATCATCATCATCATCATCATCATCATCAGCTCATTGAAGTCCCCACTGCTGGGGCACGGGCCTCCCTCAATCACATGAGGGGTAATTGCCATACTCACCACGCTTGGCAGACGGGTTGGGGAGGGTTTTGATATAAAGCAGAGCTTTCCTTCTCTGGGTGCTGATGATCATGCCAGCAGCTTTACCTTAGTCGCCTTTTACGACACCTCGGTAAGTGTGAGGGTGGCCTATTCTACTCTGCCGGGACCACACGATTACACGTTTAGAATCATTATCTCAAATACTTTAGTTATTGTTAAGTTACCAAGAAAATAGATAAGTAAATGCGCGGAGAAACATAACTATAAGAACTACACACGCTGGACAACGCTGTCACCGCATCAGAGTGGAAAACATTTCATCACGGACTAAAAAATTTAGCAATTCCTATTTCTGCCGCACCATCAAGAAATGGAACTCATTGCCGGCGCATGTATTTCCTCCTTCCTACAATATGGATTCCTTCAAACGAAGCGTGAAGAAGCATCTCGCGGGCCAGTATGGTGGTCCCAACGGAGGTGATGCCTGAAATCGCTTCCGTTGTAATTGCAACGTGGGCTCTTCTCTTGCTTACCATCAGACGGAGGAGAGCCAATATACTGTGTCACTATAAGAAACTATAAGCAAGCAAACAAACTCTGTAAATAGCAAACAAAGGCACGGACCTAGAGTCGGTGGTATGTAATTAACCAATAAAAATAAATTATACGTATCCACAACTTTGAGAAGCTTTTCACGACGTTTTCCCTCATCCGAGCTAATGAAGAAACATCCTGAGTTGCATGCTCAGATTCCAATCTCGACTTACACCCCCCAACCTAATTCAATTATCAAAAATTAATTTACCATTTTGAATTATGCTTATTACCCACTGAGCTATCATTCGATCTTCATTGTCCTTTACTATCAGTTATTAATAAACCTAATTCAAGAATCAAAAATTAATTTACCATTTTGAATTTACTTATGCTTATTACCCACTGAGCTACCATTCGATCTTCATTGTCCTTTACTATCAGTTATTAATAAACCTAATTCAAGAATCAAAAATTAATTACCATTTTGAATTTACTTATGCTTATTACCCACTGAGCTACCATTCGATCTTCATTCTCCATTACTATCAGTTATTAGAAAGAAAGAAAGAAAGAAAGAAACATTTTATTGACCATCACAATAAATAATTTAACAATAAACCTAAATCAAGTATCAAAAATTAATTTACCATTTTGAATTTACTTATGCTTATTAGGATCCTTAATAATGTTAAATCGCATAATAAAAGAACTCAGTAAACCCTTGAAGGAAATAAATAAATGATACGCCAACCATATTGACATTTTAATCTCCAAATAAACCCATTTATGTCAATGTTTACTATCGTCCGCCATGCTAAGTGTACGAATGAAGATTAATTGGTGCACAGAACACTGGGTGTAGTTTCGACACGATAAGCTGCGCAGGCGACTGCGCTAAGAAGAACGGCCATATGATACGTCAGTACTCTATTATTGTCACGTCGGAAGCGATCAGAGTAGGAAAACCATTATTTTGCGAAAATCTAGGATTCTTAATACATTGTCATTTTGTAGTCGTTTTGAAGAATCGTGCTGGGTATAAAATTGCGACGGCATACGTGCAGACGGATCGGTGTTGTTTGATAAATAGCTGATTTCGGAGACTGGTTTTTTTTTTTTGTTAGACTATAGGCTAACGCTTGACCACAGTCGCACCTAATGGTGGTATTTGGCAGTAACTCAGAGATCCTCGTAGAAACATCACGTCAGTTCAACCATCGATTAGTCTGTGCAGAAGACAGTACTTTAGTACGTTTAAGTAAGTTAAGTACGTTTTAACATTATTAAGTAAATGTCACCTGACTCCTGCGGTACAAGCATTCATGCTTAGTGCAGAAGTCGCCAGTCTGTAAGACCCTGTTGTATGTTGCTGGTAATAAACAATTATTTATTTAAAGTAGGTATGATTCAAATCAAATGGGAATACTAAATACTGGTCACTTAATCAATCTCGATGATATATTTTTAACTTAGGTAATTTAATTTTTTATTTTTACTTTAAAAGGGGAAAGAAAAAACCTACAGTGCAAGTCTACCGTGTGTTTTTTTTTTCTACCTAAGGTGGTATCAAAAATATTGCTACTTGCTATATGACTGCCTAGATTGTGATGTGACACCATACAAATCACCATACTAACTCTTATTAATCCAACAGACAGTATCTAGTTATCAAAAAGAAATCAAATAACTGAATCCCGAAGAAATATCCCATCAAAGTGGAGTAACATTGTGGCCCTATTTGGGAGGTAATCTTTAAAAGTCAAGGCCACCGCTGGACCAATGTAAACCGGTGTTATTTAAATATCAGCACATTGCATAGTGACGATTGCTCAGCTCCCTTTCGAAACTTCACATTTTTCTTCTCTAAAGGACGTCTTGTCTTCAATGGACAGGGAAGTCTACCGCTATGCTTCTAAGGGCTTAATTACATTGTTTACAATGTTGAAGTAGAAAAATAAATTCACTTACTGTTCAAAACCAGATCTCGCTTTATAGTCGAGCTTGCCAGTTTGATCGTTAAATGATAAGGTGAATGAACGAAAATTGTAAACTTGTGAAGTTCAAGAACTTATCAATACAATATATAATAATAATATGATTTTAGTTATAGCAATTTTTTGCAATTTATTCTTAAGTATCATCGTCATCGTCAGCCCATTTAAGTACCCCACTGCTGGCGCACGGGCCTCCCTCAATCACATGAGGGGTAATTGCCATACTCACCACGCTTGGCAGACGGGTTGGCGAGGGTTTTGATATAAATGCAGAGTTTTCCTTCTCTGGGTGCTGATGATCATGCCAGCAGCTTTACCTTAGTCGCCTTTTACGACACCTCGGTAAGAGTGAGGGTGGCCTATTCTACTCTGCCGGGGACCACACGGCGTTCTTAAGTATATAGTGTACTTAAAAATTTTTCGACAGTCACGACCCCCCGTAAACTATCATATTATTAAGCTGTTTCATCTTAAATGGTGGTAAAATATTTGTTATAATATTTCCACTGGATATTTGTAGGTACAGTCAAAAGCACACAGACTATACACTTTGACCTTGAGACCTTATGTCCGGGGTACAAGCGTTATTATCGTACTGCATGTGTATACCAGTGATGTGCTGTTGACCGTACATACAAATATTGATGTAACTATCGTCGGCTCACGGCGAAGCTAAAAGCTAAAAGTCGACATACCAAGGTCTCCGCTAGCTTAGTCGGTAAAGCAGTTGCCCGGTTAGCAAAAAATCGTAGAATCGTGTCCCACCCGAAGACTGACGAAAAATTTTTAAGTGCATTCATTATTTACTTAACAATAATAAATGTTTCATTATATCTGTATATTTGCATTTGGTAAAAAAGATGAAAAGATAATTAACTGTTGGTGGCGTTGATTTATTATCATCATCACCTAACGTGTTATTCCCAGCTGCATCCAAAGCCTTCGCTTTGAAGCCCGGGGTACCCTAGAACTATGATCCAGGGTTAGGTGAGTCTGGTAATTACAATGAAGCTACTGCCGTCTGACTTTCGCAAACTTTAGACAAGGGTTCCCGACCATCTGAATGATTATTGCGTTTCAGAAACTTTTCCGAAATGTGCGAAACATGGTAGCTTATTTTAAAGTCGTCCCGTAACGAATGAGAATATACCTGTCGCATCCAAACAACAACAGCCACGGCTGCGAATTCCCGTACGTGGCCTCCACTCGAGGACATTCCCGCCCCAACGGCCGTCTGTTCTCCTCGCTATGTGCCCTCCCCATTGCCACTTGAGGCTTAAAATCCTTTGGGCTATGTCTCATGTTTGATTAGTATTATAATTAATACTTTATCTAAATCAACCAATAACGCAATTAGTATTGCGCGCTTATGTTGAAACCAATCATGTCTATTTTAAATTAAGTTGCGCACATTATGCCTAATACAATTAATAAATTAATTAAAAACTGGATCGAAAATTGATAGAAAAATTTTGAAATATTCCAAATAGATCATTTATTTTAAGGACAAATCCATAGCTCTGGGCGATATGAGAGCCAATGCATACAAATGGCAAAATTTGTTATTTAAATAAAATGTACACGTTCCAACTTCATTAAAGGAAATGGGTTAAACATTGTTGCAAACGTAAATTTTTGGCCTACGGCATAATTTAATGTACATGTACATACATCGTAGTATTAGATTTTAATGCAATGAATATGTAAGTATGATATTGCTTTAAAGCAAAAACCAGGCAAGTGCGTGTTGGTTATGCGCAATGTAGCTTATGCCCGTAATGAATGAGGGGTTGTGAGTGAGTGAGACATGACGAGGTGAACGGTAAATAAAAACGGTGAATGATGTATGACAGAACGCGATGGAACGAGGAGTGAGTGAGAGAAATGATGGAGAGTTATCCCTAGACTAAGACGGTGTAAAGACGCATAAAGTGAAAAGATTAATAAAAATTTAAACACATTTTGGATTTACTGCGCTGCTTTCCCATATGGATTACAGATTATATAAACTTATGTTTAATGAGATAAAGTCAACAGACTGTTGTAAACATGTAAAGCTTAACCAGCTGTACAAGTGTTTTAAAGTTCTTATTAGGTATGTTACTAAAAGGAAAGCTCTTCCTCTCGAGCCTCAAAATTGACGGCAATCGCTTCAATGTATTATCAGAATTTTCATGGTCTAAGCCATAGACTGTGTGAAGTAATAATACAAAATAGTCCGAAGAGTCTAAGCTTAAGGCGACGGGTAGCCCTAACTAGCGACACCATTCGTTTTTAATTGTTAGCAACTAAACTGGATCTATTTTAAACAATTTCGCGGTTAAAACCTATTGGCAAACACTTATACTCTTTATTAAATAACCATGCACAAATCCGGACCCAACATTTTTACACGAAAAATTGATTCACGTTAAAAGTGGCCGCTTTTGGCGGTAATTAATTTTTCGCGTACAAAAACGGACCCAACATTTGTGCATGGTTATTTAATAAATAGTATAAGTGTTTGCCGATAGGTTGTAATCCCGAAATTGTTTAAAATAGATCCGGTTTAGTTGCTAACAATTAAAAACGAATGGTGTCGCTAGTTAGGCTACCCGTCACCTTAAGCGCCGGTGGGAGAAACTCTACCTTATGAGTTTTAATAATTTCTATCCGCTCATCTAGAATGATACCTCGGCCTCACAGAAGAGCAGGGCAGCCTAGTTTCCATTTTCCTTGGGGGTTCCAGTCTAAAGCTTGCCTCGGTATGTAGTCTGGTTCCCTTCGGAGCGTGTGGCCAATCCAGTTCCATTTTCAGCGTTTGATCTGCTGGTCAATCGGAGTCTCACCGCAGCGATCCCACAGATCGGGTATACTGGCCCGAGAAAATCGCTCGTCTGCCTCCTATCACATAAACAAATCACAATTCTTCGCGAGTGTATGACATAGCTCTTCAAATCAGATTATGTTTCCAGCCCACTGAATCCGGATAAAAGATCTACATTCTACGAACAGATTGCCCTCCTTCCTACATCGGCCGATCAATTCTAAGTACGTTTCATTTAATGGAGGACGTAGAACAATGATTCATGTTTACAGGGCCTGGCTACCTTCACTTCGAAACAGGGCTGACTTGTATCTTGTAAAGAGAAAAAAAAAACAATTTTCTGTATTCGTTTTTATAAATGCTCATATTTTATTCTTATTTCATCAATCTTTTATATTCTTGCCCCATGACATGTCATGTTATTGTATAATATTATAAAAGAAGGAAATATGTACTGCGTATTGCTTCCAGTGCATGCGGCCCCACACACGTTTGGTTTTGTCGCAAGTATCAGAGATGTGGTTCTGTAGACCTTTTAAAATTGTTTTTTAAAAAGTTTAAACTTTAACTTTTAGGTGAATCTGAGGTAAAACATGCGGTGGGCGGTGAAATGTGTCTGTAAGGTATTTCTATTGATGTGTATGAGTAACATGAAGTCAATGAACTCGTGGGCGTAATTAAATTAATTTTCATGTAAAGTACAAAATAATTAGAAACAGAAGGTTGACTACCTACATTGCGAGCATAAAGTTCTACGCACACATACACGCGTACATACATTGATATCAGCGTATTTTGGCGTAAGTGACACAGGGTTGTCAAGGCCGCGCACTCTGTGAAGCTCCTATTTATTACTGCTTAACACTTTCAGCGGAGCAGGCTGCCATGTATTTTTTTTTTATGTGACACAATTATTTTTCATACAAATATAATTGACGTCTATACACGTTGTTCATGACAAAATAACATTACATACGAAATTAAGGACGACTACGCACATTGCGAGCTAAACAGGCTACGAACACATAAAGCTCACAATAATCTCAGCTAGTTTCGGCAATAATGACAGAGACAGACATGTGGGAGAGACACGTTACAATATATGTACTGCTTTAACTTTCTGATAATTGCGAAACGTATCTTGACGTTGTGTATATGTGTAGGCGTAATAAATTTTACATGTGTGTGTGCTCCGTTGACAATGTTACATAGTACGTTTCGCGTATAATTGTATAATTTATTTCGACGTGATAGTACGTTGTGCCTGCAATTACTTTAAAAAAATGACGTCTTAAGACGTTGCTCCGCTGAAAGTGTTAAAAGAAAAACATTAGAATTATCTCTGCCACTGCATCGGTGGTGCAATGGTTAGTGGGTCGCACCTTAAAGTCGGTATCGATCCCCGAGTCGGGCCACAATTTGTACTTGAGTTTATCTGTTAATAAATTCTCAGTGACAGCCCGGAGGCTGGAAGTTGGTTGGTCCTGCGCCTAATCCCTCTTCAAACGTGTCACACTGGTGTCCCATCGAAATATGAAGGTAAGGGAATAGAGAGTACAAATGTGTCTGCGCAAACACATGTGCACTATAATATGTCTTGCATCGATGACTGATCCCTGAAATTGACCGCCATGACCGAAATATTGGTTTGGAGGACATTCTATTTTTAGAATTCAGTAAAAAATCACTCTAATAATTTCATAAAAAAATTATTATCACGACGCAGCCCTATCGCAAAGAGCCTACAAAACTGAAACAAAGCGTAATTGGTGGAATGGTGGATCGCTCGCTTGATCGATCGGTATCATCGTAATTGCATCGTAAACTTGGGCCCAGCTGCACTTTTACTAGGGTGACTGTTCGGAAAATGTACAGTGCGACAAGGCTGTTTTAGCCTAAAAGTTATATTGACAAAGAGCCGTTGTTTACAAATTTTCTATAGAAAATTGCTATACACTGTCGCCCGTGTGCCACTTGCTAAAGAAACCGGAACTAATCCTGATTAGTTTGGGTTTTTTCATCTAGTTTTGCAGTTATGCCACATATTACGGAATCTTCAGTATTTTACACATCAGAATTGAATTACTCAGTGATTCACAAAGTCAAATACAGGAGCTTGTTTTACATATTTTCAGTATCAGTCAGCTTATTGCCGTCCATTTCTGATCGTTGACCTTCCTTAAAGGATTCACAATAATCAACTTTTTTCACATCGTCAGTCCATCACACCTCGAACGACCTCGCCTAGGTACATGTCTCCCTAGATATAGCAACTATTCTACTCTAGTCTAGTCTACCATCGTCCAATGTATTACTAGTACCTAAAGGTAGTCATAAAGATGGACCGATACCCTAGAAAAGAACGCAGGAATCTTTTGGATGCGGGTTGCACAGGACCGATCTGTTTGGAAACCCTTTACATGTCCAGAAGTGAGCGTCTGTTTAAGACGATGATGATCATTCATAGAGATTAGAAGAAAATGTCAGAAAAAGATTAAATTCCTGATTCTAGAGTTCGTGACCGTGATTCTAATGGTAGCTGGATGGAGTGAATAGTCTGTTACTAGACAGACATGATCCATCCTCGGCCACATCATCACTCACCATCAAGTGAGATTGTGGCCAAATATCTGGCTATTGTAATAAAAAAAAATTTGGTCACCCTAACTTTTCCTATCGAGCCATCAGAAAGGAATGCCACTACAGGAAGTACTCTAGTGCCGAGGAAGTGCTAGCGTTACGTTTCGTAGTTACACAGACAATAACACAGTGTAAAAAAATCTTCTCAATTTTCCGAGTCGTATAGTTAACTCTTGGTCTATAATTTATTTTTAAATTCTAGGTACTCTTTTAAAGCTAGTAATGTGCATTAATACTAGTATGAGAGACTGCAATGAGTTTAGTCTAGTCTAGTGTTTCATAATTGTCATCTGTTTCGCACGGAAACACTCTGTTAAAATTTGAGCAATATTTTTTTATGTGATAGGCGGCAGACGAGCGCACGGGTAGGCAATTGCCGCCACTCATGGACACCCGCGACACCAATGGAGTCACAAGTGCTCTGCCAAACTTTAAGCCTCACTCACGCAGCGAAACACAGCACAGTGCTGATTTACGCCGGTTTTCTGTGAGGACGTGGTATAACGCCCTGTTGGTCTGGTGGTTTAAGGACCGGGCCGTGATTTCGGAATCGGGCTCGATATCCGCGTCGAGCAAAAGATATGTTTCGAATTTTTCGAACAAAGCTCGGGTTTTTGATCACCACCTATCCGCATTTGACAAGCGTGGTGATTAAGCCTAATCCCATTCCAATTACGGGATTTCTATGATGGAGGTCCTTGGCCTGCAGTGGGACAGTATAATTAGGTTTATACTTTTACATCATTACTACTATTCTCCAATCCTAAGTGCCCCATATGAAATCACCTCGTAAGAAACAAGATGGGAAAAAAAGCAATCTATTTTATCATATTTTAAGAGACTTCAACATATGTTTTTTTAAACGTACTTTTCAAATATACTTAGTTTATGTTTTTTTTTTCATCTTGTTCCTTACTTAGGGCCTTAAGGCTGGAGGATAGTAATAATGATGTAAGCTTTTGCTTATTTTCTACTGGGCATGCGCCTATTGCATCCAAATGAAACGCACAGCGCGTGTGAAAAGAACAGGGACAAAGATACGGACATAAAATCCGTTTCGTCGTAGGCCCTGTTCCCAGGTTATCTGGGGTCGAGATAATTCATTTCAAACGTGCATGCAATTAGTTAAAATTGCTTGCAACATTATTTCGACACCATTTTAGACGTCTGGTATTGATTAATTAGATATGTCGATAAAATTAGGAAGTTTCAGAAATCAAAGCTTGTATCAACGCTCTGTGCATTTTTAATGGGTAATATTTTATTATAATTGCATTTGGGTATTAAATATTAAGGAAGGAACTTCTTGTTTATTGTTCATTAACATGAGTATGTACATATGGGTGCGTAATTGCTATAAAGTATGCAGTTAAATATATTTCAACATGGAAATTATAATTTATTATTCAAAGTTAGCAAAGATTACACATTAGAACATAGTTAAAGTAATATACGATTAAGTTTCGTACCACTTACAACGATTCATTGTTTTGACCGACTTCAAAAAGTGGAGGAGGTTCTCAATTAATTCGGGGTATGTTTTTATTGGTTTGAAAACATAAAAATTTGGTAGAGCACTCCAATAAAATCCAGATATATTACTAGACTTACGTTTGTGTTCTAGTGTAGGTAGGTCTAGATCAGTTTTAAGGGTTGACTGCCTCGGTGGCGCAGTGTCTAGTGGGTCGCACTTGAGCAAGAGTTCCCTGATTTGAAACCCCGGGTCAGGCCAAAACTTGTTACTAAGTTTTTTGCCTCAGAAAGAACATTAAGCGGTTGGACCTTTCGCTGATCTCTCTCCGGTTTTGTCACACTCTGATGTCCCATAATAAATAATAAGAATAAATTGATACAGCATCACATACATAATTCTGGTCCCAAACTAAGGTTTTCCCTTGTACTATGGAAACCTGAAACAACGACGGTACCACAAATACCCAGACCCAACATAAATATCTCTTTCATCAACAAACAGTTGTGCTGGTGCGGGATTGAACCCGCGACCCTTGCGGCTCAACCGGCGCTACAACCACTGCGCTAAACGGGTCGTCAAATGGACCCATGAAAATATTAACTTACGGGTATAGAGAGTGCATTAGGTCGCGCACAAACTTGTGCACTACAGATATCCTGCGTATGTAGCCGATACTTGAAATTGGCTGCTGGAGTCGACTCGGTGGGAAAATATTATTATGTATTAACGATAGTGAATGAGTGATGGTGGGGTCGCTACCAAAATTTGTGACTACCGTTAAATATAAGTTAGCGTACTACTTAGGTTCGACGACTTCCAGCCTCCCGAACAAGCCGGATTTCGAAAAGGCTTTAGCACTATAGACCACATACATACGCTGCGGCAGGTTATACAGAAGACCGAAGAGTATAACCTGCCATTATGCTTAGCGTTTGTGGACTATGAGAAAGCCTTCGACTCTGTCGAGACCTGGGCCGTGCTACAGTCTCTCCAAAGGTGCCGAATAGACTACCGATACATACAAGTGTTGCAGTCATTTTGGAAGGTTGGAAGCTCTACACTGGAAGTTGTAGACGAGTACATCTACCTCGGACAAAAAGTCCAGCTTGGTAAGTCCAACTTCCAGAAAGAGGTCGATCGACGAATCCAACTCGGCTGGGCAACGTTCGGGAAGCTACGCAGCATATTTTCGGCCCACCTACCGCAGTGTCTCAAGACGAAAGTCTTCAATGCGTGTGTGTTGCCAGTGATGACATACGGAACCGAAACGTGGCCGCTTACAATGAGCCGATTAAGGAGGCTCAAAGTTACCCAGAGAGCAATGGAGAGAGCTATGCTCGGAGTCTCCCTGCGTGATCGTATCAGAAATGATGAGATCCGCAGGAGAACTAAGGTTACAGACATAGCCCAAAGGATTGCATGCCTCAAGTGGCAATGGGCAGGGCACATAGCGAGGAGAACAGACGGCCGTTGGGGCGGAAGGGTCCTGGAGTGGAGGCCACGCACAGGAAGTCGCAGCCGTGGCAGGCCCACAACAAGGTGGACCGACGATCTGGTGAAGATCACGGGAATCCATTGGATGCGGGCGGCACAGGACCGATCTGTGTGGAGAACATTGGGGGAGGCCTATGTCCAGCAGTGGACGTCTATTGGCTGAAATGATGATGATGATGATGTACTACTTATTATTTTACTATGGCCTATCTTAGGTATAGATATGCATTTTATTTTCTATTTTTGAGTTGCAGCTGTTATTACTTGCAAATCAAAAATAGAAATAGATATTATGGAATAACAACAGCCATTTTATAAAAAGTTCTTAGTCTAAATACAGAGTTTATAACGAATTAGGCCAAAATAGTTATTCGCAAACGATAAACATTTCTTAGTAAAATAATTAAAATTAGTCTTGACTAAGTACATGCAATACAATAGAATTAATTATTTATATATGTTTCTAAGGCGCCCTGTTGGTACAATAGAATTAATTATTTATATATGTTTCTAAGGCGCCCTGTTGGTCTAGTGGTTTAAGTACAGGGCCGTGATCTCAGGGTCCTGGGATCGATTCCCCGCTCGAGCGGAAAGTATGTTTTGAATTTTTCGGACATAGCTCGGGTTTGTGATCACCAATCCGCATTTGGCAAGCGTGGTGATTAAGCTTAATCCCATCATTGTAGCGATAACTTGATTTCTATCATGGAGGCCATTGTCCTGCAGTGGGGCAGTTTATAGGCTGATACTTTATTTATATTATTCATATTATGGAAATGTATGTAAACTATCAAAAGAACGATATTTCGTTGAGAGGTCAATTAGGGGATTGACCCCTCAACGATATTTTGAAATAAATTTACGTTTACACATAAAACGAATTTTAATTTGGCAACCCCAAACGCCCAATCGAAAATAGTTTTGTGACTAATCGAATTGATTCATTCGCCAAGTGTAAATCGAATCGACGATGGATGTCAAAGCAATAGTGTAAAGGTCTTCTGGTTCTCATGGTTTTTAATGTCACTTGCCAAATAATTCAAGGGGCTTAGTTCTCCTGCATATGCATAACCGATGACGTAAGTCATGACAATACGTTGACCAAACAATCAGAGTACCTAATGATAAGTGTGACTCGTTGTGTAATAGACGTGCCGGTTTCATCTGATGTTATTTTGATTGAAGTTGATTGTTTGTAATGTATACCCTTGCTTTTTCATCTTAGCGTGTCATTCCTGGTTACATCTAAAGCTGTCGCTTTTGAGCCAGAGGTACGCTTAGACGTCACTTTAGAATTTGGCGAGTCTGTTAATTACAATGAAGCGACTGCCTTTTTGGCCGTGTGGTCCCCGGCAGAGTAGAATAGGACACCTCACTCTTACCGAGGTGTCGTAAAAGGCGACTAAGGTAAAGCTGCTGGCATGATCATCAGCACCCAGAGAAGGAAAACTCTGCACTTATATCAAAACCCTCGCCAACCCGTCTGCCAAGCGTGGTGAGTATGGCAATTACCCCTCATGTGATTGAGGGAGGCCCGTGCCCCAGCAGTGGGGACTTAAATGGGCTGATGATGATGATGATGATGACTGCCTTTTTCCCTTCGTCGTGACCTTCGTAACCCTTTAACTGGGGAATCAAACTTTTTTTTTTTTATAAATATTTCACAACATCACATACATTGATCTGACTCCGAGATAGGTAGCTCAAGCAACTGTGTTACGGATATCAGAACCAACAGCGAAATTTCAAATATAATACATATGATACTTTTCTTTTGTATATACATCCTTATAATACATAGAAACACCCAGACCAATACAAACCGATATGTTCATGCACACAAATGTTTGTACTGTGCGGGGATCGAACCCGCAACCCTCGCACCAGAGGAAGCGTTCACTACCACAGTTCCAAACAGGTCGTCAAACCTATTGAATCATGGTTAGACGTCTCAGGAACTATTCGAAACGTGCAGGTTTCCTCAAAATGTTTTTCCTCACCGCCTTGCTAATAGTAAAAATACGGACATAGATTTGAAAAATCCGGAGGTGCAAGATATGTAAGGCGTATTCTTATCCACTGAGCCATATTATCCTCCCACCGATTACGGCTACGGCGGCCAATCTCAACGATCAGCCACGTACGCAGGATATATTATAGTGCTCAAGTGTGTGCGCAAACACAAGTGCACTCTCTTTTTTATGATATTGGTGGCAGACGAGTCGACGGATCACATGATGGTAAGCGATTACCTGCAACACCAGTAGTGTCACAAGTGCGCTGCTTACCTTTTAACCCCCATCCCCTGGCTTGGGTCTCCGGTACCCTCACTCAAGCAGCGAAACACTGCGCATGCTCTGCTTCACGCCAATTTTCTGTGAGGACGTGGTATTACTCCGGTCGAGCCGGCCCATTCATTCCGAAGCGTGGCTCTCCCACTGTTCCACTCTCTATTCCTTTACTCTCATATTCCGATGGGACACCAGGGTGACACGACTGGAGAGGGATTGGGAGCAGGACCATCGGATTAACGTGCTTTCCGAGGCACGGGGGGTACAAGACCGCCCACTTCCAGAACTAAGAATCTCGTTCCGTAAACATAGGTACAATTTTTTGGCCCGACCCGGGGATCGAACCCGGGACCTCTTGCGCAGCCGTCGCTTTACAGTGCCCCACTAACAACTACACCACCAAGGAAGTCATCCACTGAGCTACTATTGCTCCAATCGCTCCGTTATGTATCCCTTTAAATGGTTAAGTTGTCCTAAGATTTAGTAGGACTCTGGGGAGGGTCGTAATTGGTTTAAAAGGTTCAGCTACTTATTGTGGTTAGACTTCATTTTCAAAAGTACTATAAAGAGCTTCTTAAGTAGCTTAATCACTTGTGTTATGGGTATTAGAATCAACCACTTAAATCTGTGGAACCAACCGCAGTTAGCAATATGAGGAAAAGTATAAAGAATAACTCACCAAAATGTAGAAATTATAGTTTAATCACATGTATAATTTAATCACAATTTAATTTTCAACTGGACAAAAACTATGATTTTAGACCTAGAACAATTAATTAATTTTCAGAATGACGGCGTATTAGAACTCGATCTTCACTTCTCGACGACTGCAGCAAAAGTGAGCTGCCACTTCGTTAGCTCACGCTCAATGATTTTTTGGCGGCAACTCGACGCGCTCATCCGCCGACCAATCAGAGCGCTCACTCGCCGGCCAATCAGAAAAATGTACGCAGACTTCCGCTTCACCGGAAATCAATTGAATTTATGCATGGCGACAACAAAAGGAATCACAAATAGGTACTAAAACGCCCAGGCACTAAACAAACGCAAGTCAGTGTTTGTCACACGAATGTTTGTCAAGCGTGGGAATCGAAACCCACGACTTTTGGCTAAATGAGTCATCGGGCTAGTCAATCAAGATTGACCGTGGGAGAGCCACGCTTCGGCATGAAAGAGCCTTCTCGACCGGAATGATACCACGGCCTCACAGAAAACCGGCAGCACCATACTGTGTTTCGCTGCGTGAGTGAGGGTACCGGAGGTTTAATTAGGGCGAAAGGGGGGTTTAAAGGTTGGCAGCGCACTTGTGACTCCATTGGCGGCGGCAATGGTAACCATCAGGTGATCCGTCTGCTCGTCTGCCACTTATCACATAAACAAAAGTGTAAGAAGGTTTTTTGGGGATCGAAACTCTAGAAACATGTGATACTGATTTCCATGTTTGATAACATATTACACATTTCATTTACATAATAACAGCTGTAAAACTATACATCTTAGTAACTAGAAAAATTAAAACATTGCCCAAAGCTATTTAGATGTCTTGTTGAATGTAGGTAACTTTTAAAACATGTTTCATAAATATTATACTGCTGTTAATTGAGTCATTTATAATATTAATATTTAACATTTACAAATTGTGTAAAGGTGAAGGAGAATACAAAAATAGCAAACTAGCGCCATCAATGATTTTTTTCTTCTATCTATCTATCTATCAATCAAGATAAATTTCAAAGTTATTATTTTATGACTTACACTTTTTAATTTTAAAATTAAATATCTGTTTATTTCTAAATATTTTTTTTTGTATTTATATTCACATTTTCTTATAACAATACCTACGGCTAAACGTGAAAATCAAACTTTCAAGATCAATTATTCAGGAAATTCAGGAAGGACATCGATAAATACGGAAAAATAACTTCAAGATACAAACACGAAAAGATGACTTATTTTAAGAGTTAAAAATGGCTTTAGATTTGGACATATGTACTCAATTTAATTTAGAATAATATAAAAAGCCCTAACTATCTCTACTCTACCTACTCCAGAATAAAATATGACAAGCGTTAGTTAGATGTAACCGAATTTGTTTTCTATCAGTGACCTGTCCAGCATTAAATCATGTGATTTATATCTTTCTAATACCTAGTGCTTAAAATCTAGTTGCACA